>CM035168.1:37748862-38348862 GCA_020205615.1 Panax quinquefolius | reverse complement strand
TATTGATCGGAATGATACCTGACACCACATCATGAGACGGCACTTTATCCTGCACTGTCATATTGAATGTTCTAGCGGTCGGTTGGTTAGTTGCGGTTGGTCCTATCATAGTTAGAGTGTTTCCACCACTGTTTCCTTTATTCCCTCCTGATCCTTTCTTAGGACAGTCTCTTACCAAATGATCCTTTGAGCACCCTTCTTTGGATTAGGACAGTTAGGTGCTATATGGCTTTCCTGACCACAATTATAGCATACTCATTTTCCCTTCATGCAGACTCCCAGATGAGCTTTCCCGCAGGTTGGGCACGCTTTGATCCTCTTCTTCTGCCCTCCTTGCTGATTTCTAGTTGACACATTGTCAGACCACTTTCTCTTCTGATTATTACTACCTCCTGCGTTACTTCCACCAATCTTGTTAATTCCCTCAATTTCACTCTTTTTCTTCTTCTGATCCTGATTATATCTAGTTACCGCATCACTTCCACCTTTAGCAAGTATGGCTTTCTCTAGTACCCCAGCGAACGCTTCAACTGAAACCTCGACACCTTACTATACAACTAAGGCTTTATTCCTTGTTCAAACCTTCTTCCTTTTCTCTCTTCTATATGCACTTGATATGTCGCTAACCTAGCCAACTCATTGAATCTTGCGGCATAGTCTGTTACAGAAATATTCCCCTATTTTAATTCCAGAAACTGGACCTCCATTTGGTTTTGTGAGCTAGTCAGAAAATACATCTTGAAGAACATCTCCTTGAATTTATCCCAAGTAATCACACCTTCTCCTCCCCGTACCTTATTTGTCTTCCACCAATAACTGGATTCGAATTTCAGCATGAACGTCGTGTAGGCAGTTTTCTGGTTCTCTCTTACTCTGGCGACATCAAACACTTTCTCCATCTCCATAACCCAGGTTTGAGCTTCGATCGGGTTCATGGAGCCCTTAAACTCTGGTGGTCCAACCGCCTTGAAATCCTTGGACGATGTATTCGGTGGAGCTTGAGGTTGATTATTAATTGCTCCAGCTAATAGGTTCACCAATTGCTGAACAGGGTTAGCATTGGTGTCGTTGATGTTGTTTGTTGACCCTTCTTGGGCAATCTGACGGTTTGGTCGTCTTCTTAGTGGCATTTTTTATTAAGAATATACGCTTATTAGGTCTATATTCAACCCCTTAAACATTTAAGGCTTATCTAAACATTTAAACATAATCACTTAACACATTATCTCGAATAAACTCTTATATTTTATTCAAATCAAAAGTTTTAACATCATACAATAGCATCACTATCCCGAGATAAAGAATCTACAGGATTTAAAACATTAAAATATTCCTTTATTTATAAACAAATCAGAATTAACATCTTTAACTACCAGATAGATTTTCATGTAACTAAACTAATCCTATCACTGCCTGTTAAGGCGCTGAATAGCCTTGCTACGTTCCTCTTCCATGATGCGAGACATCGTTCGACGATCTAGCATGTACAATGGTAGTCCTTCGAATTGAATTGGGTATCTCATAACTCGATCCTGAGCCTCGTCCATTGCATTTTGAAGTGTAGAATACATCTCCCCGAGCTTAGCCTTCTTCGCATGACAATCTTCTTCTGCAAGATCAGCACGACGTGACTCTCTTACCCAGCCCTCCTCTGCTATGGTCAGCCTTTCTGAGCTCTCTTTTAGTTCCTTCTTCAACTTCTCTATTTCTTCGGACTGCTCCTCGGTTTGACCGTTCTTGTGAACCAGATCCCACTCCAAGTTTCCCAGACGTGCGTGAAGAGTCACAATCTCCCTATCCCTCTGCTCGATGGTCAGCTGTTGACTAACCGTTTGCTCCTTCAGCTCCTAAATAGTATCATGTAACTCTATGTTACGATCATAAAGCGTGTCGTACATCTCAGCACGGATAGAGTTCAGTGGGAACTTATCTTCTTCCTCTTCTTCTTCCTCAAGATCCTCCTCTGGATCAGTCTCAGGCTAATGCTCCTGACCAACAACAGTGATCAACGGAGACGACTCTCTCTGTACCAACTGCACCCTAACGACATGAATGTCTTGGGGCTCCTCCTCTATAGGTACTCGGGGTTCCTCCACCCCAGCTCGACTAGATCCACCAACATCCGACATCCTGATAACACAGTTTTAAGTTTTAGTTACTAATCGATACTCGCGAGCACATAAGTTTATCACATAAGCACATAAAGTCTTTTATTATCTTCAATGAATTAAGGAATTCATTTCATAGAACTCGATAAGAGTTTACCACCACTATGTTCTCGATCTCCTATAAGGCTACTACCTAAGGTTGTTCCCCCACCTAAGGTTCATAACCTACAGATCTGATACCAACCTGTGACACCCCCAAATCCAGGTACTCCAATTCCACAAGATTTGGTGTTCATTGTACAAATATCATCTATCGATCTACCCGTAACAAATGCAAACCATGCAATAGATTGAATAAATCATCCCCTTAAGGGGTTACAACATCAGAATAAAAATTTCAATCCCTGGTCTAACTAACCTTTAACATCTGTGCGGAACATAAACAAATAATAAGTCTTACATAACATTAACATAAGTCTGGAACATGAATACACAATCACATAAATAACAAGTCTTCATCATTTGTTAATCTTGCCCTTCCCTTTGCTAGTAGAAGGCTCATCGGACCTTTCATTCTTAACTGCAATATTATTATTACGCAAGAGTGGGCACGATTGCCAACAAGTATAATAGTACAACAATTAAATAATAACATGCGAGTGAATTAACAACTTCTAAAATAATAGCTCAACTTTTGAATCAAGAACGAGTAACAAGAATCAAAAGAACTTCTGAGGGTCATAAGACCTTGAACTATTTCCTAGGTTGTGAAGTGATTATACTTGAAACCTTTAACAGTTATAAGACTATGGACTCTTCTTCTCATACTTAGTGGGATCATCCCTTAGTACCATACTGTGCACAATATCTTAACGCTAAAGCGTAAATAATCCCCTATAATAAGGTTGTTCATCTTAGGTTGACATTAGAGTCCGTACCAAAGGAAGTTTGGTTTGGATAATTCAGCAAGGGTTCTAAAATTTAGAACGTTCATCAACTATGGACTAGTCAAATTGAAAAGGGTTCGCTAGTCTAACAAAGTTCAACAATAATTAATATTTAAATCGAATAACAATCTCAAGAGGTATACAATAGAATAAATATTGTATAGCAGAATAATACTTTGAAAAGATTAATAATCTTTAATATAACAAAATGAACTTGATTAACAATAGCGAGAATTTGCTCAATGTAAAGAGGTAAAATTTTAAACTTATATAATGATAACGAGTAGTTTTAGGAAACTTGCCTCGTACGTAGACTATACGTTAATTTATACACGTTCCTAGATTTAATCCTACATACCATTTAAATTCACAATACCAGTCAATTATAACGTAATTAGTCATCACACGTTCATTCTTTTTGTCTAACTCGAATTATGAGTATACTTAGTCAAATTACCACACTTATTGTCACATAATTTACACTTCACGAACAATAATCTGACTATGCGTTCAATAATTCAATTCACACAAAATTGTGTTATTGACATGTTAAGGATCTATTTAATTACCACATTATATGACTAACACATTTTTATGTTCATTAAATTAGGTTGTAATTATAGTTCTTAAAATAAAACCACTAAAATGCTCATTCTTGAACAAACTGTAGAGTGAAATCATGCATTACCACCATATAGCCTATTCTCGGCACTACACATCTGCGGCTCGGACAATGATGGTCACAATGGTATGGCTCGGGTTTCTGGTCTTGGTCTTGTGTCATTGCCATAATCACTTCTTACAATGCGAACAGAATATGAATCTAATTCACTTAAAAATTGCGAATAACACGGCCAAAACACCCAATTAACTCAGCATTTAAATTAGACATACCCAAACACTGTAATACACTTATAACTACTACCTAACTCTTCTAGCATGATTTTAACAAGTTAAAACACACAATTTGTAGAATCAAAACATGTAATTTTATTATTCTTGATGTTCTTGAAAGTTTTGAACACAAAACATAGAAATTAACACCACGGGTTAGATATAACACCAAATATGTCCATTCGAAGTTTGTTTTTTTTGTTTTAACATACATAATTATATACAAGTGTAAAATTTATGGGACAACATATGATTGATGTATTAAATTTACATGTAAGGGCCATATGGCATTATTTCTATACTCTATAATTTTGAAGCAATAATATACGTCATATTTTTATGAAACTGATGATATTGAAATCAATAATATACAGTAAAAACATGTTAGGTTAACATATTATCACATATATATATATCCACATAATCACTACCATTTCCTATTACATAGATTTTGAACAGAACTTGAAAGCCATTTTCATGAAACATTAAATGACGTGAATAAAAACTGGGTTGAAGAGATTACCCAAAGCGTAGTGTAGATTGTAGCCTTTCTCAATTACTTCTTCAGTCACACAACTCACAATTCCCTCAAAAATTCTCAATTTCTCTTTGATTTTCTTTGAAACATAAAAGAAGAAGAAGACGCATAATTTATAAAAACTAAGCGCAGTTGTGGTGGTCAGTTAATCCGATCATGGGTTAACTGCTCCCAACTCCCAATAGGGCTCCGTTTGGCTAGCCTTAAAAGCCTCATTCTCATTTAATTTTATGAATCTCTTATACTATAGTTTAATAATGTCACACCTATTTACGCAATAAATTAAATATCTTATTTTATTTATTTTAAATAAAATATAATAATTTCTCATTTATTCACATAGTCAGATAATTAAATTTCTCATTTATTAATTATGTCAAATTATTAATTCTCTAATTAATTAAAATAATATTAAGCTTATTAAATATTTCTTTTAATTCAATAAGCTCACATAAATACATACATTGAATAAATCAATTCTCCACATTAATTTAATAATATAACATATGTAATTAAATTAATCTACCACAATTTCATCAATTAATTATTTAATCCAATAATTAAATCAACAAAAAATATTTATTTAATTCAATAAATATTCAAATAAAATTACAAAATCTCGTTTGTCACAGTTATTGGTAAACAACGATCAATGCAAATCTTTCAGTTCCTATTTGCTATGTGAACTTGATGATTAACTGTTTTAAATCTTTATTGTAAAAGCATGATATATATATATATATATATATATATATATATATATATATATATATATATATATATATATATGTTGAAAGTATGAAATGTTAAAGTCAATTTATGATTATGTTGATTGATTAAAGCATCTTTGATTGAGTAAGGACTCAATCTTTATACTTATATATATGAACTGTAGCATGTATGTTATATGTTGAGCATGTTATTATGTGCTATGTGATGCATGAAAACTGTTAGATTTTGCAGGGCTGTCGAGCTCAACCTTGCAAATAACTACTTTTTCAAATTCAAGATTCAAGGTAAAGTTATATGTTACTTGAAAGACATGAATCAGATGTGATACTTGAAGATTTATACACTTTGGTTGTGTTATTATTATTTGAACCATGTTTAAGGTTCCGATTAATGTATTAATATTGAATTGTAATATCGTTTTGCGATGTAAACTATTATAATATTAAAATGATTCTGAGATATTTAGATGTAAAGGTTGAAGGTTTTGGGAACGAGGATAATTTGTAATAGAAAATTTTAATTATTCCGCAAATTTCAATGGTTGTATTATCGTTTAATGATGTAAAATTAGAGGTTGAATGTATTATTAATGACTGAAGTCAAGAATTAAATTGTATGAATTTTGGGGTCGTTACAGTTGATATCAAAGATGTAGGTTATAAACCCTAGGTAAGAGTACCCTAGGCTATAACCTTAGAGAATAAAGGAGAAGATTATAAAGAAGTAAGAATAAAAGGTTATATTTAAGTATGGTACAATTGTACTCTTTAGTAGTTGATGTATGGTGTCTGGGCTAAACGATTCCTTCATAGAGCGGAGGTATATACGAACTAGCAACTCGAAACCTAGTTTATTGGTTGTTTGTGGGAAACCACTCAATGTATTATATTAAAACTATTAGAGACTCGATGTGTACCAAGTGTAGAAAATGGATACGTATGATGAAAATGTAGAACTCAAATGAAATGTTGAGCAATATAAATGAAGGTAAAAATTTTTAAAGGAAGATTTGTTATATAAACAAGAAAATTCAAAGAAGAATCTTAAAGAGATATAAAGATAAGAAATGGGAGTTACCTAACTCACGAATAATGATGAATAGAGAAAGTCTGTAAGATTAAAAGCATAAATGAAATCGTAAATGATGAAAAAGGAAAGAAAGAGGATCGTAAAACAAAACGATCACAAGTTAAGAAAAGAATCTTAAGGGAGATGATTATAGAATAAGATCACAACGTGATCTGTTTAAGTTATAAAAGAAATATAGTCTGTAATGTTGGAATAATTATAGCTTGATGCTATGAAGATAATGTATTATGATAGTACGATATAAACTCACGAGGAGTTATAGATAATGTTACGAGGAATTCGTATCGAGCAAAGAGCAAGTTAAGAGTAAGATAGAGTTAGGTGGGATTTCAATACTCATGTGATGGCTGAGTTGTACATATGCTTGTATGGGCATGGGTTTTGTGCTTGCACTCAGTTTATCACATTGATAATCATTGGAATATTGGTGTCGGGCTATCGATGTATATGTGGCGAAAAGGTGATTCTTTTCTCATGTATATGTTTGATAGTTAGAAACTATTAAGATTAGTCAGATATTTTTAGGATTAGGTGCGGTTCTTAAAACTAATGCATATGGTAAGTTTGTGACTCACAATAATATGTTATGTTTTGAATCCATTGGCGAATGGATGCCTATGGTCTGACTATGATAAGTTCTTAAACTCATACTATTGTGGCAAGTTCCTGAGCTTCCAATGTGCGATAAGTTTGATGAACTATACTGGGGATATATGAGGACTGTAAGTTGAAATACAAGAATATTTAGTATAAAGTTTAAAATTGATGGAGAAAATTAGATATTCAAAATCTTCTAGCTTTGCTAGATTTTTGAAATTTATTGACTTCGTGCAGATGGTTATACTTTTGATTTTTGAAAAAAAATTGTTGGGTCACACTAGTGAACTAGAGAAATTTTTTTAAAATAGTGCTATTATTCGCGTATCTATGCTGTTTGTTCTGGCTAGATAAAAAAATGATTTTTAAATTTTCAAAATATATTTTAATTTTATGTATCGGGTGATATGATAAATGATGAAGTCATCAATGCAATGGAACCTGGTTTTGGATGTGATCATATGATCATCAGCCTACTATGGTGAGATGTAGTATAACAACATCATAATCATAACGCCATAAAAGGATTTTTGAGATTTCTTTGAGACATGAGAATATATATATATATATATATATATATGTATATTTTGATTGATGTCCGAATTGTTGTAGAAGTCTATGCTATTTTATTCAACTAGATCAATATTGAAAGATGTTCATGAAATTCAAGTGTTTCCTGAGAAGTTATGCCAAACCAAATTGTTTTGGTGCGGATTTAGATATTGAAAAGATGAGATTAAGGGATTACGCGGAGGCGTTTAGATGTTTGTGCACAATACATGGTACGAAGGGCTGATCACCCTAAGTACGGGGAGTCCCTACAGTAATACTGTTAAGGTTAAAGTTGAAAGATTACTTGTAACCGTAGACATAGTTCGTGGTCTTATGACCCTCAGTTACATCTCTAAAAACTTAGACGAACAACCCTATTATGGGGGAATTATTTTTATGCGATGCGTTTAGATGTTTGTGCACAATACATCTTACGAAAGGCTTAACACCCTAAGTACGGGAGTCCCTATAGTCTAATGACTGTTAAGGTTTAAGTTGAAAGAGTACTTATAACTGTGGACGTAGTTCAAGGTCTTGTGACCCCTCAACATGATTTGGAATCTTTTAAATTCTTGTTATTCATATCGCTTCCCAATTATTGAGCAATTATGGAAGATTCTTGTTATTCTGAAAGGTGAAAGTGGAAAGGATGAGAAAATTAAGTAAAACATAATAATTTCAAGAAAGAAATGAAACTCCAGAAAGAAAAGAATTGTGAAACTCTTAGAAGAGGAAGAGGTGAGGAATATGATGATCTTAGAAAGATCCTTAGAGAAAGAATTTGGTTACAGAACCTAATGAATAAATAGATATTAACATAAAATCTATTTTTATAAATGGAATGAATGAATATTAGTAAGTCAAAAATTTCGAGGACGAAATTCGTAGAAGAAAGGGTGAATGTAATGTCCTGCGAGTTTGAGAATATAGTATATATTAATGATCCTTATAGAAAGATAATGAACGGGTCGAAGAATATGTAATACTCAAATATAATTGAGTCTAAGTAAAGGTTATGAAATAAAACCTATAAGAATTTATTGTGAAAAATGGTTGAAGTGGTAATAAATAAAACCCATACTAATGTAATGTGTTGAAGATATTCAACGATAAATTTTGAAAAGAGATTTGGTGAAAACTGAGAAAAGGGAGGTTTCGTTGATTCTGAGGATGGAATCTGTTTGTTCCGGATGCACAATAGTTATCTAGAAGGGGGGTTGAATAGATATTTAAAAATCTTTTTCTTTTTACTTTGATTTAACCACAACAGAAATAATGATTGTTTGATTTCCCTTTTAGATATAGTGAGTTAATAAATGGTGAGGCAGTTATAGCAGTTATAGCAAGAATGAAATAGACACAATTGTTTTTAAGTGGTTAAGAGCACTTAAAGCTCCTAGTCCACTCTTCTACTCCTCAAGTAGAAAATCCACAAAGGATATCTTTTACACTTTTTAAATCTCTCAGATTCCTTTTAGACCAGCAGTCTAGGTACTTCTTAGTTCACTCTTGAACTCTTCAAGTCCCACAGACTTGGTTCTTCACAGTTCACTTATAACTCTACAAGTCCTTCTAACTTGGAACTCTTACTTCTGTTGGTTGGTAGTTGTTGAGTTTATAATTGATGCTACTCAGTTGTAGTTATGCACTTGTTCAAAAGAATTGAGTAGTTGAGCAAGCTTCCTCTTTTTCTCAAATCGTAGAGTTGAGCATTGAGTGTTCTTGTCCATTTTTGTTCAATGCTTGCTTGTTTGTATCATCTGCAGATGTCTTGCATATATGTGATCTTTGAGATCTGCCCGTTGAATCCATCCATTGAAACATTAAATGCATTTGACATTTCTGAACTTTGATGGAGACTTTTCTGCACACCTTCTGAGTTGCATTCTGGCCCACTGATACAACAGACTACTTTTTCACTTAACACCTAAAAAAGGTGTTTTTCCTCTGTCCTATGGTTCTTTCCTTAGCTTCTTGAATACGTTCCTTTTGTTGAATACTAAGTATATCATTTATACCGTTGGGACTGGTGAGAACTTCAACGTTTCAAAACCATTCCACATTTATTAGGATTTGTTTCTTAACAAAAGTAGGGCTCGATACTTTTGATACAAGACAGATGATACTCTGCGATCCATATTGTGGTGTCTTGTCATATTGATGCTTGGTCTGAAGAGAACACTACAATCGCTCTCAAGGATTTTCACACTATGATCTTCACTTGTTCGTCTTTTAGGCTCTACGTTTCCGAGAGTACTCTACGATCCCCGAGTCAACTTCGGCAAACGTCTGGACCACTCTACGATTATTGAAGAGGCCCTTCAAGGCAGATTCACTACGATCTTCTGAGCTCTACGAACCTGCCTTAGCTTCTGCAACTTGTTGATCAGCTCGATAGACTGAGATTCTCGTTGAAGCCTATCTATTCTTTTCAAGACATAGATCAACCTAACATCTTTGATCTCTTTATCTATATATTCGTTTATAGATGATGAACATTAATAGCTGAGATCAACCTAAGAACTTTGATCTATCACTAAGTCTGTGTACATATATTCCTTGAAGGACATTACATATAATCATGAGCATTTAGTTTAACCATCAAATCACAATATCAATTCTCCCAATAATTTTTATAGTTAAGCTTTACATCAATAAGAATAGATATTTCTTTTCCTGCTTGCTTCTTCTCTTCTGGCTAGATCTTCCAGCTCACTTGGGCTTATCCTAGGATTGAGATCATGCCTATTCATGAATGCAGGGTCTCTAATTGGAATTCTTAGACCTATTGTTGTCACCCCATGAGAGTTGGGATAAGGCCTTTGACTTCTTAATGGTTGAGCCATTAAAACTACTTGTTGATCAGATCGTTGGGTCTGATTGCTGGATCATGGAGTCTGCTGGTGGATTTGCCCTACAGGAGGATTCCTTGAGGATAGAGTTTTGGATTGACCTCTACCTTTGCTCTTGCCTCCCTGATCTCCTTTCCCTTTATTCTCCCCCTTTATGTCAACATCAAGGGTTCGAATGTCGACAAGTTCGTTGAGTTGACTCTGAGTTTGAGCAATGTCCTCGCAATTTTCTTGGATCAAAGCATCAGATCGAGTTTCACGTCCTTGAAGGATGTTCAAGACATTTTTAGTCTGCTGCGTTTAGCCCATGGAGAAGTCTTGAAATTCCTTTACTGCTGTTTGGAGACTTGTGATGCTCTTTATCATTAATTCATTCTAAGATTCTTGAATTTTTGTACGATCAAGACAACATCCATATGCCTTTTAGCTGCGTGAAAGTGGATGTCATCCATATCCTTTATGCTTTAAAGCATTTCTTTGATGATCTCTTTAAGCGTTTTAGAGAGCTCAGAGCTGAGGGTGCTTGGTAGACTATTTGTAACACTGATCATTGTTGTTAATCTCATGTGAAGGAGCTCAGTGTGTTCTTGAAGACTCGCATCGAGTTCCTTGATCACTTTCTTGGACATTGCTGACAAATCGGCTTTGGTGGACAGCTCAGAAAGAAGTTCATTGAGCTGGGGAATTTGTGAAGGATGGGGTGTGCTCTTGAAGTGATCTTGGAATGAGTGTAGGGCAAGATCAATGTTGAAGTATTCATTGGTGGATGAGGAGGGAATGTCGGATGGAGGGGCTTGTGTATGGTTGTTTAGAGTATGTAGCTCTACGATTTGGGCTTGGGACTCTACAATGGGGCTAGAGTCTGTAATCGTACAGATGATGGGGGTTGAGATCAGTATAGAGTTGGTCATATTTGGTTTATCAGTCACAAAATTTCTAAATTCTGTAACGGGAAATTGATTTAGAGGATGTAGGATCACTTCCAACCATCATGGGAATTCATAAAATTGACTGAAGGAGGGTGATGGAAAGTGATTAATTATGAAGAGGGGTGGGATAGTCAGTACCTCATGTTCGTTCTTTGAAGATGAGTTATTTGTGAGTAACTTCTTGGCAAAGTTAAAACTGTTTGGGAATCCATGAGCTAGCACAGAGATGGCAAGATATTCTTTGAAGCTCCAAAACATGGGATTCCAGGAGTTTAGAATTTGAGCTTGATGGAAAGGCATCATGGGTAGATAGGAGAATAACTGCTCGTAGTTAGCTCTTCTGTACCCATTAATGCCCACTGCTATGACCTCGACCACGTCATCCTCCTCCTCTTCTTTGTCTTCGTTCGAAGAGTACACTATATCAATTGCTTCATTTTGTTCCTGCTCTGGTTCTCCCTTTTTTTTTGCAGGAACCTCTTCTTTTGTCATGGGGATATCATGAGCCTCCCCCTCAACATGATCATCCTCCTGCATGATTAGTAGCTCCCCCTCAGTTGGAGAATTTTTTGGGATGAGAGCTTCAGGCCTCTCCCCCTCAGCTGGTGTAATTTATATAGTTTGAACTTCGGGTATCTCCCCCTTAGCTTGAGCTTTGTCTTTTTGACTTTCTTTGGATAGTTCCTTTTTAGCAGCCAATTCTTTGCCTTCCTTCTTGAGTACTCCTTCATTGACAAGAATATACTTCTTAACAAGTTTTCGCCTTGGTTTTCTAATTTGAGCCACGCCTCAGAATTTCTCGAGCTTCACTTTATCCCCGTTAATCACCAAAACACATCGATGCAAAGAACTTGTTTGCTCGAGGTGTTCAGTCTGGTCTCTACGATCGGTAGAGGCTCTACGATCGAAGAGACGTATGGCATCTTGGATTTATGACTAATTTTATTCTTTTCCGGCATCTATGATATGGTAGCCCTGTCTTCTTCTGCCTTAGCCTGCTGTTGTTTTCTTCTTAGGATCCTTAGAGTATCAATGTCAGAGGACTCTATAGGTTTATCAGTAGTTGATCCCTGGGTTTCTTCAGCCATTATATATTTTAGCTTTCTCTTGCCCTTGCTCTTTCTAACCAGGGCAGTGGGTTCCTCCTTGTTGGTTTCTTCTTCTTCTTCTTTAGTTTCCCTGACAACTGACATATTTCCTGGAATCCCTGACTCCTTCGCATCAGCAGTCCTACCACTAGATTTAGACATCATATGCACATTTTCTGCTAGATTCCTTTTGCAGTTCACGAATAGTTGCTGGGTCATTTGTCTGTTTGGATTGATGGCTTCTCCTTCATCGTCCCCAATTTCGTCACCCAGAGCAGACTGTAGGATGATGATTATAAATCGCCTGTAGAGCATCTTTTGAGGGTTCTTTATCTTCTTTGAGCTAATGATCCACTTTCCAATCTATTCAAACAATAGAGCTCTATAGTTAAGTTGTATTCTATAACATATGGCAGTCATAAGCTTGAGTTGCACCTCATTTATAGAATCGTGACCATAGCTCTTGCAACATATACATTTTCCAATAATATCATCTAAAAATGCATACCTCTGAGGAAACTCCTTCTTCTTGTATCCTTTTAAAGAGGGGGATTTCTTGTGATGCATCCTTGTAAGTCCCTTATGGAAGTCTATGCCATCTATGAACGAATACCCTTCAGATTTGAAACCTAGGGCTAGGTTGATGTCCTCAGCCTTCAGTCTGATTTCCACGTCCCTGACTTTTGTAGTGATGGCGTCATTTTCAAACACACCATTCTTGTAGAATTCTTTCACTAGCTTAGGGTAGATCAATTTGTCTATACCCAGAGCTTCTTCGAGACCCGCCTTCTTCAATAACGATAGTCTTGTGAAATTTGGGTTCAGCTGTTTTGAACTCATCAAAACAGAGTTTGTAGCCAGAGATGATGTTGGAAGCCGCCATTGATTTCTTTGCAAGGAGTATGATTGTCTGAGCTTTCTTTAGGGTTTTTGCTTGAGAGAGAATGAGAGAGATGAGCTTTTTAAACTTCTGATTACAAAAAGGATGATTTCAATTTATACTTGTGATTTCTCTCTCTCCATTTTACTTAGTGGGACAGGTGTTGAATTCTTTTAGGCTTTATGAATCTGATTGAGGAGGATTATACTGAATTTTCCTTAACTCCTTCTGAGCTAATATATTCTTCAGAAGGACTACGATTGTTGAGATGGTCCTTGGAATCGTTGAGTCTGTTCTACGATTATCGAGTCTGCTCAGCAGTCGTTGAGTCTGAGCTATAATCGTCGAGTCTGAACGAGTCCTTGTGATGAACTTTTGACTTAGCATTCTTCTTGGTTTAAGGTATCTCAGGAAGGGCCAACCTCATTGATTGAATCAAGAATTAGGTTTGTCCTTGAGGCGCTTATCAAAGAGATTGCTTCGGTTTGTTGAGCTTTTGTCATCACAGGATGCTCCTTTATTTTGTTGATGGAATTCTATTATCGTTGAGTCTGTATCGCAATCATTGAGTCAGCACTGTGATCGCTGTCTTTTATGACACTTCAGCTCTACGATCCTGGACTTCGTTTGATTATGTCTATGATTTCGAACATAGCCTTTAAATTTGTATAGTTAGCACAAACTAGAGCATATTTTTCATGGTTGTAAGTTAAGCATGTCTAGTTCACTTATTAACTTGTTAAATCTGGATTCATCTAGAGGTTTTGTAAAGACATCAGCAAGTTGGTTTCCAGTAGGAATATATTGTAAAGATATAGTTCCATTTTGCACATGATCCCTAATGAAGTGATACTTTATTTCTATATGCTTAGTCCTAGAATGCATAACAGGATTATGAGTTATTGCAATTGTACTTGTGTTATCACAGTGAATAGGTACGGATTTGAATTCAAACCCATAATCTGCTAGTTAATTTTTCATCCATAGGATCTGAGCACAACAGCTGCCAGCAACAATATATTCAACTTCTGCAGTTGAAGTAGATACTGAATTTTGCTTCTTGCTAAACCAGGACACAAGTCTGTTTCCTAGCAATTGAGAGGTGCCACTGGTACTCTTTATATCTATTTTGAAGCCTGTAAAATCAGTATCTGCGTATCCTATTAGTTCAAATGAGGGCTCCTTGGGATACCAAAGCCCCAAGTGAGGTTTACCCTTGAGATACCTGAAGATCCTCTTTATAGCAGTTAAATGAGATTCTTTAGGATTATCCTGAAATCTAGCATAAATGCATGTTGCAAACACTATATCTGGTTTACTGGCAGTTAGACATAAAAGAGAGCCTATCATACCTCTGTATTGAGTTATATCAATACTTTTACCTTTTTCATCTTTGTCAAGATTAGTTGCAAGAGCAATTGGGGTTGTCATAGGAGAGGCTGATTCCATGCCATACTTCTTAAGTATGTCTTTAATGTATTTGGCCTGGCTTATGAAGATTCAGTCATCAGTCCGCTTTATTTACAGTCCAAGGAAGAAATTTAGCTCACCCATCATGCTCATTTCAAACTTGTTCTGCATAAGTTTGGAGAATCTCTTGCATAACTTTTCATCAGTAGATCCAAAAATAATGTCATCAACGTATATTTGAACCAATAGGACTTTATCTTTATGCTTTCAAAGAAATAGTGTGGTATCTACTCTACCTCTAGTGAACCAATTTTCAATAAGAAAGTTAGTTAGAGTTTCATACCATGCTCTAGGTGCTTATTTAAGACCATATAAGGCTTTGTCTAATTTAAAGACATAATTAGAAAGAGATGGATTGATGAAACCTGGAGGTTGCTCAACATAGACTTCTTCTTGAAATTCACCATTCAAGAATGCACTTTTGACATCCATCAGAAAGACCTTGAATTTCATGTGAGCAGCAAAGGCAAGGAATATTCTGATGGCTTCTAGTCTGGCAACAGGTGAAAATGTCTAATTGTAGTCAATGCCTTCTTCCTGAGAGTAGCCCTTGGCCACTAGTCTTTCCTTATTCCTGGTTATTACTCCATCTTCATCCATCTTGTTTCTGAAGACCAACTTAGTTCTAATAACAGGATGATACTTTGGTCTTGGTACTAATATCCATACGTTGCTTCTTTTGAACTAATTAAGCTCTTCATGCATGGCCTCTATCCAGCTGCAGTCTTCCATAACATCCTCTCTCTTCTTAGGTTCCTGTTGTGACAAGAAGCTTAGATAAAAGCATTCATTTTGGGTGGCAGCTCTTGTTTTGACTCTTGCACTCGGATCTCCAATGATTAGATCTTGAGTGTGATCTCTTGCCCATCTGCTTCCTGTTAGGACATCTGTTCTTATGCCTTCTTATCTTAAATCTTCAAGATCTATTTCTTATTCTTAGTGTGGAGGTTCGTTGTCTGGCATAGGCCTCTCTACGATCTCATTTCCTTGCCCAACGATTTCACAATCTAGCACTACGATCGTAGTGTTGAGCTCGACGACCTCATTCGTAGTGTCAGAACTGTTATTCGTAGTGTCTTGAGGCACTATTTTTTCTAAGTCTGTCTCATCAAAGATGATGTGAATCGAGACTTCAACACTCGGTGTCTTCCATATCCAAGAAAGATTCGTTTATCTAACTTTGGTTGAAACTTTGTCAAGTACTGCTTTCCATTGTTGAGAATGTAGCATACAAAGCCAAAAACATGAAAGTAGCTGACACTTGGCTTTCTTCCTTTCCACAGCTCATAAGGAGTCTTCTTAATCATAGAGTGTATAAGTGATCTGTTCTGAGTGTAGCATGCAGTTTTGACAGCTTCTGCCCAGAAGTAGTAACCTAGATGGGCTGCTTCTAGTAGAGTTCTTCCAGCTTCTATCAATGTCATGTTCTTTCTCTCAACTACTCCATTATGTTGGGGAGTTTGTGGAGCTGAGAAGTTGTGACTAACGCCGTTGTCTGTGCAGAACTAGTCCATTTCTGAGAAGTTGAATTCTCTGTCGTGATCACTCTATATCGCCTTGATTTTCTCCCCTTTTCTCGTTCATCACCAGTTTAAACATCTTGATCAGTTGGGAGCTTGTTTCATCCTTTGAGGTTAGAAAGAACACCCATGTAAATCTGGTGTAGTCGTCGACTACGACCAGTGAGTTGACAGTTCTTTTTCCTCTAAGGCTCGTTGTTTGAATTGACAGTTCTGCAAAGACTTGTCAATTGAGTTGACAGTTTTGCTCTTGAATGAGCTTCTGGTCTACTTTCCAAGTTGACAGGCATTGCACGACCTTTCTTTGATGAAGTTAAACTTGCGTAAGCCTGCAACTAGATCTTTTGAAGCTAATGTGGATATGTTTTTGAAGTTGAGATGAGATAATCTTTGACGCCATAGCCAGCTCATTTCTTCAGATGCTTTAGCCAGAAAGCATATAGTCTCATCTGAGCTCAGTTGTCCAAGGTTTACTATGTAGACATTTACTTCTCTTGTTCCGGTTAGCTTTATAGTAGATGTCTTCAGGTCTCGGACTTGACATTGATTGTTGAGGAATGTTACTTGATGACCCTTGACGCAGAGTTGGCTAATGCTTAGAAGATTGTGTTGTAGTCCTTCCACATAGGCCACTTTGCTGAAAGATACTGCACCATTTCTAGCTGAGCCATAACCTCTTGTCTTGCCAGATCCGTTGTCTCCAATGATGATCGAGGGACCCTCCTTCTCTATGTAGTTAGATAGAAGGGCTTTGTTCCCTGTTATATGCCTTGAGCATCCATTGTCCAGATACCAGGTTGTGATCGAGGAGCTCTTTTCTTGTAGTAATATTAAACCTTCATTTTGGTACATATACTTGCATGGGTCATACTCTGTTAGTGCCTTTGGGAACCCAAATCTGCTTGATTTTGGGTCTCATATGCATGGAATTATAATGACATTTTACAGCCTTGTGGCCAACTTTGTAGTACACAAAACATCTAATGTGATGTATATTTGTGTGTGTGTGAGAGTTCTTCCTGCATTTGGACTTATGTGGATGATTAGTCATCCTACTGTTAAGCTGGTATTCCTTCTTCTATGTGTCCTTGTGTTTCATGATTTGTGAGGAGTATACCTTACCTCTACTGTTCCTTCCCAGTTGGCTCGTAGAGTTAATCTTATGGACTCTACGATCCTTCGAGGTTGGTGAGTAGTGGCTGGGTTACTATTCTCATTTCTGAAACCCAGATCGACATGAGATCCCTTTTTCCTAGGAATATGGATTGACTCAGTAGAGCAGGGTTTGACAGGCTCATCCTTCTGTGAGGATTTCACAAATGTAATGCCTCTACTAAAACTTAAGGTATTACTAGTGCTAATTTCCTTTATTTTTTCCACACATGGCTCTGAGGATGATCTTCCAAAGCCTAACCCTTTTTTGTCAGAGACACTTCTCTGGGTAGAGATTAGGGAGTCCATGGATGAAGAGGATTTATTCTATGTAGAGATTGACTTTTCTAGATCCTCAATTTTAGAAGTTAGACTTGACTCTCTTTTTGCATTGAGTTCATTTGTTTGTTTCAAGATCTTATTCTCGGCTTCAAGCTTGGAAAGAGAATCAATACTTAGAAGGGATGTTTCCAGTTCTTCTTGAACTTTTTCTTTCTCCTTTTGAAGAAGTGAATAGTCCTTAGTCAGAACTCTAAACTACTTTATGTATTGATGTAAATCAGATTTTATACCATGTAGTGCAGTTCTTAAGTCATCAATATCTACATCAGGAGAGTTGAAGTCAAATACCTCATCGATACTTACTTCATGTATGTTGGAGTTCTGTTTATCTCTTGCATTTTTGGCCATCAGGCAAAGATTTGCCATTTGAGGATCTTCATAATCTCCAGATTTTGGAGTTGAGTCATTGTATGAGTCACTCAACGATCCTCCAGCTACAAGGCCTTTGTCTTTCTTCTGAGGCCTTTTGTTGCCTTTGTATTCCTTCTTTGAATGTGATTTCTTCTTGAGCTCTTCTCTGAGAGGTTTGTTGCAGTTGGCAATAAAGTGGCCAGGTTTCTTGCAATTGTAGCATAGGTCATTCATTTGCTCTCGGTTTGTCTGAAGTTCTTCGACTTTCTTTAGCTTGCTGGTTTTGCCTTGTCGCATGAACCTTCTGAGTCTCTTTACCAGCATTTCAAAGTCCTCATCATCATCTTCATCGTAGTCCGAACCTACTTTAGTGTTGACTTTGGAGGTGTTTTTAGTTGCTTTGAGAGCAACACTTTTATCCTTCTATCTTTCTTCAGACAAGGTTTCTGTTCGTTGAGTCAGCTCCAGTTCGTATGTGAGAAGGTTGCCATATAACTGTTAAATAGTCATTTCATGTAGATTCTTTGACTCTCTGTTGGCAGTGGTTTTGGCATCCCATTTGCTTGGTAAGGCTCTCATGAACTTTATGATTAGATCTTTGTTTGGATAGATCTTTCAATAGGCTCGTAGATAGTTGAACAGAACATTAAATCTCTCGTAGGTGGCAGTGACGTTCTCTCCTTGAACGTGAGAAAACATTTCATATTGCTGAGTCAAGAGAGATTGTTTGTTTTCTCTGACTTCTTCTGTTACTTCATGCATAATGAGTAATGCTTCCCAAACCTCCTTTGTTGTTTTATTGTTGACCACGTTTTCAAACAGATCATCTTCTAAGGATTGGAATAAGATGTTCTTGGCCTTTTTGTCGAGCTAGACAGCTCTCTTCTCATTTTCTGTCTATTCTCCATTGACCTTGATCTGTATTCTGTTTGGGTCATCTGTTGTTGGTGCAAGCGTTGTAGGTACATAGGGCCCATTCTGAACAGTTTCAAATAGATCTTCATCTATTGAATCCATGTAAGCTGGCATCCTAACCTTCCAATTAGCGAATTTATCTATGTTTCACATATGTGGCTTACTGCCTCCTCTAGTCTTTGACTCGCTTGGTAAGTGTGCCATTGGATCTACTCAAGCTTTGTAGGCTATATTATAGAACCTGCTCTGATACTAATTGTTAGTTCTCGGAGGCACAATAGTTATCTCGAAGGGGGGGTTGAATAGATATTTAAAAATCTTTTTCTTTTTACTTTGATTTAAACACAGCGGAGATAATGATTATTTGATTTCCCTTTTAGATATAGTGAGTTAATGAATGGTGAGGCAGTTATAGCAGTTATAGCAAGAATGAAATAGACACAGTTGTTTTTAAGTGGTTCAGAGCACTTAAAGCTCCTAGTCCACTCTTCTACTCCTCGGGTAGGAAATCCACTAAGGATGTCTTTTACACTTTCTGAATCTCGCAGATTCCTTCTAGACCAGCAGTCTAGGTACTTCTTAGTTCACTCTTGAACTCTTCAAGTCTAGCAGACTTGGTTCTTCACAGTTCACTTAGAACACTTCAAGTCCTTCTGACTTGGAACTCTTACTTCAGTTGGTTGGTAGTTGTTGAGTTTGTGATTGATGCTACTCAGTTGCAGTTAAGCACTTGTTCGAAAGAACTAAGTAGCTGAGCAAGCTTCCTCTTTTTCTCAGATCGTAGAGTTGAGCGTTGAGTGTTCTTGTCTGTTTTTGTTCAATGCTTGCTTGCTTATATCATTTGCAGATGTCTTGCGTATACTTGATCTTTGAGTTCTGCCCGTTGAATCCATTCGTTGAAACATTAAATGCATTTGACATTTATGAACTTTTATGGAGACTTTTTTGCACAGCTTCTGAGTTGCATTCTGGCCAACTGACACAGCATGTGACACCCCAAATTTTATGAAATAAAATTATTCAATTTTTCTAATTTGGTAAATAGTTAAATTGATAAAAGTTTTAAGTTAAGGGTAATATATGAAAATTTTGCAAAGTAAGCAAGTTGATATAAAATATTCATTGTGTCAAGGAATATTCGATTAGTCGGGGAACATTCTTTTTGTCGGGGAATATCCGTATGAAGGTACAACCATTGGTGGACCCCACAACGGATTTATTATCGGATTGAGAAAATGACAAAAATATTTTTATGAAAATAACAGCAGAAGTTTTACAGTTAAAAATTTTAAACTACTCGGTAGTAAAAGTACAGTAATACGCATGGTTGCATAGTAGCATACGGTATTGATTATTGATGCTTATGTGAGAAGTCACTCAATTTTGTTCAATTATTGCTACAGTAATTGTTGTATAATATCTCACGTTATTTGATTCAATTATTGTCAATATTTTATTTATTATTAAATCAATAATTGAGATGATGAAGTTATTAATATTATTATTTGCAATATTTAACGATGTCTAGAAGTTCTGTCAAGGAGAGGTTTGGTCACCTAATTGCGCGCCAATAGGGAGAAATCCTTATTGGAAAGCCCCTACTTTCCTGGGAACTATCTGGTCGATTAATAATGTGAATTATAATAATGATGATGAATTTTGTTTTATTATTATTATAAGTGTAATAAAATAGAAAACTTTTTATATAAAAATGTAATACTTTTTATAAAATTTTGTTTTATTAGATTATAAATAGAATATATTATATTTTATTATGCATAGTGTTTCAGATAGTGATCGCATAGTGTTTGCAGATAGTAAAATCTTTTTATATAAAACAAAATACTTTTATAAAGTTATTTTTTTAATAGATTATAAATAGAATATATTTTATTATGCATAGTGTTTCAGATAGTACCTACATAGTGTTTTCAGATTAAATCTTTTTATATAAAATGTAATACTTTTATAAAGTTATTTATTTTATTAGAATTTAAAATATATATATATATATATATATATTGTAAATAGAATATATTATATTTTATTGCATAGTATCCTTTTCATTCTCCTATAAATAGGATGCTTAGTTAAAATTGAAAACACACCAGAAATTCAGAGAATTCTTCTTCTATAATCTTGAGTGTATTTCTTTAGAGTTTAAGAAGCTTTGAGAGTAGAAAATAGTATAAGTTTTCTTCAAGAATATCCTCGCCATACCCGTCGGAATACTCTTCTTTTTCAGGTAAGGGATATTATTTGTTGTATTCGTAAGGGATATTATTTGTTGTATTCGTAAGGGGTATTATTCTTTCGTATTCATGAAGAGAGTTATTTTCTTTCAATACTCGTAAGGGTTGTTATTCCATTCTTTATTATCATGTTGGAATAATCTGTCTATGCTAAGTACCGCATATATGGTGAAATTCTTCTGTTATTCCATTTTTTTTATTATTCTGTTGGAATAACCTGTCTGCGTGGTCTATCGCATGCCTGGTGAATTCTTTTGTTATTCCATTCTTTATTATTCTCGCTGAATATCCTCGTTTGTGCGTTTTACATGACTGGTTCCATTATTTATTATTTGGAATATCCCGTCATGCGCTTACGCATTTGACCGGTTCCATTATTTATTATTCATTTGGAATATCCATGCATGCGTTTATGCGTGACTGGTTCCATTATTTATTATTCGTTGGAATAACCATGCATGCGGTCTATCGCATGCATGATGAATTCTTCGTTATTCTATTCTTTATTATTCGTTGGAATAACTTTCATGTGGATTACCACATGCATGGTGAATGACCCTTTCGTATTCATTTCTTATTAAATTGTGGAAATGATCTGTCTACGTGGATTACCGAATGACGGGTGAAAATCCATTGCAGTTTCATATATTCTATGATACTCATTTAGTTAAAATTTTGGCTTCTATACTCTATGAAATTAGTGGAATATCCTTGATATTTGCGCTTCATCCAGTATCTTTTCATGGAAATATTCTTCTGAGCATTCTTGAATTTTACTCCATAAAGCAGTATCATGTTGACAATTTGGACGTTATTGATTCCTGGATAAATTAATTCTTGAACTTGTTTTATTGAATTATTATGTCATTGTCATCATCCTCATGTTTATATTATGTTGAAAGTCATATGTGGCCTGTAGTGCATAGATGGACTTGGTATGATTATGACCAGGGATTATTCGGTATAATCATGACCGTAATGTTACAAATGATGTGGTAAAAGTCTTTATCGGCTGTAGTAGTGCATTGATGGATGAGCTTTTGGTATGATTATGGCTATGGATTCTCTTCGGCCAAGGGTGGAAAGATGAATTGTTTTATGGCATGATCAGGACCGTTGATGAAAACAAGATTATCTTTGGCCCGTAGTGCATAGATAATTCGTGGTCGTGATATTAACGAATATCCTTAGCCTGTAGTGCAGGGATGATTCGATGATGTGGATTAATTATTGAGCTGAGTCTCAGAAATGAAATATTAATTCATGGATGTGATAATAATGAATATCCTTGGCCCGTAGTGCATGTATAATTCATGGATGTGATATTAACGAATATCCTTGGCCGTAGTGCAGGGGTAATTCGATGATGTGGATTAATTATTAAGCTGAATCTCAGCGATAAAATATTGATAATAAACTTTTAATTCATAAAAGATAGTAGATATCATGCTCTACTTGACTCTTCTAAAATACAGTTATATGTCTTTGGCCTATAGTGTAAAGATGAATTGTTGATGGATATCTTTGGCCATAGTGCAAAGATGAATTTATTAGTATGATTATGAGTAGAAATTGTGATTTGGTATAACCATGATTTTTGATGTTTCAGGTGAAGATAGGTGATGAAAATTATCCTCGTCCTGGGTGCGAAGAGGAATTTAGAATCACAATTATGATTATGAGTTATTCATATGATTGTGGACAGGAATTGTTGATTGATGTTACAGGGATAAAACATTATTGGTGGACTTTTAACATGGAGAAGATAATAGATCTGATGGTCTATTTGACTATTCTAATGGAATCCTGGTTCCGCTGCAACTATGGTTAAAAAGTTTTCTCATCTACCATTTGTTATATATCTCTGATTTATTACTGATGAAGGCTATTGATGATGTAAATTATCTTTAGTCATGATATTCTTTACCGGTCTAGTTGTGCTCACCCTTTTTGCTTTACAATTCCTTTCAGGTAATAAGAGTGTAGCTAGGTCGAGCTGGGATAACAGGGGAATAGAACGGTGGTCTATAGCTATTGAGGTTCTCCCTAAATAGTATGGAAATAATTTTATTGAGAACTTTAGATAAGTGTGTCGTATTGTATATGTTATTTGATATTTAATTTTGGTGAACCGAATAGGGTGAGGTGAACTCAACTTTGGAAGGGTGTTTTGCCACTATCATACAAGATGTCTAATGACGTACAACCTTGTGTTATCATAAGACAGGGTTTTGCACATCCACTTGCTGAGTATATCTACGAGAACTACCTATATAATCTTTGAGTTTATTTGAAATATAATTTTCACTTGGAGACAGTGGAGATAGTTATATGTCAAGAGAAGACTCACCATTTGAAAGAAGATGATAGTAATCTTCTCGTTTTTCTTTGGGGTCTATTGGGTCAACCAAGGATAATTCTATCGACATATGATATCTATCATAACCTAGACGCATGGCCTCCCATGTATGAAGGTTTCCTTGAGCACTTCCCAAAGGTTTAAATTCCTAAAACAGTTTTTGACTATACTTTTATGTAAATTACCATTGTAAGGTTGTGGTCGAGGCACCATGACAGTTACATACATTTGTATTAAAACTCACCGTTAAATGTGGTCGTATTCTATACGACAGTTCAACAGTTGTATAAATGAAGTTTGTATTTGATTTTTATAGTGTGATATCTGGCGACTCAGAATGGGTCGTGTGGACCTATTTTGGGGGCGTCACACAACAGACTGCTTTTTCACCTAACACCTGAAAAGGTGTTTTTCCTCTATCCTATGGTCCTTTCCTTAGCTTCTTGAATACGTTCCTTTTGTTGAATACTAAGGATATCTTTTGTACCGTTGGGACTGGTGAGAACTTCAACGTTTCAAAACCATTCCACATTTATTAGGATCTGTTTCTTAACAAAAGTAGGGCTCGATACTTCTGACACAAGATAGATGATACTCTGCGATCCATATTGTGGTGTCTTGTCATATTGATGCTTGGTCTGAAGAAAACACTACGATTGCTCTCGAGGATTTGCACACTACGATCTTCATTTGTTCATCTTTCAGACTATACGTTTCCGAGAGCACTCTACGATCTCTGAGTTAACTTCGCCAAATGTCTGGACCACTCTACGATTACTGAAGAGGCCCTTCAAGGTAGATACACTACGATCTTCTGAGCTCTACGATCCTGTCTTAGCTTCTGCAACTTGTTGATCAGCTCGATAGACTGAGATTCTCGTTGAAGCCTATCTATTCTTTTCAAGACATAGATCAACCTAACATCTTTGATCTCTTTATCTATACATTCGTTTATAGAATGATGAACATTAATAGCTGAGATCAACTTAACAACTTTGATCTATCACCAAGTCCTTGTACATATATTCCTTGAAGGACTTTACATATAATCATGAGTATTTACTTTAAACATCAAATCACAATATGCATTCTCCCAACAGAATCCTTATAAGAGGGGAAAGATGTGACAACCCAAATTTTTAAAAGTTATTAAAGTAAGAATTTAATATTTAAAATTCTTATTATGAGATGTATATATTTTGAATTTTGTGTTTTGGTGTGAAGAAATTAAATTTTTTTAATGAGATTTAATAGTTGATTAAACTATTAAAGGAAATAAAAGAAATTAGTCACGACAAGAAATTTGGTGGCAAGGGAAATTAACCCTATAAATATTAGGTAACTTAAATTAAGTTGAAACTATATTATGGAATAATATTGTTTGAATATTAAAACCTTACTTGGTAGTGGTGTTGTAGTAAAGTGGATAAAAGAGTTTATTCACTTAATTAAATAATGAGCTAATATATGAGTTTTGCTAATTAAATTTGGTATTCTTAATATATATTACATGTCATGGTAATATATTAAAAGGTTTAGTATTTTGAATGATGTTAATAAAATATAAATTGATGGTGAGAGAAGAAAACCAATATACCTATAAATAATTATTGGTTAGAGATTAATAAATTGAATTAATATTTAAGTGATGATTAGATGTATGGATTAAATAAATTGTATTGAGACAATTTATGTGAAAAAAATTGAATGAAATGATTATATATAATAATTGTATAATTCATTTGAGTTAATTAAAATAATTATAGAATAAATATTAATGATTTTAATGAAAACGCGTTTATTTTAACAAGAGGTGTTATTTTATTTACTTAATGTAATTTTATAGTTTATAATGTAGTAATTATACATATTATATTTGTAGAATTACTTAATGGGGCTAAGTGATTTAGCAAGTATAGTTTGTAACATTTCGAACTTTTATTGTTATATTAAAATATTTAAGTATTTAATGGATGTGTTTATTGTTAAATAAATAATTGTTCAAATTTGATTCAATTTGGTTATTATTTATTAAATAAATAATTAAGGAAATTAATTATTTTATGCTAATTTAATTTAATTATTAAGTTAAAAGTTTTGATTAATTGAATTACTATTCTTTTATTGGAATTTGTAATTAAAAAGGATGTGTTAGTTGATTAAATAAAGTTATAAATATATAGAAAATTATAATTTTGTGGTATTGAGTTATGTGTTAAAGTGATGTAATAAATTGTTTTTAGAATTAATTGAATTTAAAGTGTGACAAATAACCTTTTATAAAGTAGTTATTAAAATAACTTAAAGGAGTTTTAATTCAATTTTGCAAAACAAGACCTATTGCTTATTAAGTCTTTATTCTAATTGTGTTTTACCAAATAAGGCCTAAAGATTAATTGGTTATTTTTTTTAGTGACTAGCCAAACAAGCCTTATGGCTTTTGGTTTTCAAAACTTATATAACTTATATCAGTTATATCTATATTTATATTATATAATTAATATATATTATATCCTATATACGTTAGATGGTTAGTACGTAGTTAGAGTTAAGAAGAAAAGAGAAAAACTCAGAGCAAGAAGAAGAGAAGAAGAAAAGAAGAGAGGAAGAAAGGATAGAGATTGGAGAATAGAAAGGAATAGTCATATCATCTTCTTCAAGGTATTCTCCTATTTTTTTTAGTTTTAAAAGTTTTAGCTTTCTCCTATTTCTCTGTAAAATTCTTGTGATAAGATAATTGTTGATTTTATGTGTGTTCATGTGATAAACTAGTGTTGTAAGGTTATTTTAATAGAATATATATGATTATAATCAATGTATTGTGGTTATGTATGTAGTTGTGAAGAAAACCTTTTTACAGAGAGTTTTTGTGAATATATATTATTTAGCTTAAAGTAGAAATTGAGGGTTAATTAGTTGTTTAGTTGTTAAATTGACCATTTAATTTGATAGAGTATGTATAAACTTTGATAAAATGCTTTAAATTAATGGTTTTGGTTGAAAAACAAAATTTACAGTGTTGATTTTCATTGAAATATCAAAAAGTAAGTTTTTAGCCAAAAACAGTGAAATTGGATGTGTTAATTTTGTTGTTTATGTTGTTGTATGGGTAGAAACATGTTAGGAATTCTTGAATTATGTTTACATGAAGTTTTTGTATGAATTTTATGTGATTTAGTCTGTTAGAAACGAGCTTGTAGGCCAAAATTGGCTTTTTTCCGACTATCGCTGAAAGTCGTCAAACTAAATCATAGTTTCGTCAGAAGCTAGTGCTGACCAAATAGATGTTAGTTTTGCGCCAATAACGCCGCTTTGTAGTTCTCTTCCCGCACCGCAGCTCCATGCTCACGTGGCATAAGCATGACCCATTATGTAAATCGGAAATGCCACATGAAAGTTAAGAATTAATCGACAAAGTGTACTTTTTGTACACTAAATTTTAAGAAAACTTATGTGATGATAGTAGGACTGTAAAATGTTGATTTTAGTATTTCTATACTATGAATAATTATGTTATTAAGGAATAACTTGTATTATAACTTGATTATGTGATTAAAAATCTAATTTTTAAATGATGAACGTACTTAGTTATGGTTGTAAAATGGTAATTGCTAACTATGTCATGATGACATATGTTTATAGGATATTGTGATTCGTATTGATTTGGTTTAGCCTACGAGTAAGGCAAGTTCTCTAACTATAATTTTATAATTGTGCAAGCGCTTAAATTTTCTTTGAGCAAGTTTTCTAAACTTTCTTTTTACATTGAGCAAGTTTTCTAATCTATTATCTTGTTAATCAAACTACTGTTTTCAATTCAATTATGATATAATGATGTAAGTTATTCTTGAGCAAGTTATTCTTGTATTTAATTTGTTGTTTAGCATGTAAAATTTATATATTCTAATGTTGAACATTTTTATCGATCAACTTGCTATGCATGCTTAGTATTCAATTCTAATTATCCTTGGCTAGTATTGTTCAAGCAAGGTGTTATAGTTATTCAAATTGTATGCTCTTAGATTATTCCCAAAGCATGACTTCAGTTTACTATGATTGATTCAATCAGGATTATTCTATAGTATAATGTTATTGGTTTTATTCAACTTGTAAGACCCCAACTTTTATAAATAAAGATGAATTTTCTATAAATATTATTTTTGAATATTATGGAATAAATTTGATATAATGTTATAGTTATGGGTAATATTTATAAATTTTGCAAAGTAAGCAAGTTGTTATAAAATATTCATTTGGTCGGGGAATATTCTTTTTGTCGGGGAATATTCGTACGACGGCTCAATCATTGGTGGACCCCACAACGGAAGTATTGTCGTAGTTAGAAAACGACAAAATTATCTTTCTATAAAAATAACGGCAGAGGTGTTACCGTTAAAACTGTTGAACTACCCGGTGGTAAAAGTACAGTAATACGCGTGGTTGCATAGTAGCACACGGTATTGATTATTGATGCTTACGTGAGAAGTCACTTAGCTATACTCAATTATTGCTACAAAGAATTCTTTGATCATATCTCTTATATTATTGATTCAATTATTGTCACAAAGATTATCTCAGATAATATGTTATATTATTAATTGAGACGACAAGTTATAAATGATTAATAATTGTTGAAAGATTAAATATGTGTTGATTAAAAATAAAATGATTTGTGGTAATATTTATTCAATCCTTGATGTATATAAAGAGTCTGTTATGAGACATTTGTGATAAGTTTGATTATTTTATGGGGGGCCCATATGTCATCATCTAAGAGTCTCTTCGTCAATAGTAATTACCTTCGTCAATAGTAATTACCTTTGTGAATAGTAATTACCTTCGTCAATAGTAATTACCTTTACCAGACGTCAAACCACTTGTCGTTTCACATTACAGGCGTCAAACCACTTTTCTTTTCACATCACCAGTCGTCAAGCCACTTGCCTTTTCACATGGCAGGTGCTAAGCTAGAAATCTTCTATAAATAGAGGCCTAGTGCTTCATTATTTTCACTTAATTCATTCAAGCTATAGAGAGAAAAGTATAGAAAGAATAAGAGAAAGAAAAAGAGTATTTTGTTACTACACTCTGCAAAGATTCAATCTTCTACTAAAAGTAAAGGGTGTTATTCTTTCTTATTCATGAAGAGAACTGTTGTTATTCCATTGCTTATTATTCTCATTGGAATAACTCGTATAACGTGGTTTACCCTATACTTGGTGACATTCTTCTATTATTCTCGTTGGAACATCCACGCTCATGTGTTTTACAGGACCGGTTTAAAATCTTTATTCTCGTTAGAACATCCTCGTTCGTGTGTTTTACAGGACCTAGTTAAAATCTTTATTATTATTCTCGTTGGAACATCCCGTGCGTGTGTTTTACAGGACTCGGGTTCTGCCTTTTTTATTATTATTCATTGGAACATCACATGCATGCGCGGCGCTTTGGCAGGATTGGTTTCGTTATTTATTATTCTTGCTGAATAACTCGCCTGTGCGCCTATCGCATGCATGGTGATTTCTTTTGTTATTCCATTCTTTATTATACCCAATTGGTTAAAACTTTGACTTCTATACTCCATGAAATTAGTAGAATATCCTTGATATTTGCATTTCATCCAAAGATCTTTTCATGGAAATATTCTTCCGATCATTCTTGAATTTTACTCTACAAAATAGTATCATATTGATAATTTGGACGTTAATAATTCTGGATAACATAATTTTGAACTTGTTTTATTGAATTCTTATATCATTGTCATCATCCTCATGTTTATATTATGTTGAAAGTCATCGTAATTGTAGTGCATAGATGGACTTGGTATGATTATGACGAGAGACTATTTGGTGTAATCATGACCGTAATGTGACAAATGATGTGATAAAAATCCTCGATGGTCAGTAGTGCATTGATGGATGATTGTTGGCATAATCATGACCATTAATGAATACACAACTATTCTCGTCAGTAGTGCATGAATAATTATGGTCGTGATACTAAAGAATATCATCGGGCCGAAGTAGTGCAGGGGTGATTCGATGATGTGGAATATTTATTAAAGTCGAGTCTCAATTTATAATGATGATGAAAACCTTTTAAATCATAAAAGATAGTAGATTTTATTTTCTACTTGACTCTTTTAATGGATTGTTGGGTTACCAGTAGTTAAACTTGATGTTCATTATATTTTATCGCTTTTAACATGCTGGCCAGAGGCTAATGATAATTTATTCTCGCATTATCTTAGTCATAATATTTCTTATCGAGCTAGTTGAGCTCACCCTTTCTTTTTCCGTTCTCTTCGTGAAATGAGAATATAGTGGGATTTAGTCGGGGAGCGGAGTAATGGCCCAGAGGATAGTTAATAGTAGTCCTCACTATTCGTGAAATAGTGTGATAATAATTGTAATGAGGACTCCTTTTGAGTTTGTATAATATCTAGTAGACAATATTTGTATTCAAACTCACGCTTATGTCGTATTATACACGGCATGCTTATATTAGTAAGTTGTATTTAAATTACGTACCATGTATCTGACTACCCAAGATGGGTGATGTATACCTAATTTTGGGGGCGTCACACAACTAATCCTTAGTTGATTTTCGTTGAATTCCAAATTACCTTGAAAGCTTATCCAAACCAAACTTCCTTTGGTGCGGACTTGTACTCTAAATACTGAGATGAACAACCCTATTGTTATGATTGGGGTTAACTTACGATAGCGTTAAAATGTTTGTGCACAATACATTACGAAGGGCTAATCCCCTAAGAAACGAGGTCCTTATAGTCTTACGATTTGTAAAAGTTGGAGTTGAAAGATTACTTGCAACTGTGGACGTAGTTCGTGGTCTTACAACCCTCAGTGATGTATATTTTCCATATCTTGGGATTTCAGTTTCTGATTATTGTTTATAGAGTACTATTCATTGTTGATGAGCCTATTATTGGCAGTTATTATTGTTATACTCCTGTTGATTCTCTATTATATCCACTGAGCAATTGTTTTGCTCACTCTTGCATATTTATAAACTCATTGCAGCTAAAGAGGATAAGGTAGATGAACCTTCGACTAGCAAAGGAAAGGGAAAAATGTGCAAGTGATGAAGACTTGTAATTTTTACTTTGATTAAGATGTTAGACTTTTATTATGATGATCTTAGACTTGGTTTTAATGAAGTTTATTTAATTTCTGCATTTGAATGATTGTGTTTAAAGGTTAGATAACCTGGGAGATTTTATTATGTAACCCTTTAATGGGAAAGGTTTTATTTATCTAGTTTTATTGTGACTGGGTAGTTAGAAATGAATGTTTGATTAAGTGAACACCAAATCTTGTTGGAATGAAGTACCTTGGGTTTGGGGGTGTCACAAGTTGGTATTAAAGCCCTAGGTTATGAACCTTAGGTGGGGGAAAAAGCCTTAGGAAGTAACCTTCAAAAAGATAGTAATGATAAACTCTTATCGAGTTTTAAGGAAGATGTAATAAAACACTTATGTGATTATGTGTTTATAACTTATGTGCTCGTGAGAGTCGAGTAGTAATGATTAGTAATTAAGACTTAAACTTTGGTTGACAGGATGTCTAATATAGGAGGTACCAGTCAAGCTAGGGAGGAGGATCCTCGAGATATTCAGGTAGTTTGGGAACAATTACTGCCACGGGAAACAGTTCCGTTGGTCACAATAGTTGAGCAGGAGAGAGTACCTGATGAGGATGATGAGATAGAGACGGATGAGGAAGATCCTTTGGAGCTGCCACAGACGAATGAAAAGGACGAGGAGGAAAGGATTCCACTTAACTCGATAGCTGGCCATATATACGATGAGGTGCATGACCGCAATGTGGAACTTCAAGATACAGTCGAGGAATTACGAGAGATAGTAGTTGAACAACAGACGTTGATGGCACAGAAGGACGACGAGATCCAGGATCGAGAAGAACGATTGAACAATGTTAAAGAAAAGCTGGTTCACACTGAAGAAGAGAACGACCAAATGAGAGCTGAGATTTTAGAGTTAAAGAGAAAGTTGAGAGAAGAGTCTGGAAAAAGGGCAAGAGTCGAAGACGCGTACGAGGAAGCTGATCAACGGTCTGAAATAGCAGAGGGAGACACACAAGCAAAGAGAATGAAGATGCAGGAAATGGATAACGTATTCAACATCGCAGTCAATCAAGCTCAGGATCGGGTCATGGGTTACCCAATTTAGTTCGAGACGCTACCCTCGTACATACTAGATCGTCGAACCATGTTCCGAATTATGGAAGAAGAACGTCGTAAGGCTTTGCAGTATCTTAGTAGGACAACTTAGGAAGTGAACTTGATTTATGATTTATGTTATGATAAGTATTATGTAAATCCCAAGTGTTATGCAACTTATGGGATATGATGATGATGTCCTGAAACTTTAGTAGTTCAGGAAAATAATGTAAATAGCAGTGATGCTATGAATATGATGTTTTTCAAAGAATTAAGTATGAATAAAAGTTATTATCTTCTTTTATCCGAAGTGTTATGTGTTATGTGGTGATTACTTTTATGGGGGCAAGTTAATTAGAAATTACTTGAAAGAGTTGAGTAATAATCTAATGAGTGTATTTTTAACGTAAAATGCCTCCAAGACGCCAACCACCCGCCGAGAGAACCATTGAAGGAACCAACAACGATAATGTTTGAAGCTAACCCGCAAATTTGAATTGGTGACGCATCGAGTGGTGCAATCGCAAAATCAACCACTTAATCAACCTCGTAACCAAGGTGCTACGCTTAAGGACTTCAAGGCGGTTGGACCACCGAACCAGTGGATCCATGAATCCAGTTGAAGCACAGACCTGGATCATGGAAATTGAGAAGGTTTTTTATGTTGCTAGGGTAGAGGATAAGCAGAAGACTGCTTTTGCAACATTCATGTTGAAAGCAGAGGCTAGTTATTGGTGGCAGGCCAACAAAACTCGGGAAGGACCAGGAATTGTGACTTGGGATAGGTTTAAGGAGATTTTCTTCGAGACCTATTTCCCAGAGAGTTTGAAAAGCCAGTTAAAAGTACAGTTTTTAGAACTGAAGCAGGGAACGATGATGGTGTCGGAGTATGCCACAAAATTCAATGAGTTGGCGAGGTTTGTGCCATACCAAGTCAGCACAGATGAACGCAAGGCGAAGAGGTTTTAACAAGGATTGAAGCCCTGGTTGTTTAATAGGGTTTCCTTGTTCCAGTTGAAGACTTTTACAGCCGTAATGGAAAAGGCAATTCTCATTTGAAGGTGGAGGCGAAGTGAGAATCAAGTTCAATCAGAATGAAAAAGAAGAAGAATGAAGTGGAGGTGAAGAATGGAGGTGGTGGTAGTGGAAATGGTAATAATAACCTGAAAAGAAAGTGGAATGGAAATGTGGGTGTTGGGAATCAACAAGGTAGCCAGCAAAATAAGAAGTTCGAAGCATGTGCTACGTGCAGAAAGTTTCATAAGGGAGTGTGTTTGCTGGGGAAACGAGTATGCTTCAATTGTGGCCAGGAGGGTCACATCGCCCCAAATTGCACTCAAACAAAGACGAATGTGTGCTTCACGTGTGGATCCAAGGATCACTTTGCTTGTGAATGCCCTAAGAAGAGATCTGGTGATGCAAATGGGAGCAAGGGAAATGCTAGTGGAGGTGCGTTGGCTATTGCGGGACCAACAACAACAAATAAGCCCACGGCCAGAACCTTCAACATGACTGTGCAAGATGCTGTACAATCAAAGGATGTGGTGTCAGTTATTATCCCGATCAATGATATTGATGCTTATATATTATTTGATTCGGGTGCTACTTGCTCATTTATATCTGATGAATTCGCTATGAGGTTAGGATTGCCTAGTGAAGAATTAAATTTCCCTTTAAACATAGAAATTGCGAATAAGGAAGTAGTTCCTGTTAGGTTCGTATACAAGAACTGTAGGGTGAATATTAAGGGAAATATTTTGATGGTAGACTTGATTCCGATCAGGCTAGGAGAGTTTGATGTTATTTTGTGAATGGATTGGTTGTTCAATTATGGAGCGATAATTGACTACCAAAACAAATGTGTAAACCTTATGACTCCGTCAAAGGTAGTATTCAATGGTAGCAAATCGCCTAGACAAATGAGGTGTCTGACGATTATGCAGGCCAAGAAGTTGTTGAGTCAAGGTTGTATGGGTTATTTAGCTTACATAGTCGATACTCAGAAGAAGGGTGCGAAACTGAAAGAAATACCAGTAGTTAGGGAATTTGTGGACGTATTTGGAGGATTTGCCAAGACTTCCGCCTGACAGAGAGATCGAGTTCGTGATCGACTTAGCACCAGGAACCGCTCCGATATCGAAGGCTCCGTACAGAATGGCTCCGGTGGAGATGAAAGAACTGATGGTACAACTACAGGAACTGTTGGACAAGAAATACATTCAGCCGAGTATGTCACCGTGGGGAGCACCGATGCTATTAGTAAAGAAAAAGGATGGGTCAATGCTTCTTTGCATTGATTATAGGGAGTTAAAAAAAGTCACTATTAAGAATAAATATCCATTACCGAGAATAGATGACTTGTTTGATCAATTGAAGGGTGCTAGATATTTCTCGAAAATAGATTTGAGAAGTGGGTATCATCAACTTAAGGTAAGAAAGGAGGATGTACTAAAGACGGCATTCCGAACTCGGTATGGACATTACGAGTTTTTAGTGATGTCTTTTGGTTTGATAAACGCCCCTGCAGCGTTCATGGATTTGATGAATAGAGTGTTTAAACCATTTTTAGACAAGTTTGTGGTGGTGTTTATTGACAATATTCTGGTGTATTCTAGAAATCAAGAAGAACATATGGAACACTTACGTCTAACGCTGGAGAGACTAAGAAAGAAAAAGTTGTACGCAAAATTCTCTAAATGTGAATTTTGGTTAGAACGTGTACAATTTGTTGGACACGTAATTGACAAGGATGGAATCTCAGTGGATCCATCAAAGGTCGAAGCTGTGATAAATTGGGAACAACCAAGAACTCCGTCAGAAGTAAGAAGTTTCTAGGGATTGGCAGGGTATTACAGAAGGTTTATCCAAGACTTCTCCAAGATTGCCACTCCGTTGACAAATTTGACGAGAAAAAACTATAAAATTTGTTTGGACGGAGAAATGTGAGGAGTGTTTTCAAGAATTGAAGAAGAAGCTCAGTGTGGCACCTGTGTTGTCATTATCAGATATTACAGGAAAATTTGTGGTGTACAGTGATGCTTCACACAAGGGATTAGGATGTGTCCATATGTAGAACGGAAAAGTTATCGTGTACACATCAAGGCAATTGAAGGACTATGAAAAAGGGTATCTAACTCATGATTTAGAGTTGGCGGCGGTTGTGTTTGCTTTAAAAATATGGAGACACTATCTCTATGGAGAAAAATGTGAGATCTACACAGACCATAAAAGTCTGAAGTACATTTTCACTCAAAAGGACCTCAACATGCGTCAAAGGAGATGGATGGAATTGATAAAGGATTATGATTGTGAGATCTTTTATCATCTAGGCAAAGCAAATGTGGTTATAGATGCCTTGAGTAGGAAAGGCAGAGAAAAGTTGATGTTGTTAACTGATAAGGAGGAGCTTATTACAACAATGTCAAGGTTAGAGTTGAAAATCAAATTTCCAAAAGAAACCGATGAGAAATTATACCAGATAGAAGCCAGTCAAACTTTGGTGAACAAAGTGAAGAACGCTCAACTGCAGGATGAGGAATGCAGAGAAATAAGAGAAAGTGTGGTCGACGAAGAGGAAGTGAAATACAAGGTTGATACTGATGGAATGCTGAGATTCAAGGGACGAATCTGGGTTCCAGCAGTACCAGATATTAAAGAGGACATTTTGACAGAAGCTCATAGCTCGAGATATTTGATTCATCCAGGAAGTACGAAAATGTATCAAGATTTGAGACAATATTTTTGGTGGCAAAACATGAAAAGAGACGTTGCAGAATGCGTTGCAAAGTGCTTAAAATGTCAGAGAGTCAAGGCTGAGCATCAAAGACCAAGCGGGTTACTTCAACCGTTGGAGATACCGGAATGGAAATGGGAACATATCACAATGGATTTTGTGGTAGGTCTCCCAACGACTTAGAAAGGATTCAATGCAATTTGGGTGATAGTGGACAGATTGACAAAATCTGCACACTTTTTGCCAATAAAGATTAGATTTAATCTTGATCAGCTGGTGAAACTGTACGTTAAGGAGATCGTTTCAAGACATAGAGTTCCAGTATCAATTGTATCTGACAGAGATCCGAGGTTCACATCAAATTTCTGGAAGAGACTACAAGGATGTATGGGAACACAGTTGCGAATGAGTACGGCATATCCTCCGCAAATAGATGGCCAAAGTGAATGAACGATTCAGACATTAGAAGATATGTTGAGAGCATGCATCATGGATTTCAAAGGAAGCTGGGATGAACAATTACCGTTGGTGGAATTTGCCTACAATAACAGTTATCACGCCAGCATCGGCATGCCGCCTTACGAAGCATTATATGGTAGAAAGTGCAGAACTCCACTGTGCTGGGATGAAGTTGATGAACGTCAACTGTTAGGACCAGAACTGGTACAACAAACTGCTGAGGTTGTCAAACTCATCAGAACAAGAGTGATAGCCGCCAAGATGCATAAAAGAAATATCTTTGATCAACACGCATAAGATCGTGCATTCGATGTAGGAAATTACGTTTTCCTAAAAGTTTCACCTTGGAAGGGAAATTATGTTTTTCATATTTCGGTGTTACGACTATATAAACATGATTACAAGTACGTGATTGAGTACGAACCATTGCACTTTGAGGAAGACTTGTCCTATGAAGAGGTTCCTATATATTACATGTCATGGTAATATATTAAAAGGTTTAGTATCTTGAATGATGTTAATAAAATATAAATTGATGGTGAGAGAAGAAAAACCAATATACCTATAAATAATTATTGGTTAAAGATTAATAAATTGAATTAATATGTAAGTGGTGATTAGATGTATGGATTAAATAAATTGTATTAAGACAATTTATGTGAAAAAAAATTTGAATGAAATGATTATATATAATAATTGTATAATATATTTGAGTTAATTAAAATAATTATAGAATAAATATTAATGATTTTAATGAAAATATTTATTTTAATGGAGGTGTTATTTTATTTAAGAATGTAATTTCATAATTTATAATGTAGTAATTATACATATTATATTTCTAGAATTACTTAATGGGGCTAAGTGATTTAGCAAAGATAGTTTGTAACATTCCGTAACTTTTATTGTTATATTAAAATATTTAAGTATTTAATGGATGTGTTTATTGTTAAATAAATAATTGTTCAAATTTGATTCAATTTGGTTAGCTATTTGTTAAATAAATAATTAAGGAAATTAATTATTTTATGATAATTTAATTTAATTATTAAGTTAGAAAGTTTTGATTAATTGAATTACTATTCTTTTTATTAGATTTTGTAATTAAAAAGGATGTGTTAGTTGATTAAATAAAGTTATAAATATATAGAAAATTATAATTTTGTGGTATTGAGTTATGTGTTAAAGTGATGTAATAAATTGATTTTAGAATTAATTGAATTTAAAGTGTGACAAATAACCTTTTATAAAGTAGTTATTAAAATAACTTAAAGGAGTTTTAATTCAGTTTTGCCAAACAAGGCCTATTGCTTATTAAGTCTTTATTATAATTGTGTTTTACCAAACAAAGCCTAAAGATTAATTGGTTATTTTTTTTAGTGACTAGCCAAACAAGCCTTATGGCTTTTGGTTTTCAAAACTTGTATAACTGATATCAGTTATATCTATATTTATATTATATAATTAATATATATTATATCCTATATACGTTAGATGGTTAGTACGTAGTTAGAGGTAAGAAGAAAAGAGAAAAATTCAGAGGAAGAAGAAGAAAAGAAGAAGAGAGGAAGAAAGGCTAGAGATTGGAGAATATAAAGGAATAGCCATATCATCTTCTTTAAGGTATTCTCCTATTTCTTTTAGTTTTAAATGTTTTAGCTTTCTCCTATTTCTCTGTAAAATTCTTGTGGTAAGATAATTGTTGATTTTATGTGTGTTCATGTGATAAACTAGTGTTGTAAGGTTATTTTCATAGGATATATATGATTATAATCAATGTATTGTGGTTATGCATGTAGTTGTGAAGAAAACCTTTTTACAGAGAGTTTTGGTGAATATATATTGTTTAGCTTAAAGTAGAAATTGAGGGTTAATTAGTTGTTTAGTTGTTAAATTAACCATTTAATTTGATAGAGTATGTATATACTTTGATAAAATGCTTTAAATTAATGGTTTTGGTTGAAAAACAAAATTTACAGTGTTGATTTTCATTGAAATATCAAAAAGTAAGTTTTTAGCCAAAAACAGTGAAATTGGATGTGTTAATTTTGTTGTTTATGTTGTTGTATGGTTAGAAACATGTTAGGAATTCTTGAATTATGTTTACATGAAGTTTTTGTATGAATTGTATGTGATTTAGTCTATTAGAAACGAGCTTGTAGGCCAAAATTGGTTTTTTCCCCTGACTATTGCCTAAGTCGTCAATGAAATCAGTAATTTTTTAGCAATGCATAAATCTCAAAGAAGATGTTAGTTTTCACAAGATCGTCGTCGTCGCCACGCCATAGGGTGGCTTTGTAGTTTTGTTTCTGCCAAGAATACACATGCTCACGCCATAAGTGCACGACCCACAATGAAACCCTGGAAAGCTGCCGCTTAATTTGCTGAGAATTGTTCGACAAAGTGTACTTTTTGTACACAAAATTTTAAGAAAAGTTATGTGATGATAGTAGAACTGTAAAATGTTGATTTTAGTATTCCATACTATGAATAATTATGTTATTAAGGAATAACTTGTATTATAACTTGATTATGTGATTAAAAATCCAATTTTTAAATGATGAACGTACTTAGTTATGGTTGTAAAATGGTAATGGCTAACTATGTATGATGACATATATTTATACGATATTGTGATTCGCATTGATTTGGTTTAGCCTACAAGCAAGGCAAGTTCTCTAACTCTACTTTTATAATTGTGCAAGCGCTTAAATTTTCTTTGAGCAAGTTTTCTAAACTTTCTTTTTACATTGAGCAAGTTTTCTAATCTATTATCTTGTTAATCAAACTACTATTTTCAATTGAATTATGATATAATGATGTAAGTTATTCTTGAGCAAGTTATTCTTGTATTTAACTTGTTGTATAGCATGCAAAATTTATATATTCTAATGTTGAACATTTTTATCGATCAACTTGCTATGCATGCTTAGTATTCATTTTAATTAATCTTGGCTTAGTATTGTTCAAGCAAGGTGTTATAGTTATTCAAATTGTATGCTGTTAGATTATTCCTAAAGCATGACTTTAGTTTACTATGATTGATTCAATCACGATTATTATATAGTATAATGTTATTGGTTTTATTCAACTAATCCTTAGTTAATGTTCGTTGAATTCCAAATTACCTTGAAAGCTTATCCAAACCAAACTTCCTTTGGTGCGGACTTGTACTCCAAATACTGAGATGAACAACCCTAATGTTATGATTAGGGGTTAACTTACGCATAGCATTAAAATGTTTGTGCACAATACATTGTACGAAAGGGCTGACCCCCCTAAGTACGAGGTCCTTATAGTCTTATGACTGTTAAAGTTGGAGTTGAAAGACTACTTACAACTGTGGACGTAGTTCGTGGTCTTACGACCCTCAATCATGTATATTTTCCGTATCTTGGGATTTCAGTTTCTGATTATTGTTGGTAGAGTACTATTCATTATTGATGAGCCTATTATTGGCAGTTATTATTGATTACTCCTGTTGATTCTCTATTATATCCAGTGAGAAACTGTTTTGCTCACTCTTGCATATTTATAAACTCATTGCAGCTAAAGAGGAGAAGGTAGATGAACCTTCGACTAGCAAAGGAAAGGGAAAAATGTGCAAGTGATGAAGACTTGTAATTTTTACTTTGATTAAGACGTTAGACTTTTATTATGATGATCTTAGACTTGGTTTTAATGAAGTTTATTTAATTTCTGCATTTGAATGATTGTATTTAAAGGTTAGATAACCTGGGAGATTTTATTATGTAACCCTTTAATGGGAAAGATTTTATTTATCTAGTTTTATTGTGACTCGGTAGTTAGATATGAGTGTTTGATTAAGTGAACACCAAATCCTGTGGGAATGAAGTACCTTGGGTTTAGGGGTGTCACATAGTTCAAGTGTGACACATAGAGAAAGGATAAAATATTATATAGTAGGAAAAGAAAATAAAATAGAAATAAGCCATGGACTATATTTGCCAAACATGTCTTAAACTCTTGGTATTTTCTAACTGCTGAGACTTTGGGTCTCTTGGTAACGCTAGTAACTGAAGGCTTAAACGTTCACACGTTATTTCATTTGACATGTTAGGGTTGATAGAGTGAGAGAGAGAAATAAGAGTTCTCTGTGAAATTAGAAGAAAGCGTTGGAGAATCAAGGAAGAAGAAGGAGATTAATCAAGTAATCTTCACCATATAATCAATCTCGAGAAGATATAAGAGGTAAGAGAAGAATTCTAAAACTTTTATTAGCTTTTCTTAAAGTTCTTCATTGTTAGAATTATTTTTGGTAGAATGAAGTGATGAAATCCTGATTATTTATTGTTTGATAATATGTTAGTATTGTCTATAAGAGACATTAGAGCCAACAAATCTGAATTTTTGTAAAATTTATCTTTTGGGTTTTGTTGTATAAGTTATGGTCTATTTTAGAGGCTAAATTGATCATACTCACATGTTTAAGGCTGTTAATTGATGGGTGAATATCGTTCTACTCTGAGAAACGAAAACAACCCAAGTTGAATGACTCAAAACGGATGAAAAACGAATTCGTAGCGAATGAATTCGCTAAATATGTTTAAAACATGAAAGTATAGCATGAATAAGGAATTGGAACCCTTAAATTGATTTGTTAAAGTTTTTGAAATGATAAAATTATTCTGTAGATGAGTAGTTCAGTGTTTCACGAGTTCATAGAATCGAAAACCAACTAATTTTGAATTAAAATGAAGAAGTTATGAAGATTTGATGTAAAAACCTCGCAAAAACTGTAATCTAGGCGAAGTCGAGTGCGGCCGCATTGCCCAGTATTGCGAGTTCATAGCTGGGCACTACTAGATGGCGCAGGCACTCTAGATTTTTGAAGGAAAGGGGTGCGGCCGCGCCCAATGTCTATTAAGTTTGACTGCTTTTACTTATCTTGGTAAAACGGCTATAAACTTTTCATACGAACTTCAATTGAGGTGATTGAAGATGATCCGGAACGAGGACGAATAGACCTACAACTTTTATTCTTTAAGTGTTTCAATTTGAGGTCTGGAACAGGGGTAAAAAGTGTCATCTTTAGGACAGTTGTGTTTTCGGAGGCAATCGGAAGGCGTCGGGCATGCACGTATGCAAGTGTAGTGCTCTTGACGATAAAAGATGTTGTTCTAAATTATAGAAAATGAATGTTAGTAAATATAATGATGCTTAACATTAATAAATGATATTTTAGAAAAGTTGTATACGCATACTAAGCACACACAAGAGAGACAAATCGGGCGTGTGACGAATAAACGTCGAAACGCCGTGATAAGTGATAATGAATGTAAAAAGTGTTTTAAATAAAATGAAATGAATATTGTAAGATATTGAATACTGTTAATATAAAACCAATAAGTAGTCCTAGCAAGACTTAAACACTTCAATGAACTTCGAGTACAAAATATTGTGTAATATAAGTCGAAAGTTAACACAATAAAATTGAACATTGTGTATATATAATAAGAAGGGTTATGAGATGTAGAGTAAAGTTTACATTACAACTACTATGCATTTCTATGTGATTAATAGTTGATGTTTATGATTATATAATTGTGTAGGGCACGTGAAGTGCAGATAACTGTAAGATGTTAAACTGTTATTGGTAAACAACGATCAAGGAAAGTCTTTCAGTTCCTGTTCGCTATGTGAACTTGATGATTAACTGTTTTAAATCTTTATTGTAAAGAGCATGATGTGTTATATATATGTTGAAAGTATGAAATGTTAAAGTCAATTTATGACTATGTATATTGATTAAAGCATGCTGATTGAGTAAGGACTCAATCTTTATACTTGTTATATGAACTGTAGCATATATGTTATATGTTGAGCATGTTATTATGTGCTATGTGATGCATGAAATGTGACGCCCCCAAATCTGGGTATCTTCCAACCCGACAGATGGTGCTACACGTTACTCATAACTGTACATTCATTCTATTGAAACGACATCAAAATGTGTGTATCAACGACATTCTTATTACATTAATAATATTACATCTCGTTCCCAGGTTCTAAAACCATTACATTCTTTGTTCATCATACTATAATATATACAACTTACTAGTTTATTACAAGGTAAACTAATCATTCAACTTCGTCTTACCTTTATCCTTGTCGGATCCCTCGGTTCATTCGGTCCTAGCTGCATTCATATGGTTCAAGCAAGAGTGAGCATAACAAGCTCAGCAAGTACAACAATTTCTTTTAAACAACATGCTTGAAACATAGGAATCATATATCTTCAATAACTGGATGATAGTTATGTAATATTATCCATAATTCAAAATAACATTCCTTTTCCTTCAAAATGTTTTACAATAACAATATTCAGTAAAATAACAATATTCAGTACTCTACCCCTGGTTTAGTTAAATGTAGCCATTAATAAATTAACGAACTTTTGCATAGGGTTGTTTTGATCCCCTTGGTTTTCATTACGTGATTCCGCTTCCTGATTACGTTGTCTTCTTCTTGACGGCATTTTCTGGTTAAATAAATAAAACTTCATTATTATCTATTTACTTGCTTGGTTATCCTTCCATACTAATACCTCATACCACATCAAAGCACATTAAATAAAAACTTCATTATATTAATATGCTTCTTCATAGTTTGAAACTATTTACACTTTACTTCCATAGCCAAAGGCTATTACATTTCTATCCCGCAATTGAACTTCTCAAATGTTGGGATTTACAAAAAGACTACCCTGTTATACGAAAGAGGGTTTTACGTCACTACGCACATATTTATAACTCTAGCTTTCTAATAATGCATAACAGTGTCCTCGTGTTTCTCATTCGCAATCTTCGCTACAGTATCCCAACTAATAGTATATCGAGTCTGCCCCGACTCTATAGAATAACAAGCATCTTTAAGCTTGAAATCCTTATAAGCACTCTTATGGATGTAAGACATCCGTGCTATCTTCTGGTCTCTCTTAATCAGCTTCTTACAAAGCTTATCGGCCTGTTTCTTATAGTCCCTAGCCTGCTCTGTCATAAGCACCTGTCTATCGTGCTCTGACTCAAAATCTGCTTCCACAGACACCTTAGCTTCATGGAGATAATTAATCTCTTCACTCTGATTCTGCACAACTGTACTCAGTTGCACATTCCTGTTAAGCACTGCCAAATACAATGCTCTCATTTCTCGGCTTAGCTGGTTATTATCGGAGATTTGTAGAAGGGTTTTCACGAATCGCTACTCAATTAACTCAGTTGACTCAGAAAGATACAAAATTCGGTTAGAGCGAGGAATGTGAGAAGAGTTTTCAAGAATTCAAGAGGAGACTCATTTCAGCACCTGTTCTAACAATACCATCTGGCTCGGAGGGATTTGTTGAAAGTAGTATGCACACAAGCCAATCATGTTTGATGATAAAGCATATACTTTGTAACAATCTTATTTATTTATTAATAAAAAGTATTAATTTATTAAAGGCTTTTAATTATCTACATGATGCTGTTTAATAATATGTGATAAACCCATAGTTTTAAGCAATGCTTTTAGAATAATGATGATGATCATTCTAATGAGATCTAAATTCTTAGAAAGCTTAAAACTAAAATAGTTCCCAATCGTTGGATTACTAAATTGGGGATTAGTGAATCCGGATAGATTGGTACATACGTTGCTTGCTCATTGGATGAGGATGATTGATCTCATGATCATTTGTGTGGAGACACTAAAGCAAGTATGTAGGTGCTTATTAGAGAATAAGTTCACTGAACGTGGCTCGCTAAGGAATACCTAATGGAGTTTTATTTGCTCGTCAATAGGAATTCTCAGTAGTGATAGTAGTACAAGTAATCCTTGGACTTGAGATCATCATAGTATCTTGTGTATGATGAGTTATACTTTGACTTATTCCTTAAGACCCTTAGGGTATATCAAAGGGTATGCTTGGGTATAATAAGTTGTACATGGAGATAATGTATGATCAATAAAGAATCTACCACTTCTAATAAAAGAAGAGAAATGTCCTATGTGATTCGATAAATGACAACCCAAGAGTCCTTGGTTATAAGCGTAATGAAATTAGAAAGGAGTTTCTAATTTGCATTATTTGGAGTTGTGCATTTAAGGATCGAAATACATATAATTAAATAAAATAAGACTTGACAAAGAATTCCATGTCTTATATTTAATTGGGACATCAGATGGTGGAAGGATTGAATCAGACTAGTAACTATTTACTCAAAGGTTCTTTTATGATTAATGTTGAAATCTATATTATCCGGAAAGTCGTTGATCGCTAGGGAGGCTTATCCTTATTGTAGAATAAATATTATTTAAATAAATTAATTGTTTAATTTATTTATTTAAATAAGATTAGAATTGTTCTAATTGATTTATTCACAACCGGTTTAATATGGAGAACCTAAAGGGTCACACCATAAAAGGAAGAATAATTATTTAAGAAGTTAATGGCATAATCGTAATAATAAGTTAAATATATTTAATTTAATCTATGGTGATAGAATAAATTAAATAGCTTAATATTTATTATTTAATATTTTGGAAATATTAAATATAAATTAATAAGAGGAGTCTTATTAATATTATTACAATTATTATTATTTTAATTTCTAAAAGAGTTTAGGAATTAATTTAATATAAGTATTCTCATTTATTCCTAATTGGATTAGGAAGGAAAATTAGTTAAAGGAGTTTAATTAATTATCCCTAATAAGATTAGGGAGCTTAATTAATTAAAAGAATTAATTAATTAAAACCCAATTCCTTAATTGTTAAGGTGGGTTGCCCACATCTATAAATAAGAGGAGTCTTATTACGAGTGGTATGGGTAGTTGACTTTTTTTCAACATACTGACATAATTCCAATTGTTGGGAGAGTACACCCTTTCTATAGAGATAGAAAAACTAGGGTTTAGCCAACCACCCCCTTCTTCTTGAATTTTCTTCTTCCTGGTGGATCACCCCAGAGGCCAAACATATGGGTGGCTAACGTTGATCAAAGGAAGGAACCAAACCGGTGGATTCAAGTTGAACGCGAAAGGATTTGGAGGTGAACTTGTACTTCGAGGAAGCTCGATCTTCAAGGGTATGATTTTATTCTATATCTTTTCGCTTAATTAATAATTGTGCATAAAGGATGATCCGGGTATATGGTTTTGTAAATTTTAAACTCGATTTTTCACGCTCCGCATTATTTTGCAATTTGATCATTTCATGAATATTACAAACCAATAAAGTGGCATCGAGCCAAACCTTTATGTGAATTATTAATTGTTTTAATTTGATATGTATATTGATATGTGTTTAGAACAATTTAATTGGGCATAATTTTATCAGTATAAAATTTAATTTAAAAAAAAAAACAAATTCTTTAATGCGTTTTAGAAAATTCGGCAGAAGCTTGGAGTGAGTTAACAGGATTCATTTTTTTTTTTCATACCGGCACGGATTTCAAAGCAAAGAGATTACGAAACCATTAAAAAAAAAGCATTGAATGCACGCGAATTGTATGGATTAGCGTGAATTTTTATTTTTTTTTTATTAGCGTTAATGCCATGCATTTTAAATTGAGATTCACAAAAAACAATCGGCCTCAAAAAAAACCAAGCATCTTCAAAAACTTGTTAATCCTATAAAAAAAAACCGGACTTGAAAACCAAAAAGCAGTGCACGGGTTTTGAAAAAGAAAATAAATAAAATAAAGGAACGGATGGTTTTATATATATATATATATATATAATATATATTACGAATATATATATACATATATATATTCTTAATTATTATATAATTAAAATAAAAAGTTTATTTTAATTTTAAAATAAAAGGTTTATTTTAATATTAAAATATAAAGTTTTATTTTAATTTTAATAATTTTATAATTAAAATAAAAAGGTTTATTTTAATCTTAAAATAAAAGGTTTATTTTAATATTAAAATAAAAGATTTATTTTAATTTTAAAATTAGAATTTCATGCTAACTAATTAGAGTTGGAATTGGATTTCATGATAACTAATTAGAGTTGAAATTGATCTTTCCTTAAATAAAGGAGTTTATTTAGATATGAAATAGGATTTCATATTATTCAAAATAAAAGAGTTTATTTGTGAATAGGAAAGAAAATTCGTATTTCTTAAATAAAGGAGTTTATTTAGATATGAAATTAGATTTCATATTATTCAAAATAAAGGAGTTTATTTATGAATAGGAAAAAGATAATTCGTGTTTCCTTTAATATTTTTTTTTTTACATGGAATTGAATTTCATAATTAATTAAAATAAAAGAGTTTATTTTAATTAGAGATTTTTTTTTTACATGGAATTTGATTCCATAATTAATTAAAATAAAGGAGTTTATTTTGATTAAAAATTTTGATTAAAATAAAATAGTTTATTTTATTCAAAATTAGATAAATTAAAATAAAATAGTTTTATTTTGATTTAAATTTGGATTAAAATAAAGGAGTTTATTTTAATTCAAAAATAAATTTTATACTAACTAAATTTGCCCATTAAATGATATCAATATATATATTAAATGTTTATTATTCATAAGATGAATGTTATTTATCGATGCATATGGTGATGTGTATGATAATAAATGGGATTGATTATGGACTATCAACCAATGTGATTGGATTTTATTTTAGTTGGATGCATGAATGTATGGGTTTTATTAAATGGGGTCTCACAGACTCGCCTTCTCTAATTTTTTCTTAATGTAAATTCTATCTCCTCCTATGCACTTCCCTCGATCACGATCAAGGTTTCTATTTATTTTAAATAGTTTTGTAATAGGAATAGTTAGAATTAATTTTGAAAAATTGGAGATCAAAGCAAGGAGAGCTTGAAGACCCGCTTTGTAATGGAGCCCGGGTTTAAATGTAATAGTTATATTTAAATATTATTTCTCGCACCCCTGGGGGTTTGACCTTTTGGTTCACTTGGTGACTCTAGTGAACCAAACTAGAATAAAAGTCCATAATCAATCCAGTAGAATATAAGATTCTATATGTGCATGCTATATATATATATATATTATATATTATGCAAACATGCTTTTGATGTTCATTAATACGACGCGTATTTTATATATATATATGTAAATGCGCGCTAAACAAGATGAGACAATTTAATAATAAATCCCTCAATTTTTTTTATATTAAGTCCTAAGCGCTCAAAGATATTTGGAATATCGAACGTCGCTTTCTAGCATGATAAAATTAATAGAGTATTAAATATTTAATATGAGTTTGTTGTGTCACCACAAGGCAAGTATTAAGTATTTAAGATGTTAATTTATCACATTTGATGCTTATAAAGAAAATTGAACAATATTGTTTTGTCAGGTCACCACAAGGATGATATTTTTCTTTTTTGAATATATGGAGTGCTAGGTTGGACTTAACTTGGATAATTTTGATTCGGATGTGCCATCACTGATCAAAATAATCTAAGAGGCAAAAGAAAAGGAGTCAGATAGTTGATGTAATTGACAAAAGTTGTCTACCTATTTATTTATATATAGTTTGTTGTGTCACCACAAGGCTATATACATTTGAAATGGGATCCTTATTCTCACTAGCAAATCTTTAATTAGATTTTTGCCGAACTATATAAGTGAGGGTAATATAGTTTGAAGAAAATAGTGGGAGATACCAATTTAAAACAAGACCTAAATTATTTTGGTAATTAATAAAAGAATGTATGTTAAAATGTTGTTAATTACAAATTCATTTACGTAATTTTACAATGTCTAAATTACTATCATCGCAAAGCATATTAGATGCTAAGTTAATCGTGCCAATTAAACGGATTGGTTAAGGAAATTGAGAAAAGTTCTCATGGCCGAAAAAGCTATCTTATGTCCTTAATACGCTTATCCTCGCAATGGTTGCGCATAATGCCTCCGAGGAAGAGATTGCTACTTTTAGAAAGTGGCAAGATGATGCACATTGGCTCAACGCATCATGCTCGATCCATGAGTAACGAGCTTCAGCCACAACATGAAACTATGGATGCTCTTACATTATACTCCCCGCACATCAAGTAGTTGATGGTGAGGAAAGTAGGACCGATAGATATCGACATATCTAAGGAGCTCTTCCGATCTAGAATGGCCAATGGCACTATAAAGATGCATAAAAAGTTCTTAACATAATCAATTTGATTGATCAATTTAGGACAACTAGTTTTGTCATGGATGGAGAGTTGAGCCAAGATTTGATCTTGCACTCACTCCCGGACTCCTTTCACAATTGTTGTGAATTTTTCATATGAAACAAGCTAGATATCACTTTCTTTGATTTGCTTAACATGTTGAAAAATGTTGAGAGTCACTTTCCAACCAAGAAAGATCAAGTCTTATTGGTAGGGGCCAAAGGATCTTCTGAAATAAAGAACGATTCAAAGAAGGTAAATAGAAAGGCATAAACAAAGGATAATAAGAACAAAACCGATATGGATAGCAAAGGAGTTTGCTTTCCACCGCAATAAGCCCGACATCGGAAAGAAATCTGTGAGAAGCATCTTGCAGAGGCTAACCAAAGAAGCTTAGTGAAGTTTCTACATAATACGCTTTTTGTTCATGATTGAAATAAATTTTTCTTTAAGTCAAGGTTCTACTTGGGTATTGGATACCGACTTTGGTTATCATAAATATAGATTTATGAAGGGATCAAACAGAAGTAGAAAGTTAAACAAAGATAAGTAATCCTATGTGTGGGAAATGAAGCAAATGTTGCAACATTAGCCATAGAAACTTATAGTTTAGCACTGCCTACGGGCAAATCTATTAAGTCAATAAGTTGTTATTGTATTTTAGTTCTCGTTGAAAACATTATTTCCATTTTATTGTTGGACAATGAAAACTTTGGTATTATAATTAAGAACAATTGTTGTTCTATTTATAATAATAATGTTTTGTATAGAACTGGAATATTACTTAATAAATTTTGTATACTTGACTTACATGAAAATAATTTTGCATATTGAACAAATTAGTATAAGAAAAGGAGATGATCATTCAAAGAGTTGAATGTGTGTATTTTCTAAAATACAAGTGTGAATTATTTGAAAGGTTCAAAGAATTCAGAAATGAAACAAATTGACAAAGTATTAAGATTCTTTGATTAGATCAAGGAATAAATACTTGTGCAATAAGTTTCTAGATCATCTCAAATGGTTTTTTCATAATGGACACATCCCGACACATAATAATTGATTGATGTATTCGAAAGGAAAAATCGTACTCTATTTGAACATGGTGCGATCCATAATGATTTTACCGACATTCCAAAGATCCTTCCGGGATAATGTCCTAGAAATGGTGCAGATATCTCACGAAAATGGTAACCTCAAAATCCAAATTTCAAGACTCCATAAAAGTTATGGATGTGGAGGATTCCTAATCTTAAGTATGTTAAGATAAGGGTTGTCCAACTTATGTGAAAAGGTTTCAAAGGATAAGCTTGGGACAAGATTTGACAAGTACAATTTGTGGGACATCCTAAAGTAAGTTTAGGTATATGTTCTATAATTCTACTTAGCAAAAGGTGTTTGTTGTAAAACACACGCCTTTCTAAGATAAAGGTGTTTATCATTGAAAGGGCTAGTGGGAGGATAATAGATCTTGAAAAGTTCAAGAACCACAAAACACTATAAGTCAAATAAGAGGAACTCAGTAGATAGATTCTATTGTACCACAACCGAATCGTAAATCTGAATAGTACCAAGATACCTAGGAGGTATGGATTCATCATCATGGATGATGATGAGGTACGCATCATAGAAGATGATGATCCGAGTAACATACGATGAGGTAAGAGTTCTAGTGTGTACAAAAGGGTGATTGGGAGCGCCGTGAAATTTCTAGTATTATATGTTGATATACTACGGATGAGGAATTACATACCAATGCTACAATCATCAAAAGATAAAGTTGTCTAAACATTCCTCCAAGAATGATTTGGAAGAGTATCTTAATTGGGGATATAAATCTATATAGATAGATTTAAGAGGATGCTCGACTTAACCCAAGGAACGATATTCATTTGATGCTAAAGTCGTTTAGCATGGCAAACTCCAAGAGATGTCTCATGTCGATGAGCAATGGAGTGTATCTCTTAATAGTCCCCACAGACTCTCGAAAAGAGAGGTCGCATGAGTGACTATCATGTATGCAATGAAATATACGAGACAAGATGTCGATGGTCATATTCGAGAAGTTCACTATGAGTTAGTGAAAAACATCTTAAAGTTCTTAACCCAAGACTAAAGATGTGAGCAAACATGGTGGGTCCGAATTAAAACTAGAGGGCTTAATGACTCAAGTTTTTCGCATGCATCAAGACGATGAGATAAATCCACTTTAAGGTAAAGGGTTACCTTGAACAAGTGGTGCGTTGAATCGAAAGGTTCCAAATAGCAAAGAGTTGTTTGGTTTAGTGATAAAGACAAAGTAAATAGCTATAAATGAAGTCGCAAGTTGATTGTTTGGATTAAAAGTTCATTACGTAACTAGGAATAGTTCCTAAGTCTCATCTTGGATCTAAACATATGTTGTGGCACTTTCATTTGATTATTAGAATCATGAAAGATGGGAAATCACTATAGAGATAGTGGACTCTCATGATCAACATTACATATCCATTAACTAAAGCTTATCCAACAAAACAGGATAATCGCCACTTAGAGAAGAAGAGTATAAGATACCATGACGATTGGCTTTAGTGCAAGTGGGAGATTGAAAGTAGTATGCACACAAAGCCAATCATGTTTGATGATAAAGCATATACTTTGTAACAATCTTATTTATTTATTAATAAAAAGTATTAATTTATTAAAGGCTTTTAATTATCTACATGATGTTGTTTAATAATATGTGATAAACCCATAGTTTTAAGCAATGCTTTTAGAATAATGATGATGATCATTCTAATGAGATCTAAATTTTAGAAAGCTTAAAACTAAAATAGTTCCCAATCGTTGGATTACTAAATTGGGGATTAGTGAATCCGGATAGATTGGTACATACGTTGCTTGCTCATTGGATGAAGATGATTGATCTCATGATCATTTGTGTGGAGACACTAAAGCAAGTATGTAGGTGCTTATTAGAGAATAAGTTCACTGAACGTGGCTCGCTAAGGAATACCTAATGGAGTTTTTATTTGCCTCGTCAATAGGAATTCTCAGTAGTGATAGTAGTACAAGTAATCCTTGGACTTGAGATCATCATAGTATCTTGTGTATGATGAGTTATACTTTGACTTATTCCTTAAGACCTTAGGGTATATCAAAGGGTATGCTTGGGTATAATAAGTTGTACATGGAGATAATGTATGATCAATAAAGAATCTACCACTTCTAATAAAAGAAGAGAAATGTCCTATGTGATTCGATAAATGACAACCCAAAGAGTCTTTGGTTTAAGGCGTAATGAAATTAGAAAGGAGTTTCTAATTTGCATTATTTGGAGTGTGCATTTAAGGATCGAAATACATATAATTAAATAAAATAAGACTTGACAAAGAATTCCATGTCTTATATTTAATTGGGACATCAGATGGTGGAAGGATTGAATCAGATTTGCAGAACTATTTACTCAAAGGTTCTTTTATGATTAATGTTGAAATCTATATTATCCGGAAAGTCGTTGATCGCTAGGGAGGCTTATCCCTATTGTAGAATAAATATTATTTAAATAAATTAATTGTTTAATTTATTTATTTAAATAAGATTAGAATTGTTCTAATTGATTTATTCACAACCTGGCTTAATATGGAGAACCTAAAGGGTCACACCATAAAAGGAAGAATAATTATTTAAGAAGTTAATGGCATAATCGTAATAATAAGTTAAGTATATTTAATTTAATCTATGGTGATAGAATAAATTAAATAGCTTAATATTTATTATTTAATATTTTGGAAATATTAAATATAAATTAATAAGAGGAGTCTTATTAATATTATTACAATTATTATTATTTTAATTTCTAAAAGAGTTTAGGAATTAATTTAATATAAGTACTCTCATTTATTCCTAATTGGATTAGGAAGGAAAATTAGTTAAAGGAGTTTAATTAATTATCCCTAATAAGATTAGGGAGCTTAATTAATTAAAAGAATTAATTAATTAAAACTCAATTCCTTAATTGTTAAGGTGGGTTGCCCACATCTATAAATAAGAGGAGTCTTATTATGGGTGGTATGGGTAGTTGACTTTTTCAACATACGACATAATTCCAATTGTTGGGAGAGTACACCCTTTCTATAGAGATAGAAAAACTAGGGTTTAGCCAACCACCCTTCTTCTTGAATTTTCTTCTTCCTTGGTGGATCACCTCTAGAGGCCAAACATATGGGTGGCTAACGTTGATCAAAGGAAGGAACCAAACCTGGTGGATTCAAGTTGAACGCGAAAAGGATTTGGAGGTGAACTTGTACCTCGAGGAAGCTCGATCTTCAAGGGTATGATTTTATTCTATATCTTTTCGTTTAATTAATAATTGTGCATAAAGGATGATCCGGGTATATGGTTTGTAAATTTTTAAACTCTGATTTTTACACGCTTTCGCATTATTTTGCAATTTGATTGCGCTCATGAATATTACAAACCTAACATTTGTCATCTATAGTGATGTTTCGGGCAAAGATTTAGGATGTGTTCTCATGCAACATGGGAAAGTCATAACCTATGCCTCTCGACAACTCAAAGATTATGAGAGGAATTATCCTACTCATGATCTAGAGTTGGCAGCTGTTTTCTTCGTAGTTAAAATTTGGCGGCATTACATGTATGGAGAAAAGGTGGAGATCTATACGGATCATAAAAGCCTTAAATATTTCTTCACTCAAAAGGAACTCAACATGCGATAACGAAGTTGACTTGAACTATTGAAAGATTATGATCATACCATTCAATACCACCCTGGAAAAGCGAATGAGGTAGTTGACGCATTGAGTAGAAGATCATATGTAGGTATGAGTGCGTTATTGTCAACGCAAAGGCCCATTTGGTATAACTTGCAAAGGATGGAGATAGAGTTAAAGAATCCAGGGACTCATGTGATGATGGAAAATATACGAGTATTATCAACATTAATCGATAAAGTTAAAGCTGCTCAAGCTACAGACCTGGAGCTGATGTGTATGAGGAAGAAAGTACAAGAAGGTGCTATTCCAGAAGTAAGAATCGATGAAGAAGGAATACTTTGAGTCAACTCCAGACTTTGTGTTCCTAACGATTCTGACTTGAAGTATAAAATCATGATGGAGGCGCACATCACACCATTTGCAATACATCCTGGGAGTACCAAAATGTATCGTGATCATCAACATACATTTTGGTGGAGCAATATGAAGAGGGAGATAGCGGGGTTTATCTCAAGGTGTCTAACTTGTCAACGAGTCAAGTCGGAGCATCAAGTGCCAAAAGGTCCATTGCAACCACTTGAAATTCCAGAATGGAAGTGGGAGCACATTACCATGGATTTTGTTACTAGTCTTCCTAAGGTTTCTCAAGGCATAGATGCAATTTTGGTCAATGTTGATAGATTGACCAAGTCTACTCATTTCTTACCTATACGGGAAACTTATAAACTTGAACATCTTGCTCGTATGTACATAAACGAGATTATAAGATTGCATGGTATGCCAGTATACATAGTTTCTAATCGAGACCCAAGATTTACTTCAAGATTTTGGGTTAGTTTGCAAAAAGCTATGGGCACGGATTAACGATTTAGTTCAGCTTATCATCCTCAAACGGACGGGCAGTAAGAGAGGACTATTCAAACTCTTGAAGATCTATTAAGACTCTGTGTCCTTGACTTCAAGGGAAGTTGGAACAAGTTCTTATCATTGGTGTAGTTTTTCTACAACAATAGTTATCAAGCAAGTATTGGCATGGCTCCATTCGAGGCGTTGTATGGAAGAAAGTGTCGTTCTCCAGTATACTGGGATGAGGTGGGTGAAGCAACGTTGTTCGGACCAGAGTTGGTACGTATGACTACGAAAAAGATTCAAACGATCTGAAAACGTATAAAAACCTCACAAGATCGACAAAAAAGTTATGCTGATCTTCATCGAAAAGACGTGGAATTCAATATTGGAGATCATGTGTTATTACGTGTTGCTCCATGGAAAGGAGTTACGAGATTTGGAAAGAGAGGAAAGCTCAATCCTCAATTCATTGGCCCATTTTTAATCCTCGATCGAGTAGGAACTGTGGCCTATAGACTCGTTTTACCACCAAGTATGTCTCGTGTTCATAACGTTTTTCACATATCCATGTTACGTAAATATGTGGAAGACCCGAACCACATTATTGAGTTAGAATCGGATGAAATAGTGGAAGATTTAACGTATGAAGAGGTTCCTATTAAATTCTTGGATAAGGAGGAACATATTCTACGCTCCAAGGTTATACTTCAAGTCAAAGTTATATAGAGAAACCACGATATTGAGGAAATGACCTGGGAGTTAGAATCTGAAATGAAATCAAGGTATCCTCACCTCTTCGACATACCAGGTATATACCCTAATTTCGAGGGCGAAATTTCATAAGAAGGGGAGTTTGTAAGACCCCAACTTTTATGAATAAAAATGACTTTTCTATAAATATCATTTTTGAATATTATGGAGTGAATTTAAAATAATGTTATAGTTGTGGGTAATATTTATAAATTTTGCAAAGTACACAAGTTGTTATAATATATTTGATTAGTAAGGGAATATTCGTTTTAATAGGAAATATTCGTACGACGGCACAATCATTGGTGCCACAACGGAATTATTGTCTGATTGAGAAAATAATAAAAATATCTTTTTATAAAAATAACGGCAAAAGTTTTACCGTTAACTGTTGAAACACCCGGTGTTAAAAGTACAGTAATACGCATGGTTGCATAGTAACACACGGTATTGATTATTGATGCTTACGTGAGAAGTCACTCAGTTTTGTACAATTATTGCTACAGTAGTTGCTGCATAGTATCTCACATTATTTGATTCGAATATTGTCAATATTTTATATATTAGTAAATCAATAATTGAGATGATAAAGTTATTAATATTATTATTTGCAATATTGACGATGTCTAGAAGTTCTGTCAAGGAGAGGTTTTGTCACCTAATTGCGCGCCAATATGGAGAAATCCTTATTGGAAAGCCCCCTCTTTCCTTGGAACGACTTGGTTGTTAAATATTGCGAATTATAATAATGATGATAAATGTTGTTAAAAATATTGAGGAATTTTTATGAAGTATTTGATATAAATATTGCTTATTTTATGGACACCCCATTTACCTATATTTCAAAATAATCGATAGAAATTATTAATACAGTAATGGTGGGGCCACGTGTGGGGCCCACTAGAGGAAATGAAATGGTGGAGGAATCTGGGAGAATGTCACGCGTTGTTTTATTTAGTCACAAGTTATATATGTTTTTATATATATAGTACATTTTATTACAGTATTATATTATATATATATATATATGACATGAATTGAGGGAATTCACATGTGATATGATTAAGTTGCGTCTGAAAAAAAATTCCTTTCGCCCGTGACTCTGCAAATTATTTCGTCTAAAATTACTGTGCGTCCGTGATAAATTTTTCTAAATAGTATCCTTCCATTCTCCTATAAATAGGATGCTTAATTAGAATTGAAAATCACACCAGAATCAGAGAATTCTTCTTCTATAATATTGAGCGTATTTCTTTCGAGTTTTAGAAAGTTTTAAGTTTAGAAAATAGTGAAAGTTTTCTTCAAGAATATCTCCGCCCTACCAGTCAGAATACTTTTCTTTTCAAGGTAAGGGGTATTATTTGTTTAATATTCTGAAGAGATATTATTCTTCGTATTCATATGAATATTATTTCGTTTAATATTCGTAAGAAATATTATTTTGCTCAATATTCGCTTGAAATAATATTTTCTTCCATACTCTGTAGTATGTAAGTAATATTATTTCATTTCAGATTTGGAATTCTATACTAATTTGGTTTAAGTTTTGGCTTCTATACTCCATGAAATTAGTAGAATATCCTTGATATTTGCGCGTCATCCAGTATCTTTTCATGGAAATATTATTCTGGGCATTCTTGATAAGTTTTAACTTTTTCATGTCGGGGTACTATTCATGATAAAAATTGATTCGTTTTTGGTCCAAATCATTTTTGGTACAATATTATTCTTGAATTTTACTCCACAAAGCAGTATCATGTTGATAATTTGGACGTTATTGATTTTTTTTGGATAAATTAAATTATAAATCTTTAAAATTTATCCTTGAACTTGTTTTGTTGAATTCTTATATCATTGTCATCATCCTCATGCTTATATTATGTTGAAAGTTATTTGTGGCCTGCAGTGCATAGATGGACTTGGTATGATTATGACCAGGGATTATTTGGTATAATCATGACCGTAATGTTATAAATGATGTGGTAAAAGTCCTCATTGTCCCGTAGTGCATTGATGGACAGTTGTTGGCATGATCATGACCATTGATGAATAAACGAATATCCTTGGCCCGTAGTGCATGGATAATTTGTGGTCGTGATACTAAAGAATATCCTTGTTCGTAATGCAAGGGTGATTCGATGATGTGGATTATTTATTAAGCTGAGTCTCAGCGATAAAGTTGATGAAAAACCTTTTTAAATCATACAAGATAGTAGATTTTATGTTCTACTTGACACTTCTAATGGATTGTTTATTCCGCTGCAGTTAAACATAATGTTTATTATATTTTATCAGTTTAACACTGTTGAAGACTAACGATAAATTATTCTGAATTATCTTAGTCATAATATTTCTTACTGGGCTAGTTGAGCTCACCCTTTTGCTTTCATTGTTCTCTTCAGGAAATGAGAACGTAGTCGGGACTAGTCAGGGAACGGAGTGACGGTCCAGATGTTTGCATTAGTAGTCCTCACTATTCTATAAAATAGTGTGATAATAAATGTATTGAGGACTCCATTTGAGTTTGAATACTGTCTAGAAGACAATATTCGTATTAAAACTCTCAGTTTATGTTTTGTCGTATTTTACACGATAGTTGTATTATTAAGTTGTATTTAAATTTTGTACCATGTATTTAGCAACTCAAGATGGGTGATGTATACCTATTTTGGGGGCGTCACATAGTGCCCTAAAGCCATCTGGTTTAGGAGTCGTTGGTCAAAAGGTCGTTACACGGGATCACTGAAAAAACCTAAGATAGCTAGACATTGCATAGCTAGGTGTAAACACAGGAAAGTGAAAATATAGCCCTCGTGATTGAATAAAAGCAAAATAAACCCCTTGTTTGACTCTTAACTTAGTTGATGCATAGTCTTGGTTAGAGCTTAATTTGTTTGTTGCCTTTCTTGAGTTAAAACTGTATTTTTCCCTCTAAAAAGAATATTATGTGAAGTATTTATCCTGTAGTAAATTTAATGGTTACTGACCACACACACTACATTAGTGATGACAGGTTTTGATTTGCAAAATATTATGCATTATTGCCTTGTTCTTGGTTGGATTCTCTATTTGAAGATTTTGTGATTTCTCTGATGAAATTCTTATGGATTTCATTCTAACTGGTGTTTGGATTCATTAGCATTATAGATTAGATTGCATTGTGTTTAGTGTATTGCATTAGCATTATGTTGTGTTGCTCGGGGATAAGCAATGGTTTAAGTTTGGGGATATTTGATAAGTAGTTTTTATACCTACTTATCTAATATCTATTACTTGAATTAGTTGCTTAAACCTATGTTTCGTAGTAACTTTTCATGCATTTTATGTTTATTTTGTAGATCTTATGCTTGGGAACTATATGAGCGACTATTGGTATGAAAGCAAGGAAATGCAATCCGGATATTGTTTGGGCTTTCATGTTCATTTCATGTTTTTGTCTTGGAACATAGATTTTAATGTAAATCTACTTCTTAGCTTTTCGGACCATCTTGAATCATCCCAATTGGAGTTCAAATGCGAGAGTTATTTCCTTTGTACCAACGGATGTTGAACCTAAAAGTTTGGAGTTATCATCCATTAACATATCAGTCACTTCTAGCCTAATTTCAACCTTCATCCATCCATTAACTTTTAAATCTCAAAGAACAAAAGTTATAGATTGTCGATATCTTCGATTTGATAGGTGGCAGGCCCCGTAACTCCTCCAGGATCAAAAGTTATGGCCATTTTACCAAAGGACATTATAGCAAATTTTCCAAATCTGGTGTACGGCGCAGCTCTGCCCTAAATGGCCTATGGGGTAGCACAGCTGCACCCAAACCTGTTTAACCAGCTTTGACTTTCATTTTAATTAACCAATTGAGTTGTAGCTCGAAGTAGGGGTCAATTAGAGCTTATATATAAAGGGATATCTGTATGTAAACATATATTCCATCTTTTGGGATCATCATCTTGTATATATCATCATTAGATATTATACTATTCCATTTAGATTAGGTTAGAGTAGAGTAGATTGGATAAAACCCAATATTGGATTAGAGTTGAAGATTGAAGCAATTAAAGAGCATTGGACATTCAAAATTGAAGCAAGAGAGATCAGATTTGCATTTCTTAATTCCTACTTTCTCTTACTTCTAATTGTTATCTTTCAATGTATAAACAATTGTGGATATTGGATTTCACTTCAATTATGAATTAAACTCCATTTTGAGATTTTAATGGATCTTGTTGTGTAGTTTAATTTGATATGCTTCCTTGTTAGTCTTGTTAATCATTATTAGATTGTCTATTATGGTTTGTATTCCATTGCTTAATTGCCTAGCTAAAAGTTGTGATAATCCATATGAAATTGAGAGATGGATTATGAGTTTAGATCTGATCATAATAGCAAATGTTTTTCTCTTCTACATGGCAATGCAATTCATAATTCATGCCTAGGATAAATGTAACGATCCCAAAATTCATACAACTCAATTATCGACTTCAGACGTTAATAACACGTCTAACTTCTGACTTTACATCATTATTCGATGTTAAACTCATCAAAGTTATTATATAGAATATTAAATTTTAATATGATAACCTTTACATATCAGATAACTAAAACTTTATAGTTTATCATTACATAATCATTGTAACTTATCATGTACATTTCTCAAAATCATTATCTTTACCTACCTTTGAACCATACTTAGCTTATTAATCAGCTTATCAGGGGTACTAAATAAAACATACATCCAGGTTCAATACCCTTTCATACAACAAACAAAACTTAAACTTTATAACTCAACATTTATTAAACATCATAAATTATTCAGAACCTTAAACATGGTTTAAATAATAATAATTCAGCCAAAGTGTATAAATCTTCAAGTACCACATCTGATTCACGTCTTTCAAGTAGCATATAACTTTACCTTCAATCTTTAACTTGCAAAAGTGGTTGTTTGCAAGGTTGAGCTCGACAGCCAAGCAAAATCTAACTGTTTTAATGTATCACGTAGCACATAATAACATGCTCAACATATATCTCATAAACATTGGACTAACATAACATATATGGTGCATTTCATATAACAAGTATAAAGATTGAGCTCCTTACTCAATCAACATTCATTACTCAATCAACATAGTCATAAATTGACTTTAACGTTTCATACTTTTAACATATATATCACACATCATGCTCTTTGTAATAAAGATTCAAAGCAGCTAATCATCAAGTTCACATAGCAAATAGGAACTGAAAGACTTTCCTTGATCGTTGTTTACCAATAACAGTTTAATAGATTATGATGAATGGGTAATATACCCATGAATTGGATACATTCAAGCTTGAATTTTTGTTGTTCTCAAGTATTTTAGAAGAGTTTTTACTGTGTTTTGTGGTTATTTTGCAGATTGAGGCGGAGCAGGGACAAATTGGGAATTTTAGCTTTAGCAGTGGCAAAACCGTAAATTAGTTGAAGTGTAGCGTCGGGGCGCTCTAGAATGCCTTATCCTCGGCGCCCCGGCGCTGAGTTCCAACCAAGCTTGATCGAAGCGAGTGCATTAGGGAAGTTGACATGGATTAGAAGTGGGACAAGATGGAAAAGGAGTATTTAAAGGAGCAATTAGCTAGAAATTAGGAACTTAACCATCATAGCTGGAGATTAATCAAGATTTCATCAGAGAATTGCGGATGAGAATTTCCAATTGAAGATTAAAGCTTGAAGGATTTCTTTTAGAGTTTATTCTTCTTCTTATTTTTAATGCTGTAATTCTTTTGAGATGATTTTTATGGGTTTGTTGGTTTTATTTTTCAGTATGAACTAACTTTTTAATTAAGACTACAAATTGAACCTTTTATGTTTATGAATTAATTATTCAATTTAATCAAGTTATTTATGTCAAGGTGAATTATTTTTCATCTTTTGTGCGTATTGATTAATTATTTGGCCAGTAATTACTGTGTTACACTAGAAAGATTTGGGAGATGAAATCTAGGGTTAGAACTGGACATGATAACATGCATGCTTAATTATTTGCATGAGATGAATAATTAGGGTATTAAATTGAATAGGAATATATGTTCACTGCATGTAACAATTGAGAACTGGAACTTAATGGATTTGATTTAATTATTTTGCATAGGAATATCGCAGAATTAATTTAATTTAATAAAAGTTATCTGTTCGTTTGGGAAAGGGCTTTTAACAACTAGAATTCCTGTTAACAATTCAGGTGACGTAGTAACATAAATAATTGGATAATTGGGTTGTAGTACATAATTGGGGATATTGTAGTCTTAACCTTTATTTATTTGAATTAATTTATAGAGTAATCCAGTTTAAATTAGTCAATTTAGTTTTCTTAATTAGAAATATCATAAAATTGCACTTGTTTAAATAAAATTGAATTAGTATAGTACTAGTAGTTGGAGTTTATTGATTGGAATTCCCTGTGGGTTCGACACTAAATTTTACCACTTTATTACTTGCTGACTGCGTATACTTGCACAAATAATTGATTATGAAATCAGTCAACAAGTTTTTGGAACCGTTGCTGGGGAATTCTTTATTAATATTAATTCCATATTAGTTATAATCAATTCGGTCTTAATTTAAACGTTATTTACTTATTTTCATTTGTGCATTTGCAGAAATTCTTTATTAGTGTATGCACACTAGATCAAAGGGCAAAAAGGAACTTTTCCCTTACGCAGACGATATCAAAAGGAAGTTCCAGAAAGCACGGTTGACTAGTGAAGTTATACCATTGGAAGATAATATGGTAGCACAAGAAATTCCAGTAGTTATGGCAGAGGAAGAACAAAAATACCTCATGTATTACGCCATGCCAACAGTGACAGACATACAGTCCAGTATTCAGAGGCCGACAATTAATGCAAACAGTTTCTAGATCAAACCAGGAACGATACAGATGCTACAAAATACAGTTCAGTTTGGGGGTAGTTCAACGGATGATCCGAACGAGCACATCTTGAGTTTCTTGGAAATTTGCGACACCTTCAAATTCAATAATATTTCGGAAGACGCTATATGGTTGAGGTTGTTTCTGTTTACATTGGAGGACAAATCTCGGAGTTGGTTACACTCATTGCCACCTGGTTCAATCACCACTTGGGACTATTTAGCTCAAAAATTCCTAGCTAAGTTTCTCCCACCAGCAAAGTCGGCAAAACTACGGAATGATATTCACACTTTTACACAGTTCGACTCAAAAACATTATATGAGGCCCAGGAAAGATTTAAGGATATGCTCCGCAAATGTCCATATCACGGAATTCTGTAGTGGATGTAGGTTGGAATATTTTGTGATGGTGTGCATGCGTCCACATGAGCCAGTATTGATGCCGCAGCAGGTGGAGCGATCATGGCCAAGAATTTTGATGAGGCTTATCAACTGTTATAGACGATGGCCAACAATAATTATAAGTGGCCAATGACAAGGTCTAATCCTCCGAAAACATCGGGAAAGCTCGAATTGGATGCAGTGACAACGTTGACAGCACAGGTTTCAACGTTAACTAAGAGAGTTAAAACATGGGGTCCACCATCAGCACTGCAAGTAGCAATGGTTTGTGGGTTGTGTGTTGGGATTCATGCTACAGATCAATGTGCCGCGAATGCAGAATCAGCTCAGTTCGTTGGAAGCTATAATCGATTAGTCCAGCCTTATCCAACTCAGAATGTATATAACCCGAGGTGGAGAAATCATCCGGGATTTTCTTGGAGTAATAATTAAGCTCAAGCTTCTAGACCGTAGAACCAACCAGGATTTCATAATGAGGCTCAACAACAGCCAGAGATGAAAACAAATCTGGAAGAAGCTTTGGCCAAATTTATTGTAGCTACTGATAAGAGGGTGAGCTAACAAGATAAGCTATTGAGTCAGGTAGATATGAATGTGAAAAGTCAAGTTGGTTTGATCAAGAATTTTGAAAATCTGATGGGTCAGATAACACATTCGTTGAATAGCCGACCACAAGGAGCACTCCCCAGTGATACTGAGATAAATCCGGGCAGAGATGAATATTGTAAGGATGTAACCTTACGAAGTGGAAAGGTTCTGCAAGAGGCTCTTAAGGACAAGGAGAAGATGGACAAAGAAACTTTGGAAAAAGAGGAAGTCTCAGAATCTGAAAACCAACATGATGAGGAGTTAGAGAAGAAAGCACCTGAACAAATTCTTACAATGCCTCCCATACCATATCCACAGAGATTTCAGAAATCAAAGTTAGATAAGCAAATTTCAAGGTTTTTGGATATTTTCAAAAAGTTGCATATCAACATACCATTTGCAGAAGCCTTGGAACAGATGTCGAGTTACGTCAAGTTCATGAAAGAGGTTTTGTCCAAGAAAAGAAAATTAGGTGAGTTTGAAACAGTGGCGTTAACTGAAGAGTGTAGCACAATTATCCAGAATGAATTACCACCAAAGTTAAAAGATCCAGGTAGTTTTACTATTCCATGCAAGATTGGTAATAAGTTTTTGGGAAGAGCGTTGTGTGATTTGGGGGCCAGTATAAACTTGATGCCTCTATCCGTTTACATCCAGTTTAGACTTAAGGCACCAAAATCGATAAATATCAGTTTTCAGTTGGTGGACCGATCAGTTATATATCCAAGAGGAATTGTGGAAGACGTGTTAGTAAAGGTTGATAAATTTATCATCCTAGTGCATTTTTTTATTTTGGATTGCGAAGTAGACAAGGAAATTCCTATCATTCTTGGGCGACCATTCTTAGCAACAGGGAGAACTTTAATTGATGTACAAAAAGGTGAATTAACAATGCAAGTTGAAGACCGAGAGGTAACCGTCCTCATTACAATTATTATCACATTATTCAGTAGAATACTGAGGACTACTAAAGCCACTTATCCTGGACCATCACTCCATTTCCAGACTCATCCCAGCGATATTCTCATTTTCTGAAGAGAACAATGAAAGAAAGGGTGAGCTCAACTAGCCCAGTAAGAAATATTATGACTAAGATAATGCAGAATAAATTATCCTTAGCCTTCAACAAGATAACAACCGATAGAATACAATAGAAAACAAGTTTTAGATCAACAACCTGCAATGGAATAAGCAATCCATTAGAAGAGTCAAGTAGAGCATAAAATCTACTATCTTCTATGATTTAAAAAGTTTTTCATCAACTTTATCACTGAGACTCAGCTTAATAAATAAAATCAAATCATCCCTACACCACGGCCAAGGATATTCATGTAATCATCAATGGTCATGATTATACCGAATAATCCCTGGTCATAATCATACCAACAACTGTCCATCAATGAACTACAGGCCAATGAGGACTTTCACCACATCATTCGTCACATTACGGTCATGATTATACCGAATAATCCATGGTCATAATCATACCAAGTCCATCTCTGCACGTAAGCCAAAGATGACTTTCATCACAATATAAGCATGAGGATGATGACAATGACATAATAATTCAATAAAACAAGTTCAAGGATAAATTTTAAAGATTTATAATTTAATTTATCCAGAAATCAATAACGTCCAAATTGTCAACATGATCATCGCTTTGTAGAGAGTAAAATTCAAGAATAATATTCATGTACCAAAAATAATTTGGACAAAAAAGAAATATATTTTTTGGGTAAATAGTACCCCGTGAATAGTACTTTGGGAATAGTACCTCGCGAATAGTAAGCCGACATGAAAAGTACCCCAAATACCCGAGTGAATAATATTTGGGTGAATAGTAATTTGGGTGAATAGTAAGTAACTCGTGAATAGTACTCTGCCACGAAAAGTGCCTCGAATATCCGAGTGAATAATACTAGAGTGAATAGTAACCGGGTGAATAGTAACTCGTGAATAGTAACTCGTAAATAAAATATCAAATAAAATGATATTTCATGACGAGTACAAAAGAAATGATATCTCATACGAGTATAATAGAATATACGAAACTGCAAATGGATTTTCATCCGCCATGCGGTAATCCACGTAGACAGATCATTTCCACAATTTAATAAAGAATGAATACAAAAGGTCTTTCACCATGTATGCGGTAGTCCGCGTAGACAGGTTATTCCAATAGAATAATAAAGAATGGAATAATAAAAGAATTCATTAGGCATCACGATAATCGCATGCATAAATGAGTTATTCCCAAATGAATAATAAAGAATGGAATAATGTAAGAATTCACCAGCACGCGATAATCGCATGCAGAAAAGTTATTCCCAATAGAATAATAAATAATGGAACCAGGTCATGCATAATACGCACAGACATGATATTCCAACAGAATAATAAAGAATGGATACAGGTCATGCGTAATCCGCATGCATGTGGGATATTCCAACAAAATAATAAAGAATGGAATAATGAGAAGAATTTCACCACGTATGCGGTGCTTGTGATAGGCAGAGTTATTCCAACATAATAATAAAGAATAGAATAATGAAGAATTTTACCATGTATGCGGTACTTCAGATAGGCAAAGTTATTCCAACATAATAATAAAGAATAGAATAATGTAAGCTCTCTTCATGAATACGAAAGAAATAATACCCCTTACCTTAGAAAAAACCTGGATACTAGAATAGTGAGGTAGCAGAGACTTCTCTTCTTTTCTCTTTATAATTTCTCTCTATAATAATTGCTCTCTATAGCTTTAGTGAATTGGTGAAAAATAATGAGGGAATGAGCTTCTATTTATAGGAAAATATAGTTTCGATGATTGCACGTTTTGGGGCTCGAAATATTACAATATAATACCTACCTCTTTTCCTTCATTTTTAATTTAGTCCTGCAAGTATTATCAAACTTGCACCACCTCCCCTAATAGTAAATCATGTGAATCAATAGTAAATCATGTGAATCAATAGTTCTAGACATGTAAAAATACGAATTACAGTATAGTACCTCCATCTATACCTCCATTTTTAACTTAGTCATGCAAGTATTATCAATCTTGCACCACCTCCCCTAATAGTACAAGAATGTGAATCAATAGTACACACATGTGAACAAATAGTTATAATCATGTGAATCAATAGCAATTAATTGCTTATTTATCCGATTAATTACCCGATTGGTCAATATAACCTCCAAACATCAATTAATATCGAAATAAATATCGATTTCCACTAACACTAATAATTTCCACACAATGGAACTATCAATTTCATCTCTAATCGGCACAAACTTATTTATCATTAATATTATAACGCACAATATTTAATAACCAGGTCATTCCCAAGAAAGAGGGGGTTTTCCGATAAGGATTTCTCCTATCGCCAGCCTTAATTAGATTATCTAACCTCTCCTCGATGTAACTTCTAGACATTGTCAATATTGCAAATAATAATATGAATAACTTGTTGCGTCTCAATTATTGATTTAATAATATAACATATTATCTGAGATGATATTGTGACAATAATTGAATCAATAATATGAGAGTTATGATGCAAAGAATTACTATAGCAATAATTGAGTATAACCGAGTGACTTCTTCACGTAAGCATCAATAATCAATATCGTGTGCTACTATGCAACCACGCGTATTAGTGTACTTTTTTACTACCGAAAGCGATTCAGCAGGTTTTAACGGTAACACTTTCGCCGTTATTTTTATAAAATGATAATTACGCCGTTTTTTAACTACGACAATACTTCTATCAGGAGGTCCACCAATGATTGTGTGGTCGTACGAATATTCCCTGTTAAAATGAATATTCCCCGATCAATCGAATATTATATAACAACTTGCATACTTTGCAAAATTTATAAATATTACCCACAACTATAACACTATCTCAAATCCACACCATAATATTCAAAAAAATATTTTGAGAAAATTAAATCTTTATTCATAAAATTTGGGGTCTTACAGCAGTGGTTTTAGCATCCCACTTGCTCGGTAAAGACCTCATGAACTTTATGATAAGATCTTTATTTGGATAGATCTTTTCAAAAGCTCGAAGAGAGTTGAGCAGCACATTGAATCTCTCATAGGTAGGAGTGACGTTTTCTCCTGGAACATGGGCGAACATCTCATACTGTTGAGTCAGAAGAGATTGCTTGTTTTCTCTGACTTCTTCTGTTCCTTCGTGCATAATGAGCAATGCTTCCCAGACTTCTTTGGCAGTTTTGATGTTGACCATGTTTTCTAATAGATCATCTTCTAAAGACTAGAACAAAATGTTCTTGTCCTTTTTATCTAGTTGGACAGCTTTCTTATCGTTGTCAGTCCAATCTTATTTGATCTTGATCTGAATTCTATTTGGATCATCTGGAGTTGGTGCAACCTTTGTTAGAACATAGGGCCCATTCATAACAGTTTCAAATAGCTCGTCGTCTATTGAATCCATGTAGGCTTGCATACAAACTTTCCGGTTGGCAAATTTGTCTTTGTTACACATTGGTGGCTTGATGCCTCCACCGCACTACTACAAAACAGTAAATAAATAACGCGTAAAAAACATTGTGATTGCTATCCCAGAAACATTGTGGTTAAGAGTTTCATCTATTTGACACCCTTTATACAACGTTTTTAAAACGTTGTAGTTTGACACATTATACAACATTTTTTTGTAGATTTGTTTTTCATAAATCATTATATGCTTGAAAATTTTGTAGATGATATGATTCCACAACGTTTTCTTGCTTAAAATGTTGTAATTTGATACATCAGACAACATTTAAGCACATTTATACAACGTTTAGAAGGTGTCATCTATTTAAAGCCAAAATATATCAAACATTCAAAATATACCAATTATAATATTACTATTCATACAGCTCAAATTTAAAATATACCATTTACAAAGAATATTAATACCATACAATACGTTTATATCCCAATAATACCAAACTATCCATACATCTCAAATTCACTTTTCAGAAAATTTTAAAATAAGGAGGATAAATGGTAGCAAAAAAATTGGGGGTGGGGGGACCATGAGCCGACGAAAAAATCTATCCGGCATATCATCCCCTTTCAGCAGTCCACTTTGCAGCAGTTGTAAGACAAAGTGAGCATGAGCTATGTCATTTTCTCCAGGAACTTCACAAATGCGGTACCAACCCCAAAACAGCATGGAGACCTAATACAGAAACAACCAAAAAGAGAAGACCATGTAATAATAAGGAACATACACTTGTATGTTAGAAAGTATTTAGTGGATTTTCCAGCTAGATTTTGCAAAAAGATAAAACATACTCTCTTCCCATCTCTCTCACCCACCCACCCCTTTTTTTGTTTACAGAATAGCAAGGGAAAAGAGTAAGGAATGAAATACAGAAAACAATGCAAAACGTGAAAATGAAGAGCTTCTTCTCTTCGCAGAATTAATTTCCAGAAGAAGAAAGTTTTATACAGGTTATTATACCTTATATAAGTTGCTAAGAACTGCTAGCAGAGGAAAGGAGAACTACAATCACAAGAGCAGTAGTCTCTCCAAAATCATAATAGAAGAGAGTTAGAACTACAATCTCAACCAGCTGTTGTAGCGACTCTGGAGACCCAAACCTTTTAGCAAGCTGCAGTTATATAAGTCATTAACATATTAATATATTAAAAAATGTTTGAAGCATAATGATTACAACAAACCTTTGCCAGTGTATCAACAAGATGGTGTAGTTCTGATATGACTTTTTAATTGTTAATCACCAAAGCTTGAATGAGGGAAATCGCAAACTCTGTGGCAGCCTCTGCACACATGCAATTAATTAGTGCTATCAATTACTCCACATGGATGTAGGCAAGAACCAACTTTTACTTATACATAATAATTTGACACACTTGACAGCTACAGCCTACATAGAGTAAGCACAAGAAGGGATCCAACTCATCTCCAGTGTTCTCTTAATAAAATAATCAATAAAATAACATATTCTATATTCACATGTACAACTCTAAAACACCTAAATTCCATTTCTGATAACAAAGTCAGAGTTATGTGGTATCTAGAAATCCTGTTAAACATGTTGTGCCACCACTTCCATTTGGTAGAGTTCATATTTCTGCCCAGAAGTTTCAGAAGCTCCCTTCTCTATTTTATCCTCATTGTCATCATCCTACCATCCTCATTAGTATTATTATGAATATAATCTGCAAAGTCTTTTCCATGAAATTTACCGAGCTGATTACAGTTACTTTCCTTGTCCTCTTCGTCTCCCAACCGCAGCTCCTCATTGGCACAGTCCATATTTTTAGAATTCCATCCTGAGGTGCAAAGCGAGCTACGTCAAGCTTCATATTTTCTAGAATTCCATCTTGAGGTGCCAAACAAGTCAAGTTAAGCTTCTCCTCTTCAAAATTGTTCAGGTTGGCATTGCCGCATTGGTAAGAGCTTTATGACTTGAGATCGGAAAATCATCAGATTTTGCTTCCTTGTCAATATTGGAGATTGTAGAAAGCTTAGTATCTCGACTAATAGCTGCAGATATCGCTGAGATAATGGTTGTATTTGTTTCAATATCTACAACACCAAGCATTAGTGACCTTTTGGAGGCTGTAGCAAAGAGAAGAAATAAAGTCAGATTAGACCAGTCATAACAGATAAAAATTATCATGATCAATAATAATATCTAACCTCAAAGTTCTTTGATATATCCTTCATTTGCTCGGCAATTTCTTGCCTCTTCTTCACAGCTACAGAAAAATAAAAAAACAGTTATCCAGAAACATTAGTCTGAACCTTAAGCAGGAGAAAAGAAAGAGAACAACTACTGAATGGAAACAAAATAAACCCATATTGGAAATATCCTCCATCCTCTTTGATGTTCTCACCGCAAATCTCTGGAATGCAGGGCTGAGCAACCATCAAAAAATAAAATAAAAAATGAATTAGTAACCTTTTAACCTTTTATTGCCTATCAAGCAAGGGCACTTCTGGGAGGTCAACGTATCCATGTCAGACACTCGGACACCAACACTCCACGGACACTTCAAGATATATATCGCATATTTACTTCTAGATACATTATCATAGGTACTAGTATTTTAATTGAACTTAAACTTTGAAGCTAATCACTTGCTTATCTCTTATCGATCTTGTTATCTCTTAGAGCTGCATGTTATAATCTTATTTGTTATTAGACTTGGAGATGTTTATGGTACAAGTGTTTGTCACTATTTTGCTTGATTTTATCATACTTTATTAACAACTAAATGTATTTAAACATTTATTTATGTTAATAATATACGTAGAATTCAACATATCCCCTAATGTATCATATCCTTTTTTTAGGGAAAACATCATGTCCCGTGTCGCATGTCGAATCTGTATCCGTGCTTCCTAGACGATGCATATACCAAAAAGGGAAGGACACACTATCACGAGAATAATAGGAAAAAAGCAAAACAAGACTAATGTCAAAATCACAATTGAGCCACCACCGGGGTCAGTCCACCAAGAGAAATTACAGCCATGTTTCAACCAATTAAAGTCATTACATGAATAAATGAGATCATGAAATCATTAGTCAATTCAATCCAGCCTAGTAAAAGCATAAAATGAGGTAAACAGGTTCAATCCCTAAATATTTGGTGTTCTAGGCTTCTTAGTACAAGCATCTAGGCATTATAGGCAAAAGATAAATATACAAGTAGAGTTCAGATGTTACAAATGTCCACACATAGATGCTGTAAGATAAAAATCTCTACAACCGTTAGCCCCTTTCATTCTGTTACACAGATTACTTTAGACCCATAGAAATATGGATACAGTATAAGAATGACCGCATCAATCAGAAGTACAAAATATTTATTATAAAAAAATAAAAAATCAGCTATTTCTCAAACTTCTATAGCTGGAACGGAACAAGCTCATCCGGAATCATTTAGTCCCAACGGCCAGAAAAGCTATAATCACCGAACAAAATTTACAGCAAACGAAAATAGATAATCGCCTTAAAGAATAAAATAACATACAAAAAGAGAAACAGATAGAGAATATATGAGTATATACATACCTATTTGCAAGGGTTTCAACAACAAGCTCGTTAACGACGTAAGAAACGACTCTGCCACTGAAATTCCCTCCCGCCATTTCTGAATCTTTAGTTTCTTCTGATCGATCAATCGCGCAGGGATCAACGACAAGTGAAAAGCAAAATAAAGACAACAATTTTATGATTACTAGTGCAATTAATGGAAAACAAGCCCTAGTTTCTAGAAAAATGATTGTGAGTTGGGCTGGTCTGGGTAATGGCGATGGCAGGGGAGCGGTGGACCAAAGAGAGCTGTTGAGCCAATCGGGAACTTGTTTTTTCACCATTTCCGATTTGGAAAAAAAAAAGGAATTAATTTTTTTTTCTAGAGTGGTGGTGTGGGATAGGGCTCGTTCGCGGAGGATTTCATTTGCAAAAGCTGGGAGGGAGGCAAGGGAGGGTTTTTAATTTCAACTTTTCACTTTCGCTCCATTTATTTTAAGCTCCGTGTTTTTGAAATAGATAACGTTTTTTAAAAAACGTTATCTATTTAAAATCAAAAATTGCTCTTATAAATAAATAATATTTTTTCATATGTATCTACAACGTTTTGTTAAAAAATATTGTGAAAAAATACACCACAACATTTTTTATAAAAACGTTGTTGTTTAAGTGTTGTCTATTTACTGTTTTGTACTAGTGTCGGTCTTGGAATCGCTTATCAGTTGTGCCATTAGATCTACTCAAGCTTTGTAGGTTGGTTGAGAGAACCTACTTTGATACCAATTGTTAATTCTCAGAAGCACAATAGTTATCTAGAAGGGGGGTTGAATAGATATTATAAAAACTTTTTCCTTTTCAAAATACTTATCAGATTTGTTAATAAATTAACCACAGCGAAATATATTTTGTTCCCCTTTAAGATAAACTAAATTTATAGATGATAAGCAAGTATGACAGATATAGCAATTATAGCAGATATATAAAACACAGTGATTTTAAGTGGTTCAGAGCACTCAAGGCTCCTAGTCCACTCTTCTACTCCACGAGTAGGAAATCCACTAAGGATATCTTTACAATCTTTGAATCACTTAGATTTCTTCAAGACCAGTAGTCTTGGAACTTTTAAGTTCATTTAGAACTCTTCAAGCCCAGCAGACTTGTAATACGCTTGATGAGAGTTGAGTTCTTGGGTTGTGCTACTCCATTGCAGTTAAGCATACGTTCGAAAGAACTAAGTCGCTGTGAAAGCTTTTCTTTCTTGATCGTAGAGTTTGGACGTTGAGAGTTCTTGAGCTTTTTTGTTCTTGCTTTCTTGCTCTGAATCTTTGTCTGATTTGCTTATGAAGGAGCTTTTGAAATGTTTCCGTTGAAGGCATCCATTGTAGCATTTAATGCTTCAGACATTTCTAAGCACTGATGTTGACTTTCTGGAAATCTGTTGTTCTGCCGTCTGGTTCACTGACACAGCAGACTGCTTTCTCACCTAACACTTGAAAAAGTGTTTTTAACAGGCATGCAGTCCTTTCCTTAGCTTCTTCTATACGCTTCTTTGAAACATATTAAGGATGAGTGTTGGATCATTGGGATTCCCGAAATGTCAACATCTATAAGTCATTCTTCATTTGTTATACTTCCTCCTTCATCAAATAGACAACACTTGGTGCTTCTGATGCTAACTGGAGAGACATCATGATTATTGTCTTTGTACCACGATCGTTGTGTCTTCTCATGCTCGTGCTTGATTTAGCCTTGATCGAAAAAGAACACTACGATTTCTCTTAAGCTCTGATAGACTACGATCTCTACTTGCTCATTTTGCAGACTCCACGTTTCCGAGAGCTGACTGCGATTCTTGACTTGGCTCGGGAGACGCTCGGACCATCTCCACGATTCTGAGTGTGGCTTCCAAGACAAACTATGATTCTGAAGTAACTTCTTCGATACTCCACGATTCTACCTTGGCTTATGCAATCTCACAGCTAGCTCATCAGACTATGATTCTGTTGAGGCCTATCTATTAAATCTCAAAATAGATCAACCTAACATCTTTGATCTTTCTTCTATACATTCATTTATAAATTGATAAACATTAAGCATAGATCAACATAACAATTTCGATCTACCATCAAAGTTCTTGTACATATGTTTTATGAAGGACTTTACACACAATCATATTTATTTACTTTCAACATCAAATTTGAATATACAATTCCCAACAGCATGTATGTATAATTCTTTAAGACTACAATATCAAAGACACAAAATGTTTAACTGTGACGCCCCTAAAATAGGTCCACACAACCTATTCTGAGTCGCCAAATATATGGTACAGAAATCAAATACAACTTTATTTATACAACTATTAACTGTCATGAAAAATTATACAAAACATAAGTTGTGAGTTTTAATACAAATATTGTCTTGTAGAAAATATTCAAACTCAAACAAAGTCCCCATTACAATTATTATCACACTATTTTATAGAATAATGTGGACTACTATAGCAACCATCTTGGACCATCACTCCATTCCCTGACTAGTCCCAGCTATATTCTTATTTCCTAAAAAGAACAATGAAAGAAAAGGGTGAGCTCAACTAGCCCAGTAAAGAATATTATGACCAACAGAATGTAGAATAAATTATCCTTAGTCCTCAACAGACAAAAATATGATAGAATACAATAGACAACAAGTTTAAGATCAACAACTGCAGCGGAAATAACAATCTATTAGAAGAGTCAAGTAGAGCATGATGTCTACTATCTTCTATGATTTAAAAGTTCATCATCAATATTTTATCTCTGTAACACCAATCAATAAATATTTCAAATCAACAAATTATCCATGCACTACGGGCCAAGGATATTCGTTTGTATCACCAATAGTCATGATCATGTCAAACAACTGTCCATCTATACACTACAGGCTAAAGAGGACTTTCACCACAACATTTATCTGTAATATTACAGGTCATGATTATACCAATACACAATTCCCAGTCATAATCATACCAATCAACAGTCCATCTTTGCAATACGGGTCAAAGATGACTTTCATCATAATATAAGCATGAGGATGATGACAATGATATAAAGAATCAATCAAGTGAGATCAAGGATAAATATTAGAGATTTATAATTCAAGTCATCCAGAGTTTAAAAATGTCCAAATTGTCAACATGATAACTAATTGTGGAGTAAAATTCAAAAATGATATTCATGTATCAAAAATAATTTGGACAGAAAAGAAACCAATTTTTTCGTAAATAGTACCTCGTGAATAGTACCCGAATGAATAGTACCCGAGTGAATAGTACCCTGTGAATAATTCCCAAATGAAAATATTAAAATTTAATAAGAAAGTTCAAACCAATATTCCAATGAAACGATACTAGATGAAGCGCAAAGCTCAATAATATTCTACTAATTTTAGGGATTATAGAAGTAATACTTATCAAAGTAAGTGTAGATTTAGGAATATGAAACGAAATAATATCACTTACATACAATAGAGTATGGAAGAAAATAATATTCCTTACGAATATTGAACGAAAATAATATCCCTTACAAAATATAATATCCTTTACCTTAGTAGGAGACTAAATCTGACTGGTATAGCGGAGATATTCTTGAAGAAAACTTGCACTATTTGTTACACTCAAAGTATCCTTATACTCAAAAGAAATACGCACAATTTTATAGAAGAAGAATTCTCTGATTTTGGTGTGATTTTCATTTCTTAACTAAGCATCCTATTTATAGGAGAATGGCAGGGCACTATTTAACAAAATAATCACGGATGAACAGTAAAAAAATCACGGGCGAATTTGGTGAGAAATTCGTATTTTTATAATTCATTACTATACAATAAAATATTTTAATAAAACAAAAACTTTATATAAAATATAATATATTCCAATTATAATCTAATAAAACAAATAAATTTATATATATTATAAAAAGTATTTTGTTTGATATAAAGAGTTTTCTATTTTATTACTGTTATAATAATAATAATAAAATAAAACTGAGACAACTTTTAACCGATGATTTTGAAAAATGAGTAAATGGGGGTCCATGTAATAAGTCAAACTTACAACAAATATGTCATGAAAATTCCCTCTATTTATATCAAAAATTGAATAAATATTTACCACAAATCACTTATCTTTAATAAACACATTTTTAATCTTTCAACAATTATTCATCATTAATATTATAACTCACAATATTGACAACCAGATCATTCCCAAGAAAGAATGGGCTTTCCGATAAGGATTTCTCCTTATTGGCGTGCAATTAAATAACCTAACCCCTTTCTTCGATAGAACTTTCTAGACATTGTCAATAATGCAAATAATAATATGAATAATTGTGTCGTTTTAATTATTGATTTAATAATATAAAATATTATGCAGATGATACTGTGCCAATAATTGAAACAATAATATGAGATACTATGCAACAACTACTGTTGCAATAATTGAATAAAATTAAGTGACTTCTTACGTAAGAATCAATAATCAAAGATACTGTGCGATACCGTGTGCTACTATACAACCATGTGTATTACTATACTTTTATCACCTTGTATTTCAACAGTTAACGGTAAAAAATTTGCCATTATTTTTTATAAAAAGATTATTTCTGTCGCTTTCTATATCCGATAGTTATTCCGTTATGTGGGGTCCACTAATGATTGTGTCATCGTACGAATATTCCTGACAAAAAGAATATTCCCCGACCAAATGAATATTTTATGACAACTTACTTACTTTGCAAAATTTGTACATATCACCCATAACTATACCATTATATCAAATCAACACCTTATTATTCAAAATAATAATTAGAGAAATTAAATCTTTATTCATAAAAAGTTGGGGTTTTACAACCTCCCATCCTTATAAAATTTCATCCTCAAAATTGATGTATGTACCTGGTATGTCGAAGAGGTGAGGATACCTTGTTTTCATTTCAGATTCTAACTCCCAGGTCATTTTCTCAATATCATGGTTTCTTCATAAAACTTTGACTTGAGCTATAACATTTGAGCGTAGATTATGTTCCTTCTTATCTAAGATTTTAACAGGTACCTCTTCATACATTAAATCTTCCGTTATCTCATCTGGTTCTAATTTAATAATGTGGTTTGGGTCTTCTACATATTTACGTAACATAGATATGTGAAAAACGTTATGAACACGAGATATACTTGGCGGTAAGGCGAGTCTATAGGCCACAGTTCCTACTCGATCGAGGATTTCAAATGGACCAATAAATAAAGGGATGAGATTTCCTCTCTTCATCGATTCTTGCTTCTGAAATAACACCTTCTTGCACCTTCTTCTTAATATTCATCAGCCTTAACTTTATCGATTAAAGTCAGTTCTAGATGTATATTTTCCATCTTCACGTGGGTCTCTGGAGTCTTTAAATCTATCGCCATCCTTTGTAATTCATACAAAATGGGCCTTTGTGTTGACAATATCGCACTCGTACCCGTATACGATTTTTTACTCAACGCATCAGCTACCACGTTCGCTTTTCTAGGATGGTATTGAATAGTATGGTCGTAATCTTTCAATAGATCAAGCCAAAGTCTTTGGCGCATGTTAAGTTCCTTTTGGGTGATGAAATATTTGAGGCTTTTGGAGTATATTAGGATGTCATCAATAAAGACAACCACGAAATGATTTAAATATTTCTTGAATATTCGATTCATCATGTCCATGAAGGCAACATGGGCGTTGGTTAATCCTAAAGACATAACTAGAAATTCGTAATGCCCGTATCGAGTTTTAAAAGCAGTCTTTGGAATGTCATAAGTTTTAATCTTTAACTGATGATATCCGGAACGAAGATCGATCTTTGAGAAGAATTTCGCACCTTGCAACTGGTCAAATAGGTCATCAATGCGAGGTAACGGGTACCTATTTTTGATGGTGACATGATTTAACTCTCGATAGTCAATGCAAAGGCGCATACTCCCATCTTTCTTCTTTACGAATAAACATGAGCACCCCAAGGAGATGTACTAGGACAAATGAAACCAATTTCTAACAACTCCTGTAGTTGGGTTTTTAACTCTTGAAGTTCAATAAGAGCCATTCGATATGGGGTTTTGGAAATAGATTTTGTACCGAGTTAAAGGAGAATACAAAATTCAATTTCACGCTCTGGGGGTAGGCCAGGAAGTTCTTCGGGAAATACGTCAGGAAATTTATTAACAAAAAAAATATCATTCAAATTTGACGTATTTTTGTTTAAATCCGTGACATGGGCTAAGAAAGCTTGACATCCGTTTTTCAATAAACGAATGGCTTTATGGCTTGATATGACAGTGATTGACTTTAGTGGTTTGGTTGCTTGAGTTTGCATAATAGGTTGGTTAGGAATATGAAAACTAACGACCTTACGAAAATAATCAATTTTAGCATGATGAGTAGTTAACCAATCAATCCCTAAAATCACATCAAATATAAGTATTTTTAAAGAGATGAGATCAACAGGTAATGTGAGGTAGCCGATTTGAATCAAACAAGATTTATAAACGGTGGATGTAATGAAGGTTTCTCCTAACAGAGTTTTAACCGATAAGTCAAAGTCTAATTTCTCAGGAGTCAAGTTCAAACGTGGAGCACAATTAGGTGAAATAAAATAGTGGGTAGAACTGGGATCGAATAAGGTATAGACTTCTCAAGAGTTTATAATTAGCTTACCCGTGATAACTTCATTCGGGTTCCTCACTTTTTGAGAAGTCACGACAAACGCTCTTCCTTTAACCATCGACTTTGACTTGTCCAGGACAGCCTTTGGTGCCACCGTCCCAGCTGGACTTAACTTCGTTACATGACAAAATCGAGCAAAATGACTTTACTTTTCGTAATTGAAACACACTTTGGGTTGCTGCGTACAGTTTGGACTGATGTGTCCCTCCTGTCCGCATTTGTAGCATACGACCAGTGGTCGTTCTCCTTCCTTAGAAACGGGTGCTGATGCTGCTGCCGATGTTTTTCCGTCATTGTTGAATCTTCTCTTCTTAAATTTGTTCCCACTTAGTTCACCTCTCCTATTATCTTGGCCATGATTACCACCAAAGTGTTTACCATTTCTGGCATGATAATTTCCTCCACGATGGTTATCATTGTTCCGATGGCCGTTGCCACCGGTACAATTATTATCGTGTTATTGGTCATTATCTTTTAGTTGAGTTGACTCATTATCGCGCTCCAATAACTGAGCCCTATTCACATCTAAATACAAATAAATTTTGTGAGAAATGAGGTATTGACGAATTTCAGGCTTCAAACCTCGTAGAAACATTCGTGTCATTCTCTCCTCATTATCCACCAGATGGGATGCAAACCGGGATAACTCCGCAAACTTGGCCTCGTATTGCGATACAGTCATGTTGTTCTGCTCCAGTTTGATGAATTCCACCTTCTTCATGTGACGAATACTTTCTAGAAAATACTTTTCATTGAACAATTCCTGGAACTTCTCCCAAGATATCTTAAGTGCGGACAAATGAGTACGTTTTACGGATTCTCACCAGTAATCTGCCTCTCCACGCAAGATAAAAGGTGGCGAAGGGAACCTTTTGCTCCTCTGTGCATCCCAAGACATCAAATATCTTGGTGATCTGCTTAATTCATGCCTCTGCCTTAAGTGGCTCTGGCTTTCCCAAAAACTCCGGCGGTCCCAACTCCATGAATTGCTTAGCAGTGACCAGCCATGAGTTGCCATTGTTTTCACCTGCATTATGAACATGATTCTCTCTCGTTTGGTGTTACATGAATTGTAGAAAGCTCCTAAACATCCCATTGTTCATCATTTGGTCGGTGTTGTTGTTTACATGAGGGTTATTACCTTTTGATGCACATTATATTGGTTATTTATTGGCGGTGACTCACTGGTCGCTTGTGCTCCATTGCTTATCTCAAAATTTTCAAATGTCATTCTCAAATACTGCGACAAAACAAGGGTTAATTAAAGAAATTAATATGCCACATATTATCCCTAAATTTTGACCGACCAATTAAATAACAAATAAGTTTAAGTAGGACACACTAGCGAAAGATTTACTCGTCTCTCCCCTCCTAGTTCTAGCCTTAAATCTCCGCCAGAGATCATATCCCTAAGCTCTAATACCAACTGTGACGCCCCCAAAATAGGTCCACACAACCTATTCTGAGTCGCCAAATACATGGTACAAAAATCAAATACAACTTCAGTTATACAACTATTAACTGTCGTGAAAAATACGACAAAACATAAGCTGTGAGTTTTAATACAAATATTGTCTCATAGACAATATCCAAACTCAAAATATTACAATTATTATCACACTATTTTATAGAATAGAGAGAACTACTATAACAACCATCTTGGACAATCACTCCATTCCCTGACTAGTTCCAGCTATATTCTCATTTTCTGAAGAGAACAATGAAAGAAAAGGGTGAGGTCAACTAGCCCAGTAAAGAATATTATGACTAAAATAATGCAGAATAAATTATCCTTAGTCCTCAATAGAGAAAAATCTGATAGAATACAATAGACAACAAGTTTTAGATTAACAACTGTAGTGGAAATAATAATCCATTAGAAGATTCATATAGAGCATGATGTCTACTATCTTCTATGCTTTAAAAGTTCATCATCAATATTTTATCTCTGTAACACCAATCAATAAATATTTCAAATCAACAAATTATCCATGCACTACGGGGTAAAGAGGACTTTCACCACAACATTTATCTATAATATTACAGGTCATGATTATACCAATACACAATTCCTAGTCATAATCATACCAATCAATAGTCCATCTTTGCACTACGGGCCAAAGATGACTTTCATCACAATATAAGCATGAGGATGATAACAATGATATAAAGAATCAATCAAGTGAGATCAATGATAAATATTAGAGATTTATAATTCAATTCATCTAGAGTTCAAGAATGTCCAAATTATCAACATGATAACTAATTGTGGATTAAAATTCAAGAATGATATTCATGTATCAAAAATAATTTGGATAGAAAAGAAACCAATTTTTTCGTGAATAGTACCCGAATGAATAGTACCCGAGTGAATAGTACCTCATGAATAGTACTCCAAATGAAAATATTAAAATTTAATAAGAAAGTTCAAACCAATATTCCAATGAAACAATACTAGATGAAGCGCAAAACTCAATAATATTCTACTAATTTCAGGGATTATAGAAGCAATACTTATCAAAGTAAGTGTAGATTTAGGAATATGAAACGAAATAATATCACTTACATACAATAGAGTATGGAAGAAAATAATATTCCTTACGAATATTGAACGAAAATAATATCCCTTACAAAATATAATATCCTTTACCTTAGTAGGAGACTAAATCTGACTGGTATAGCAGAGATATTCTTGAAAAAAACTTGCACTATTTGTTACACTCAAAGTATCCTTATACTCAAAAGAAATACGCACAATATTATAGAAGAAGAATTCTCTGATTTTGGTGTGATTTTCATTTCTTAACTAAGCATCCTATTTATAGGAGAATGGCGGGGCACTATTTAAGAAAATAATCACGGATGAACAGTAAAAAAATTCACAGGCGAATTCTGCTAGAAATTCTAATTTTTACTATTCATTACTGTGCAATAAAATATTCTAATAAAATAAAAATTTTATATAAAATATAATATATTCTAATTATAATATAATAAAACAAATAACGTTATATATATTATAAAAAGTATTCTATTTTATATAAAAAGTTTTCTGTATTATTAATATTATAATAATAATAAAACAAAATTGAGACAACTTTCAACCGGCGATTTTGAAAAATGTGTAAGTGGAGGTCCATGTAATAAGTCAAATTTACAACAAATACTTCATGACAAACCCCTCTATTTATATCAAAAATTGAATAAACATTTACCACAAATCACTTATCTTCAATAAACACATTTTTAATCTTTCAATAATTATTCATCATTAATATTATAACTCACAATATTGACAACTAGATCATTCCCAGGAAAGAAGGGGCTTTCCAATAAGGATTTCTCCTTATTGGCGTGCAATTAAATAACCTAACCCCTTTCCTCGACAGAACTTTCTAGACATTGTCAATAATGCAAATAATAATATGAATAACTGTGTCGTCTCAATTATTGATTTAATAATATAAAATATTGTGCAGATGGTACTGTGACAATAATTGAAATAATAATATGAGATAATACGCAACAACTATTGTTGCAATAATTGAATAAAACTTAGTGATTTCTTACGTAAGAATCAATAATCAGAGATACTGTGCAATACCGTGTGCTACTGTACAACCACACAAATTACTGTACTTTTATCACCGGGTTTTTTAACAGTTAACAATAAAATTTTTGCCATTATTTTTTATAATAAGGTTATTTCTGTCACTTTCTATATTCGACAGTTATTCCATTATGTGGGGTCCACTAATGATTGTGCCGTCGTACGAATATTCCCAACAAAAAGAATATTCCCCAACCAAATGAATATTTTATGACAACTTGCTTACTTTGCAAAATTTGCACATATCACCCATAACTATACCATTATATCAAATCAACACCTTATTATTCAAAATAATAATTAGAGAAATTAAATCTTTATTCATAAAAAGTTGGGGTCTTACATTAACCATCCAAACAACTAATGTCTATGATAAAGGAAGATTGGGTAACAGGTTTATAAAGGAAACTAATAAGCAATATAGAAACAAGGCAAAAGCAAAGCAAGCTAGTATCTTAAGTTGATTATGAAATAGGTTTTAGTATGAACTATATGATTGATGTGTATATGAATGATTACATTGTGTAGGAAAACTTCAACCGCAAGTTAGCTCTATAAGTTATAATCTACGCGCAAAGGCAAGTCTTCTAGTTCCTATTTGCTAATTGAACTTGACATGATTATATGATTTATCTATTATGCAATTGAAGTATGAAAGTTAACTTATAACTTTAATGGATTGAGTTTTGGTACTCGATCTTTTTATGATTTGTGATATGTTAAATCTTATCTTTCAAAGTTATAATGCATGTTTAGTATGATTATGAACTGAGCATGAACTTATGTGTTATGTTATGCATGAAAACTATTGGATTTGTTGAGCTGTCGAGTTCAAACTTGCAAAAATAAACTTTTTGCAGGTTAGCGATATATTGCAACAATACTTGTTATTTGGATGACATAGAAAAGAAGGCGTGCTAGAGAATGTTGTTTTCTTTATTTTGAAACTTAGATGGTAATATGTACTAGAATACAGATGTATAAATTCTGAAAAGTTCAATAAATAAAGAATATTTATTTTGAAACGAGATTATTTTGTGGTGAATGTTTGTATGTAGAACTATACAAGTAGAACACCAATATTTAAAGATGATAAGCATTGATACTTGAACTTTCATAGTTCATTTACCTTGCTAATACAGGGGATCTTAAAGATTATGATTCGTGGAATGCAGGAAAGAAGAAAGAATATTTTTAATTATCTGTATTTTCGACTGTTATTTCATCTTTGCATGATGTTCAGCTGATTCGAGATAGTATTGAACGCACAAAGTCGAGATTAATATTGGCCTTAATATTGGGTTAAGTTGGTCTCGATTTTGGGGTCGTCATAGACCCGACACATTTTCAAGGTATAATAAATTTGCCCTGGCGGATGTCACTCTGGAGCACATGTAAAAGACACTCTGCTCTGGTGGAGTTATACAATACAAAATATTCACCCCGACAGAGTTGGCGAGGAATATGGGCAATCTTGGATTTTTTGGATATTTCTAAAAATAGATTTTAACAGCTTTCTATATTGAATTGGATTGATATTTCTATCAGATTTAGGATATCAGATTTTGTAACTTTCCTTAGGATTGGATTTCTATTTCTCATAGGATTAGGACTTTGTCTGGCATTATAAATACATGGTGAAAGTAGTATGCATACAAGCCAATCATGTATGATGATAAAGCATATACTTTGTAAACAATCTTATTCATTTATTAATAAAAGTGTTATTTATTAAAGGCATCTAATTATCTCCATGGTGTTGTTTTAAATACATGTGATAAACCCATTGTTTTAAGCAATGCTTTTAGAATCATTATGAGATCATGCTTGTAAGACCCCGAAATTTTTTTAAATAAAAAAGAATTTCCTTTATTTATTATTTTGAAATAGTAAGGGTTGATTTGATTAATGTGGATAGTTAAGGGTTAAATACGCAAATATTTCAAAATAAGCAAGTGGTTATAAAATATTCATTTTTGTTAGGGGAATATTCGTTTGGTCGTGGAATATTAAATCGCTTCGGGAATATTAAAATACGACAGTAGAAACATGTGTGGGCCCCATGTAAAAAGCGATTGGATGAGGAAAGCGACAAATATAAGTTGTTTAAAAATAACGGCGTAATTATTACAATTAAGATTCATTGGAATACTCGGTGGTTAAAATACTGATGAATGGCGTGGTTGCACAAGAAAGCGGTATTACCGCGTGATATGTGATTGAATTATTGATTCGCACGTAAGATGGCGCTTAGTCAATAATTTTCACGATGAGTCTTCGCTCAATATTTTATTTTATTGATTCAATAATTCTTTGCGTTGATATTTTATATTATTGTTGTTCAATAATTGTCATCGCTGATGATTTCCCATTATCGGATCAATAATTCATATTATTTGAATAATATTATTAGATAACATTATTGGCAATGTCTAGAAAGTTACATTTAAGGAGAGGTTTGGTCACCTAATTGCGGCGCCAATGAGGAGAGATCCTTATTGGAAAGCCCCCTCTCTCTGAGGAATGACCTGGTTGTGTCATAAATGTGATTACGTAATATTATTTGTGAATAATTAATTATTGATTCATATGATAAGGAAATATTTATTTTATGTGGATATAAATGATGGATTTATTTATGTGGTTATAAATGAAGAAATTAATGTTGAGGTGTTTTATCAATATTTTATCGGATTAGAGGTATTAAAAATTAAATCAGGGGTTTTGAGATATATTGCGGGGGTTATAATTTTTAATCAGACCATTGGATTAATGGTAATTTTTGGGTATATTATACATACATAAGTTGAGTATATGTCCACAAATTTTGAACCGATTAAAATGAGCGATATAATTTATTATGAATTTTAAGAGGTGACTGATTCGTAAATTAGGTTATAAATGATTTTGGTGGAAAATTCTAGAATTGGTGGGCCCCACTTTTGGTTGGTGAGAAATGTGCTCAATTGAATTTTCAAATGTGGTGGGTGGGAATAGTAGCGAGGTAAAGCCATCGGGTTCTTGAGTTAAGTCCGCTTGGCGTCTTAACATTTTCCTATAAATAGAGGGCTAAGTTAGAATTAAAAATCACACCCGAAACAAAGTTTTCTCTCTTCTCTCTCTCTATATTATTGGCGTATTTTGTGAGTATTTAGATACTTTGAGAGTTCTTTGTTCGAACAAGTTTCATTCAAAGATCACTTGAGCCTTTCTTAGAAATCTGCGATTCTTTGAGGTAAGGGATATTATTTTTTTCATAATGATATTATTTCTTCAATATCATTATCTTTGAAATGTTAATCTGAAGTTTTATCAAATTTGGAACTTTTTCATGTCGGGGTTACTTATTCATGAGTTACTATTCACGAGTTACTATTCATGAGTTACTATTCACGAGTTACTATTCACGAGTACTATTCATGAAAGCGTGAAGATGTTTTTGTGGAATTTCTATCTTTTGGTGTCTGAGAGTTCTTATTCACGATACACGGACTATTCACGATATCTGACACTATTCACGATATCACGGCACTATTCATCGAAAAATAAAATTTCTTCTTTTCGTCCAAAATATCTATTTTGGATACTAGCTTTGATTGTATCCATGTTTTGATCATTCTTGAATTTTACACCACTATGATTATTTTTGAGGTATTGTTGGACATGGATAAAACAAAGTACTAATCCTTAATCCTTAATCCTTGTCATTTTGTTTCTTTGGATTCGTTCTTTAAAATATTTTCATCATCCTCGGTCTTAAATGATGATATTATTGAATATCTTTGGCTTTGTAGTGTAAAAGATGAATGATTTCTGAAGAATATCTTTGGCCTGTTGTGCAAAGATGAACATGTGTTTAAATGAACATGATCGATTGATGAATATCTTTGGCCTTTAGTGCAAAGATGAACAGGTGTTTAAATGAACATGACCGATTGATGAATATCTTTGGCCTTTAGTGCAAAGATGAGCAGTGTTGAGATGAACATGACCGATTGATGAATAACTTTGGGCAGTAGTGCAAAGATGAATATTTGATTTGAGATGAATATTGATTGATGTTACGAGGATAAAATATTGATGATGGATTATTAAATTCATAGATTATAGTAGATTTCATTCTCTACGTAACTCTTCTATGAATTATTATTTCATTGCGAATATTGATCTCAAACTTGTTGTTCATTGTATTCTATCGATTTTTCCTGTTGGAGACTAACGATAATTTGTTGTATATTATCTTAGTCATAGTATTCTTTCTTGGGCTAGTTGAGCTCACCCTTTTCCTTGTTGTTCCATTTTTCTTCTCGGGAGGCGAGAATGTAGCGTAGTCTTAGTCGGGGTATGGAATGAAGGTTTTAGAAAGGATTGTTTAGTAGTCCTCACCATTTTTGTAAAACAATGTATCAATAAATGTGATGGGGATTTATTTGAGTATAAATATTGTCTAGAAGATAATATTTGTATTTAAACTCACGATTTCTTGTTGTAATAATAAAGTTGTAGTTGTTTACGTGCCATGTATTTGGCGACTCGAGAATGGGTGTGGTGTATACCTATTTTGGGGCGTCACATTTAATATCGAGCTTAGGGATATGATCTCTGGCGGAGATCGGGGAATAAAACTAGAGGGGAGGCGAGTAAATCCTTCGCTAGTGTGTCCTACCTAAGCTTATTTGTTGGTTGGTCATATTATAGGGGTATTATGTGATTTGTTAATTTATTTAATTAACCCTTGTTTTATGATAGTTTTTTAAGAATGGGTCACGAGAAGCGTTAACAATGTAGTGAATGGGATCGTGGAGACACCTCTAATCGCCAACCGAGGATAATGTGATGTCGGTGAAGAAGGAATTAGAGATATCCATGTGGTGAGTGAAGAATTGATAGTTGCATTTTAGAGATAGTCGCAGAGGTAACGGTGAGAGTGAGGAAGAAGAGGAAGAAGAGGTACTGAAGAGAGTTTATTAGAGGTATTTTATGATCGAAATATAGAATTGCAAAATCATTATTCATGAGTTAGAAGAGCAAAGCTAAAGAATTGCAGGCGATCGTGGAGCAAAAGGATGCAACGATTCAAAGCTTGTGTTACCCGATACGTGATGCTTGAGCGAAGCACTCTTTGGCGAGTATAAGATGATAAAAAACTGGAATCTGGAAATTTGAAAGAAGAAATAAGCGAGCAGTGAGAATGAGTGATGCTTGGGTAAAAGTCGCACGACGCGTTGATATTATGGAAAGAGATGTCCAATCTAAAAGAGAAGATTTAACGATGACGGAAGGCGTCGGCAAACAACATCGGCACCATCAACAAATTCTAGGGAAGAGAACGATCGCCGGTTAGATGCTGAGATGTGGAGAGGAGGGACATATAAGGTCAAACTGTTCAAAGCCTTCCAAGGTATGCTATAATTGTGGAAAAGAAGGACATATCGCTCGAGATTATGCGATATCGAAAACCCATCCAGCGTGAATGGTGACTCAAAAGGATGTCGAGAGAAAAGTCAAAGTCAGCGGTTCTTGGAAGAGCGTTTGTGCGTGACCGGTCAAAATGCGAGGAACCCGAACGAAGTTAGCAGGTTAGTTAATTATAAATTCTTGCGAAGTATATACATTACTAGATGGGTTCTACCCATTCTTTTATCTCTTGCTTGCGCTCAACGTTTGAACTTGACTACGGAGAAATTAGACTTTGACCTATTATTGGAGACTCAGAGTTAGGAGAAACTTTCATTACATCCAGTTGTTTAAAAAATCTTGCTTGATTCAAAGTTGGCACTATCACATTACTGTTAACCTTATTTCTATAGAGATATTTGCTTTTGATGTGATTTTAAGGTTAACTACTCATCATGCCAAAATTGATTGTTTTCGTAAGGTTGTTAGTTTTCATATTCCTAACTAACTTTGTTATTGAATTCAAGCAACCAAACCATTGTAATCAAACATTTTCATATCAAGCCATGAAGTCATTCGTTTATTACGGATGTCGAGTTTTCTTAGTCCATGTTATGGATTTGAATAAAGACACGTCGATTTGAATAATATTCTTGTTGTTATTGATTTTTCCGACGTATTTTAGAAAGAATTTCTTGGTTTACTCCCAAAACACGATATTAAATATTGTATCGACTTTGAACCCGTACAAAACTCATTTCTAAAATCTCATATCGAATGGCTCTATTGAACTTCGTGAGTTAAAAATTCAACTATAGAATTTGGTACTGAGCCTTTATCCGGTGACTTCCTTTGTGGAATTTACCTAAGCCGGACTCTCTATGGGGACGTCATATTCGATGCGATAGTAAATCGATAGGTGTCATTGTGACGTCTTTATCCAAGATTGGGATATGAGTCACGGTTGAGAGCAACCTAAGTCGAGAATCGAAATACGTAGCTTTAGGCTTAGTTGGTTATTATCGGAGATTCGTTGAAGGATATTCTCGAATCGCTATTCCATTATCGCGGTGACTCGTAGAGATACAAAATTCGAATGGAGCAAGGAATGTGGGAAGAGCTTGAAGAACTCAAGAGGAGACTCATTTCAAAGACATGTTACGACCATGCCATCCTGGAAAAGCGAACGTGGTAGGCGGCGTGTTGAGTAGAAGATCGATATACAAGAAATCTGAGTACGATATTGTCAAAGACTAATTTCAGTATAATTTACAAATAATAGAGATGGAGATGAAAACTCTAGGTACCCACGTGATGATATCTGAGTATAATCGACAAAGTTAAAGCCGCTCAAGCCACCGAGCCGGAAAATGATCGCGTATGAAGAGGAAAGTACAAGAAGGAGCTATTAGGAAGCGAGAATTGATGAAGAAGGAATACTTGAGTCCACTCTAGACTTTGTGTTCCTAACGACTACGATTTGAAGAACAAGATTATGATGGAGGCACACAATACACCATTTGCAATCCATCACGAAGTACTAAAATGTATCGTGATCTTGACATACATTTTGGTGGAATAATATGAAGAGAGAGATTGCAAAGTTTATCTCGATGTGTTTAACTTGCTAAGCGTGTAAAGGCGGAGCATCTAGTACCTAAGGGTCCGTTGCAACCACTTGAGATTAGGAATGGAAGTGGGAACACATTACCATAGATTTAGATTACGGGTCTTCTACGGTTTCTCAAGGCATCAATGCTATTTGGGTTATTGTTGATAGATTAACCAAATCGCTCACTTCTTCTGCCGATCATCTGGGAGACTTATTCCTTAAGCGTCTTGCTAGTATGTACGTGAATGAGATTGTGAGGTTGCATGGCATGCACTGTATCCATAGTTTTGGATAGTGACCCAAGATTCACTTCATGATTTTGGGTTAGAAAGCTATGGGCACGCAATTTACGATTCGATTTGGCATACCATCCTCAAAGCGGATGGGCAATCGGAAAGGACTACTCAAACTCTTGAAGATATATTAAAACTCGTGTCCTAGATTTCAAAGGAAGTTGGGATAAGTAGTACTTGTCATTGGTGGAATTCTCATACAACAATAGTTATTAAACAAATATAGGCATGGTTCCATTCAAGCATTATATGGACAAAATGTCGTTCTCAATATGTTGGGATGAGGTGGGTGAAGCAACATTGTTGGGACCCGAAGTTAATACGTATGACTAATGATTCGACAAGCGATATACAAATGGCACAAGATCGACAAAAGAGTTATGCGGATCTTCATCGAAAGGATGTGGAATTTAATGTAGGGGATCATGTATTATTGTTGCGAGTTGCTCCATGGAAGGGAGTTACAAGATTTGGGAAGAGAGGAAAGCTCGATCCACGATTTATTGGTCCATTTCAAATTCTTGATTGAGTAGGAAATGTAGCCTATAGACTTGCGTTACCTCCGAGTATGTCTCGTGTTCATAATGTGTTTCACATATATCGTACTTTGTAAATATGTGAAAGAACCGAACCACGTTATAGAGTTAGAACCAGGACGAGATAGCCAAGACTTAACGTATGAGGAGGTACAATTGTCAAGATTTTGGATAGGAAGGAGCATGTCCTACGCATGAAAGGTCATACCACAAGTTAAAGTTTTGTGGAGGAATCATGCTATAGAGGAAATGACTTGGGAATTGGAAAGCGGAAATGAAAGCGAGGTATCCTCACCTTTTGAAATACCGAATACGCACGTCAATTTCGAGGACGAAATTTCATAAGGAGGGAGGTTGTAAGACCCAAATTTTTTAAATAAAAGGAATTTCCTTTATTTATTATTTTGAAATAGTAAGGGTTGATTTGATTAATGTGGATAGTTAAGGGTTAAATACATAAATATTTCAAAATAAGCAAGTGGTTATAAAATATTCATTTTTGTCGGGGAATATTCGTTTGGTCGTGGAATATTCATCTTTGTCTGGGAATATTAAATGCGATTGCGCAAATGACCGTGTGTGGGCCCCATAATGAAAAAGCGATTTGATGAGGAAAGCGACAAATATAAGTTGTTTAAAAATAATGGCGTAATTATTACCAATTAAGACCATTGGAATACTAATTGGTTAAAATACGAGAATCTGGCGTGGTTGCAGCGATAGCTACGGTATTGCAGTATTATTGTTGAATTATTGATTGCACGTAAGATGGCATTACTCAATAATTTTTCACGGTGAATTCTTGTTCAATATTTTATTTTATTGATTCAATAATTCTTTGCGTTGATATTTTATATTATTGTTGTTCAATAATTGTCTTCGCACTGAGATTTCCCATTATCGGATCAATAATTCATATTATTTGAATAATATTATTAGATAACATTATTGGCAATGTCTAGAAAGTTACGTCTAAGGAGAGGTTTGGTCACCTAATTGCGCGCGCCAAGAAGGAGAGATCCTTATTGGAAAGCCCCCTCTTTCCGGGAACCAGCCTGGTTGTCATAAATGTGATTCTGTAATATTATTTGTGAATAATTAATTATTGATTCATATGATAAGGAAATATTTATTTTATGTGGATATAAATGATGGATTTATTTATGTGGTTATAAATGAAGAAATTAATGTTGAGGTGTTTTATCAGTATTTTATCGGATTAGAGGTATTAAAAATTAAATCGGGGTTTTGAGATATATATGCGGGGTTATAATTTTTAATCCCGACCGTTGGATTGTGGTAATTTTTGGGTATGTTATACATACATAAGTTGAGTATATGTCCACAAATTTTGAGCTGTTAAAAATGAGCGTATAATTTATTATGAATTTTAAGAGGTGTTGATCGAGAAATTAGGTTATAAATGATTTTGGTGGAAAATTCTAGAATTGGTGGGCCCCACTTTTGGTTGGTGAGAAATGTGCTCAATTGAATTTTCAAATGTGGTGGGTGGGAATAGTAGCGAGGTAAAGCCATCGTGTCAGGAGTTAAGTCCGCTTGGCGTGCTAACATTTTCCTATAAATAGAGGGCTAAGTTGTAATTAAAAATCACACCGTAAACAAAGTTTTCTCTCTTCTCTCTCTATATTATTGAGCGTATTTTGTGAGTATTTAGATACTTTGAGAGTTCTTTGTCGTAACAAGTTTCATTCAAACATCACTTGACCTTTCCTTAGAAATCTTGATTCTTTGAGGTAAGGGATATTATTTTTTCATAATGATATTATTTCTTCAATATCATTATCTTTGAAATGTTAATGAAGTTTTATCAAATTTGGAACTTTTTCATGTCGGGGTTACTATTCATGAGTTACTATTCACGAGTTATTATTCATGAGTTACTATTCATGAGTTACTATTCACAAGTACTATTCATGAAGCGTGAAGATGTTTTTGTGGAATTTCTATCTTTTTGGTGTGAGTTACTTATTCACGATATCTTGGCCTTTATTCACGATATCTGACACTATTCACGTGATACGGCACTATTCATCAAAAAATAAAATTTCTTTCTTTTTCGTCCAAAATATCTATTTTGGATACTAGCTTTGATTGTATCCATGTTTTGATCATTCTTGAATTTTACACCACTATGATTATTTTTGAGGTATTGTTGGACATGGATAAAACAAAGTACGAATCCTTAATCCTTAATCCTTGTCATTTTGTTTCACTGGATTCGTTCTTTAAAAATATTTTTCATCATCCTCAGTCTTAAATGATGATATTATTGAATATCTTTGGCCTGTAGTGCAAAGATGAATGATTTCTGAAGAATATCTTTGGCCTGTTGTGCAAAGATGAACATGTGTTTAAATGAACATGATCGATTGATGAATATCTTTGGCCTTTAGTGCAAAGATGAACAGGTGTTTAAATGAACATGACCGATTGATGAATATCTTTGGCCTTTAGTGCAAAGATGAGCAGTGTTGAGATGAACATGTGGATTGATGAATATCTTTGGCTGTAGTGCAAAAGATGAATATTTGATTTGAGATGAATATTGATTGATGTTATAGGGATAAAATATTGATGATGGATTGTTAAATTCATAGATTATAGTAGATTTCATTCTCTACGTAACTCTTCTATGAATTATTATTTCACACTGCGAATATTGATCCGAAACTTGTTGTCTATTGTATTCTATCGATTTTTCCTATTGGAGACTAACGATAATTTGTTGTATATTATCTTAGTCATAGTATTCTTTCTTTGGGCTAGTTGAGCTCACCCTTTTCCTTGTTGTTCCATTTTTCTTCTCGGGAGGCGAGAATGTAGCGAAGTACTTAGTGGGGGTATGGAATGAAGGTTTTAGAAAGGATTGTTTAGTAGTCCTCACCATTTTTGTAAAACAATGTATCAATAAATGTTATGGGGATTTATTTGAGTATAGATATTGTCTAGAAGATAATATTTGTATTTAAACTCACAGTTTTACTGTTGTAATAATAAAGTTGTAGTTGTTTCTGTACCATGTATTTGGCGACTCAGAATGGGTGTGGTGTATACCTATTTTGGGGGCGTCACAATGCTAATGAGATCTAAATTCTTAGATAGCTTAAAAACTAAAATGTTCCCAATCGATGGATTACTAAAAAGGGGATTACTGAATTCGGATAGATTAGTACATACGTTGCGGTGACTTCTTATGTACTTATCCTCAGCTTTGCGATCCTCGCTCGAATTGTGTCGTGGTTAGGGAGAATTTACACTTTTACCCTTCCGCGAGGTTGTCTCTGGGGAGAAGTTATGTGTTTGCCTTTTTGCAGGGTTGACTTCGGGGTGAAATTATGTTTTTACCCTTTTGCAGTGTTAGTAAAAGGAAAGCGAAATTTTGGGTGTCTACATGGAGGGTGGATGCATGGTTTTAAAAACAAAACTGAATCGAACCGTCGGTTCGATCGATAAAAAATAGAAACGATTGACACTCTGGTCTGGTTTGAACAAAAAAACCAGTTTTGGTCAAAACCCGGTTTACCCATCGGTCGGACCGGCGGTTCAACCGGTTATTGACCCAGTGACCCTTTTTTTGTACCAAAAAATTTATAATATTAAAATTAACCACTTTTAGTAATATTATAACTTAACTTTATTATGTCTCAGTTCATAAAAATTGTATTAATTACTAATAATATATATTTTTATATATTAATGACGTCATTGGGTCAATAATGGTTCGATCACTAGTTAGACTAGTGACTCATCCACCCAGTACCTTTTTCGCTTCGATAACCGGTCTAGGTCTGAGAGCCTTAGATGGAGATGGAGATGGAGATGGAGGTGGAGGGTGGAGGGTGGGGTGAAATTTTGGTACAAAATCGATTTTTACCGGTACTGAATCGGTCCTAACCAATACGGAATACTGATAACTCGGTACCATTAGCGATGTTAACACCAAGTTTCGTCGACGCGTCCAATCACCAAATCCACACGCTTAAACCTGCACAGTAACAGATCACACGAGAAGCTTGACGGCTTGTGCCGCCGGGGGATAGCTCCGGTGTGAGAATAAGTACAGGCTGGTACAAAGTTTAACAATGGAGGCTTTAGTATTTAGTGTTCAACAGTGTATTACCTGTTAATTGAAGTCAAGCCTTGTATTTATAGCCATTCTCATCACCTCAAAGTCCACTTCTGAATCAGATTAGGACTCTTAAACATGACAATTACCATTATTTGTGTCCAACACAATCTCCTTAAAAGGTGCAAGTTGAATATGATCCAAAACTTACCTTTGGAGTTAATATTTAAATATGGCTAGGATTGGAATTCTTAACCATTTAGACTCCTTATCACTTCGGACTCTATACGAAGATTAACATTCTATACAAGCCCAAATCAACCGAACCCCCATAAATTGGTCTGGGCTCCGGCCCAAAGGACTTAGACGCTCGACCCCGATCATCACCAATCCGAATAGGACTCCGGCCCAGAGGACTCGAAAGCCTGAACCCGGACTATAAGAACCTGAATTTTCGGAAAATATTAAAATAAGAATTTAGTAGATAAAATTCTTAAGGCATGTGAAGGGTTCAAATAAAAATATATATGTGTTATGAGGTATGTGATATTGAGTTACATAGGGTAATATGAGCTATGTAATAAGTAATGTTGTGTTTAATAAATATATATCATTATTATATATTTGTTAGAAGTTGTAGAGATGAATTGATATGAAGATGGATAAGATTTATCTATCGACATTAAATAATTGTTAGAATTATTTTATTGTAATAAGTTGGTGACATTAAAATATCTTTGATAATCACCAATTTCTTGAGTATATGTACGAGTGAATATCAAGTCTAAGGTAGTGCAATCTTACTCTTTAATGGTTGACGTATAGGAGCTGGGCTAAACAATTCCTTCAGAGAGCGGAGGTATATATGAATTGGTAACCGATCTAACTCACTGTGAAAACAGTGTAGACGAGACGGAAACTAATTTGTTGGTTGTTTGTGGGAAACCACTAAGTGTACTATATTGAATACTATTAAAGACTCGATGCGTGCTATGTTTAGACTTGTATGCGTGTACGTTGTTGACGAGAGAAGGAAATCGATATACCTTTAAAGTGGTTAGAGAATTATTGAGTAAATTGATACACGTGAGAAAGCGAAGATTAAAGGAATGTACGTATATGTGTTATATTCGAGTTTCGTGTTATTGGTGGTATGAAACCGTAAAGGAGATGTATAGTTGGTTAAACTAATAAGGGAAATAGAGTTTTAAAACTCGAAGTGAAATCCTTGAATTGTTAAGGAAAATAGTAACAGATGATGTGAAATCAAAGAGAGGATTTATGATTAGACGAGTTAACTCTTAAGGAGGGTGTGTAAAGTATTTAGAAGCATAGGTTTCATTTCTGCTGGTGCGAGAACTTATGCGCCTCTCTCAGCGGTGTTATTACTAAGTTTATGACCGGTAGCAATTACCTTGATCTGTTGAATCAGTTTGTGAAATTAAAATTCAAGTAATGGGTATTAAGGACTCATAAGGATAATAAAAATCTTAAATGATGATTAAGTTATCCATGAATGGATTTGAATAAGGTTTAATTAATTAACTCAGATTAATTATTGGTTAATTAAGTGGTATTATATAAGTATTAATATTGTGTAAGTTGATTAATTCAATTAAGTTACACTAGTTTAATGCGTATTGAGAAGTGTGGAATTGACAATGATAATTATGAAATGCCTTGTGTAGCATAATGTGAAATGAGTAAAATTCACTGAGTGAGTTAAAAGGGAATTAAGAAGATTAATCGTGTTTGATCATATGATTTCATGTAGTTAATGAGTACACTCTTAGATTGGCAATTTCACTCTTGTGGACATTAATTCATGTCGTGTAAAATAAGTTTGGCGATGAAGGTTGACACTGGCTTGAAGCTAAACCGCCTTGAGTGCCAAGTTGGTATTATATGCTCGTCCAATGAAGATATAATGGCCATGCGCAGATCGCCCGATTGTTGATTGAGTTGGTTAAATTCTCTCAGAAGACCGAGTTGGTACATTAATGTTATATGTGTGACATGAATAAAACATAGGATAAGAGTACAATATGTTAATATGAGGTACCTAGTAGCACCATGGTATCATATGAAGTTGTAGTACATAAATGATTAAATATATGTGTATTCTAGAATCTGGAAAGGAAATTCAATGTTTAAATAAACATTAATATTAAATAAGGTTGTAATGTGGTTATGTGAGTGGTAGAGATAATTATGAGATTACCCAGGCATTAATGCCTAACTGCGATATTTTATCACGTGTAGTTAATGTACATGGCTTATATGATGTGAGTATAAAATTTATCTTTAAATTCCTAATATGGTAGCAATTGTACCTTAATATTACATTATGGGAATTAAAAGAACCAAACCAAGCCTTAGAATGACAAGTTGTTGCGATTTTTCACGTGTCCCAAATTAAGTGTCACCAAGTACAATGAATAGTGACCTAGAAACTCTCTTTACGTATTCTCCAAATGGCTATAGAATAGGTGATCATGGCTAGCAAGGTGGCTAGTATTGAGTTGTTGAACAACTCCTTAATAACCTTTGTTTCCTCCCTTTACACCATGGACTCCAATCTTCTGTAATGCCATTGTCTAGTCCAAGCTTCTTCTATAAATGAAAGCTAAAAGTCAAATTTTGTGTTGCTAAGAAGTTGTTTAATTGGAGAGTAAGTTGCTGAGCTACTATAGAAGTATACTTAGAGTGTAGGAGGTCTAATTTAAGCTCAAGAAGGTATAATTTCTAACTATGTTCTTGAGATGGGTTAGTTTGATTCTTGAAATTTCTTAAATTCACTTGTTAATTGATATGAGTAAACATGTTATAAGGTGCTTAGGAAGTTTACTAGCATGTATGAACACTTTTGTAGTGGCTTGGAACATGTTTGAGTCAAGGGAAATCTAGTTAGCTAAGACTCTGCAAATAGAGTGCGCTACACTTTTGAACTCCTGGTACGGTAGCTTGTTGCGCTTATAATTAGATCGAGGTGAAATAGAACTTGTGCGATTTCGAGATCGAGTTAGGCTATGTGTTTTCAAATCTGATCAATGTTAGGCAATCATTTCGACTTAAACTAGCATGCAAGTATGTGTAATGTGTATGTATAAGTATATTATGCTAAGTGGAGCATGTTTTAATAGATTTGCATGATTAACGAAAGCATATGGTTTAGATGGAGATTTGGACGTTAGGTTTCAAAAACAAACTTTGTTAAAGTTCATGTTCTGCAAAATTTGAGCTTAGTGGTCTATATACATGACTGATTTCACACATAAACGAGCATGACATGTAATTCATAGTTCCTTTGTTCATGACCACTTTATTAGGCTTTGTGTTAGAGAAGTTTTTCAAGAAAAAGCTTAGCATAGTGAACTAACATGCATGACTACTACATGATTTAAACTCTGACGTTGCGAGCATGATAACATGACTTGACTACATATGTTTAGAGCTTTGAAGTTATCTTGTATGTGTTGAATGGCATTGTTCAAGTTTAAAGTGGTTTCCAAAAGTAAACTTGAACATATTTTTTAAAATCTAGTTGCATCACATGGATATCTAGATTCTAAAGGATTTATATGTCATGATATGTGTGACGCCCCCAAAATTAGGTATACGTCACCCATCTTGGGTCGCCACTTACATGGTACATAAATTCAAATACAAACTTAATTATACATCTGTCGTGTAACATACGACAATACATAAACTGAGAGTTCTAATAGGAATATTGTCATTTAGACAATATCCATACTCAAGGAGTCCTCATTACATTTATTGTCACACTATTTAACAGAATAGTGAGGACTACTAATGCTATCTTGGGACCATCACTCTTTTCCCCGACTCGTCCCGGACTATATTCTCATTTCCTAAAGAGAAAACGGTGAAAGAAAGGGTGAGCTCAACTAGCCAAAGAAGAAATATTATAACTAAGATAATGCGAGAATAAATTATCAATAGTCTTCAACAATGTTAAACCGATAAAATATAATAGACAACCGGTTTAAGCTGCGGTGAATATGCAATCCATTAAAAGAGTCAAGTAGAAAATAAAGTCTACTATCTTTTAGGTTTAAAAGGTTTTCATAAATTTTATCACTAAGACTCGGTTTAATGAATAAACCACAATATCTAATCATCCTCGTACCACGCTCAAGGATTTTCATCAAATTATCAATGGTCATAACTATACCGAAGAATCACCCCGGTCATAATCATACCAAAAACTATCCATCATCGCATTACAGCCACCGAGGACTTTTATCACATCATTTATAACAAGTCATGATTATACTTAGATGATCCTCGGTCATAATCATACTAAGTTCATCTATGCACGTAAGCCAAAGATAACATAATATAACATGAGGATGATGACAATGACATAATAATTCAATAAAACAAGTTCACGAATTAATTTATTCAGGAACTAATAACGTCCAAATTGTCAACATGATACTGCTTTGTAGAGTAAAATTCAAGAATGATCAGAAGAATATTTCCATGAAAAGATACTGGATGAAACGCAAATATCAAGAATATTCTACTAATTTCATGGAGTATATAAGTCAAAGTTTTAACCAATTGGGTATAATAAAGAATGGAATAACAAAGGAAATCACCATGCATGCGGTGCTATCAGATGTATAAAAGTTATTCCAATAGAATAATAATAATGAGAACCGGGTGGGTGAAATTCACAAGCAGGATGTTCCAACAAAATAATAAAGATGGAACCAGATCCGGTGTAAAACACACAGATAGGATATTCCAATAGAATGATAAAGACGGAACCAGTCCGGGTGTAAAACACTTGCACAGGATGTTCCAACAGTAATAATAATAAAGGCGGAACCGGTCCGGTAAAAAACACATGCATGGATGTTCCAATGTAATAATAGAAGAATGTCACCAAGTATAGGGTAAACCCACGATCTGATTATGTATAGGGTATGCCACAGCGTATCTGAGTTATTCCAACAGAATAATAAAGAATAGAATAACAAAGGATTTCACCAAGTATAAGGTATCTGGCGTATACTGAGTTATTCCAATGAGAATAATAAAGAATGGAATAGCGAAGTTCTCTTCATGAATAAGAAGAATAACACCTTACGGGTACAACAAATAATATCCCTTACCTTAGAAGAACTGAATATTGGAAAAGTGAAGTAGCGAGAATACTTTTCTTCTTTTTCTCTATAGTTTCTCTCTATAGTTTCATTGAATTCGTAAGAAATAATGAAGGAATGAGCTTTTATTTATAGAAAAACCGAGGGTGGCTCTTGGTCTTAACGTATGGGTCAAAATGACTCTTGGTAATATTGAAGAGACAACTACTATTTCTTGAAGGGTAATTAACCCTTGGAACAATCAAGAGGCAATTAACTCTTGGTAATATTGAAGGGACAACTACTATTTGCGAAGGGTAATTACTATTGACGAAGGTAATTACTTATCGACGAAGGTAATTACTATTGAAGAAGGTAATTACTATTCACAAAGGTAATTACTATTGACGAAGGTAATTACTATTGAAGAAGGTAATTACTATTCATAAAGGTAATTACTATCGATTGAAGGTAAATACTATTGTGACGAAGGTAATTACTATTGAAGAAGGTAATTACTATTGACGAAGGTAAATACTATTGATGAAGGTAATTACTATTCACAAAGGTAATTACTATTGACGAAGGTAAATACTATTTACTATTGACGAAGAGACTCTTAGATGATGACATATGGGCCCACCATAAAATAATCAAACTTACCACAAACGCGTCATAATATGAGACTCTTTATATACATCAAGGATTGAATAAATATTACCACAAATCATTTTATTTTTAATCAACACATTTTAATCTTTCAACAATTATTAATCATTTATAACTTGTCGTCTCAATTAATAATATAACATATTATCTGAGATGATCTTGTGACAATAATTGAATCAATAATATAAGAGATATGATGCAAAGAATTATTTGTAGCAATAATTGAGTATAGCTAAGTGACTTCTCACGTAAGCATTAATAATCAATACCAGTGTGCTACTATGCAACCACGCCATATTCATGTACTTTTACCATAGGGTAGTTCAACAGCTTTTTGCGGTAACACCTCTGTAGTTATTTTTATAGAAAAATAATTTTGTCGTTTTCTAACTACGACAATACTTTTCGTTATGGGGTCCACTAATGATTGAGCCGTCGTGCACGAATATTCCCCGACAAAAAGAATATTCCCCGACCAAACGAATATTTTATAACAACTTACTTACTTTGCAAAATTTATAAATATTACCCACAACTATAACATTATATCAAATTTATTCCATAATATTCAAAAATAATATTTATAAAAAATTCATCTTTATTTATAAAAGCTGGGGTCTTATAATATGTCTAGAATATCCCTAGATATGATTTATATGTGCTATATTGCATCTTTTATGATAAAATGATTCCAAAGGCAACCTCGAGCATGTTTTCGAACTTAAGTTGCATTAAATATGAGTATTTAGATTTTAAAGACTTGAGATGCCATGTTATGTTTCATTATGTCTCTAAACATAAGTCTTATATGTTAAACATAATTGAAGTAAACCAAACATGAGGTTAAAACACGTTTTAAAGTGTTAGACGATGATAGATATGAGTAAAAGATGTGAAAATGTATGAACATGTGTAGTATAGATTATGTAACCTCTTTATGAGAACATAAGGCTAATTAGTACACCAAGTAATTACATAACCGTATTTGGTTTTGATTCGTGAAAATCCTAAACTAAAGTCCCTAACATATAAGGTTGATCTTGAAGTGGTTATACAAGTATGTAAAGACCTCTAGTATGTGCGCATGAGAAGTATAAGAGTCTAAGTGTGTTAAAGTTTGGATGTAAATGAAAGTGTAAGCTCAACCTTGAGTGCGGCGGGGGGAATGACAGCTAGTGGCTGTGCCCCTCGAGCCTGAGACATGGCGCATTGCTTAATTGCGCCATCCCGCATGATTTGGAATAAGTTCTATTTTTGATCTGATGTTTGAAGCATGCCTATATGATTAATTTAACTTGTAATATATGATCAATACACTATGTAATGTGTTAAGAAGCATGCTATGTGATAAAGATGAATGTTAATCATGGCTTTCGAATGTAAAGTCCGAAAGAATGTTTTCAAGGTATAAAGCAACGATACGTTGTTGAATTCGTAATCTGATTTGTGCTATGAAAATATAGGATATGTGATGTTGTATGAAGTTACCACTAAGTTAGACATTTATGTATATGGTTGAACTTACCTATATGAGTTTTAAATGTGTCGAACACTTAGCGAGTCACGTGTGTAATAGATTTATGAATGTTGATATTGAACATGTGTCGCTAAGGTATAATATACATACCTAGCTATTTTAAGCGTATGATGAGAAAGTGAAGTGTAGGTTTTACGAACCTAGTTAAAGAACAATGTAACATTATTATTACATTGAGAGGTATGAATGTATGACTAATTGTAACGATCCGAAATTTCAAATTGTAGTATAAATATTTATTGAGTAATATAAATATTTATTTGATGTGTCTATTGTTGGAATTGATGAAATATATATTTTATTGATATGATGATTGTTAATAAATATTAATGAATCTAAATTATTAGATAATATTCTAAATTAAATTAATTTATAATTTAGAGAGTGTAATATAACATGAGAGGTTATATTGTTGTGATGATTTAATAATTTAAATGGTATATTAAATTATTAAATAAAATGTAATTATAAATTATAAACTAAATTGTTTATTAAAATAAAAGTAAAGGAGTTTAATTTAGTTTTTGCCAAACAAGGCTTAGATATATTAATTCTTTAAAATTTAAAGGGTTTTGCCAAACAAGCCTTATGGCTTTTTGAAATTTCTAATTTTTGAATTTAAATAAAATAAATAAATTAAATTAAAATAATAAATATAATATATTTATAATATATATGTTTGTTTTGTAACTGACATTTTATTAAGTTGGCGTATTAAGGTTTAGCAGTTTTATTTTACGCATTCTTTATCAGTTGGTTTTACGCCTTATTTGCTAAGCCTAGAGAATACTGAGTTTTGTGCTAGTTGAGAGAATTTGAGAGAGAAGGATTTTAGAGCATTTGCAGTGTTTAACAAAAAGGGATTGCAAGCAATTTGAAGGTACTTCTTATACAACCTTAATATATATGTATATATCTACATATGTGAATTACGACAAAATTTCATGTACTTTGTGAAATCAAATTCGTTGAATTGTTGATATAACTAACTGATAATTGTGAGTATATGCGTTTATGATGATTAAAGTTTATGTTTAAGCAATAATTTGTATGCTAAATTCGTTTGACAGTAGGAAGAAAATAATGTCAGTATATGTATTTTTCATATGGTTCATGGAAAGTATCAATTTTAGTGGCTAATTAGTTTGTGAAAGTGTAAATTGAAGCTTGATTATGTTAGTTCATTAAGAAATGAGCATAATGTAATTTGAATGAAGTGATTTGGCCAAGTATTGAAATCACAGTGTTGATTTTTGGGGATGAATATCAAAAATTGGGTTTTATATAAAAATGTGAAATTTGAGAAATTAAACTAGTTTTAGTTGATGTTAGATTATTCTAATTATTGGAATATGTTCACAAACATATTTGTAATAGTTTTATACCATTTTTACGTGTTATTATCACTGTTTCGTGGGTGAAATTTGTGTTTGTTGGGCTAAAGTCGGCTCATTGTTCATCGATCGTCTCGCCTCTGTCGTGCGTTAGTGCGATTCTTGTAGGTAAGGTAAAAAAAGCCAAGCAATTGCGCCCATCCGAGCTTGTGTATGGGCATTTGCATACCTACAATCTGAGACGGTGAAGTCTCTGGCGATCTTTGCAGACCTTGTAGCACCACTATAGCTTGGTTTAAGGTTGTGTTAAGGAGTCAAACATGTAACAAGGAGGTTAATTCAGTAACGTGTCATGTCATTGATGGTTTCAACTTTGTAAAAATAATTGTAAGTGATGAACGGGTTATGTTATAAGTTAGTTATACAATGAACGTTAATTAAGTGTTGTGAGGTTAACACTTGGAAAATTCTGAAACGTATATGGTAATATAAAACTTGTGCTAAATTAACAAGCCTAACTAAAAATGCATGTTATGATGGAATGTGAATGTTATTATATCTAATAGATTATGATTCTAAACCTATGTGTAGGTGAACGAGAGTTTGATATTATAGCTTACGCTCGAGGCAAGTTTTCTAAACTTCTCTTTTTACATTGAGCAAGTTTTCTAACTCTACACTTTCGTTGAGCTAGTTCTATTATTAAATTGTGTAACTTTACTCTTTTGATTGAGTAAGTTTTCTAAACTTCTCTTTTTACATTAAGCAAGTTTTCTAACTCTACACTTTCGTTGAGCTAGTTCTATTATTAAATTGTGTAACTTTACTCTTTTGATTGAGCAAGTTTCTAAACCTCTCTTTTTACATTGAGCAAGTTTCTAACTTTAAACTTTCATTAAACAAATTCTTGTATTCCTAATCATTATTTGAACAAACTAGCTATGATTTTAACTCTGTTTAAACAAGTTTTGAATTCCAATATTTGTTGATGTATTCTAACTTGTTTATTGTTAGACAAGTTTCTTTATTGTTCTTCATGTACTATGAATGCAATTTACTTGAATTCTAATTTCTAATGTTGAATTATCTTAGTTCATTTATTTGACACAAACCATTCTCATAATGAGCAAGCTTTATTTTCAGCTTGTTGTATATTCAATAACTCATAGTCCTAGCTTAATATTATTCAAGCAAGATTTATTGTCATTCAATACTTATGCTTTGTAGTTGTTTCTAAGCATGAGTTCAAGATATAGTTAGTTCGCTTACACTTATTCATTGTTCCATATTATGTTATTATTGGTCAATTGTTATGTTATTTCACACTATTGATTCAACTAGTCCTCTAGTTGATGATCGTTAAACTCCAAATTACCCTTGAAAACTTATCCAAACCAAACTTTCTTTAGTGCGGACTTGTACTCTAAATACTGAGATGAATAACTCTATTATTATTAGGGGATAATTTACGTTTGGCGTTGAAATATTTGTGCACAATACATTGTACGAAGGGCTGATCCCCCTAAGTATGAGAAGTCCTTATAGTCTTATGACTGTTAAAGTTGAAGTTGAAAGATTACTTGCAACTGTGGATATAGTTCGTGGTCTCATGACCCCCAGTTTTATATATTTCATATTTTGATTCCAGTCGTTGGTTATTATTGATAGAGTACTATTCAGTATTGATGAGCCTATTCATTGGCAGTTATCTCATTCTTGTTGATTCATTGCTATATCTAGTGAGCAATTGTTTTGCTCACTCTTACATAAATATTATTATTGCAACTAAAGTTGAGAAAGTAGATGAGCCTTCAACTAGCAAAGGAAAGGAAAAAATGTACAAGTGATGAAGACTTGTAAAGTTTATTTATTAATTATGCTCATAGACTTTTAAATAATGATGTGATGTAATAATTTTATTTCCACGTTTATATGATGTTTAAAGGTTAGACAACCAGGGATGTTTTTGAATTTAATGATGTAACCCTATTTAAAGGGAGGAATTATGGTTTAAATATTATTTTATTTGGGGTAGATAGTTTGAATGTATGGATAGTGAGCACCAAATCTTGTGGGAATGAAGTACCTAGATTTGGGGGTGTCACACTAATGGATATGAATCCATGATTATATAACTGTGTAGGAATACACGAAGTGCAGATAAGCTTTAAGCAGTTAAGTCGTAGTTGATAAACTACGAATCAGGCAAGTCTTTCAGTTCTTATTTGTTATATGAATTCGATAACTGTTAGTTGAGCTATATTATGCTATGCAAATGTTGTTATATATGAAATGCGTATGAGATATGTATGAAATGTGAAAGTTGATCTTTGATGATATACTTGTGATATAAACCTCTATGCCTGTTATGTGAGAAGTAACATGCGTAGTAAATATTAATCGATTATGAATGCATGAACTGAATATGTTGTTATATGCTATGTGCTGCATGAAAACTGTTAGAATTGCTGGGTTATCGAGCTCACCCTTGCAAATAACCACTTTTGCAAGTTAATGATACCGGTAAAGGTTACGTGCTATTTGATTGATAAAGTTCAATTGTATCAAAGGAGATTGATTTATTATTTAACTAGATGCTCTTGAACCATGTTTATGTTCTAATAGATGTATATGATAGTAGTTTACTATGTGTAATATATGCTAAGTTATAAAGTTGTACTAGGCGGTACATAGTGAAATTTGAATTGAGATGTAAATATTTTACAGTAATTCGAATAGAATGAATCGTAACATAATTTGATTCAGGGAATTGTAATTGATTCAAGTTAAGAAATCAATAAAATCCTATTTTTCAAAGGAGATTGAAAAAGTTTAAATTATTCCGCATATTTTTGTAACATCGAATATGATGTATAACAGGAATGGTAAATAACCAAGATTCGAAACTTATAAAAGTTTGGGGTCATTGTGCAGATCCTGGTAATGGAAAGAATTTATATTCTAAATTATAATAAGTAAAGTTATATTCATTAAGTTATGAATAAAAGTTATTAATAGTTTGACGATAGTAGTATCGTGGCGGACTGGATCCGAGGTTCGAAGGAACCTGGATTTGGGGGCGTCACACGAACACCACCAATCCCCTTGCTGGCTTCGGTCCAATAGGCTCAATAAATCCTTCATAACCCAGGCCTTCAGCCCACCTAGGGGTCGATAAATTACGCCCGAACAATCGGTATAACTCGGTACCATTATCGATATCTATTTTTGAGTAAAAATGCTAACCGATTCAGTACGATAAATTACGGATAAACACCCCTAATCTTACCCGTCCCCCTAAAAGGGTACAATCGATTAAGGGGGTGTCTGAATCTGGATGAGCTGAATTTGAATCTGAATGAAAAATGCTGTTTGATAATTGACATGTGTGAAACATTTGAATGACAAAATTTTATTATTTTATCCCTCTAAAAAAATTCAAAATTGTTGTAAATTTATTTAATATTACTTAATATAATAGTTAATATATTTTTTAATTTTTGAATTTTTGAATTTTTTAATTTCATTAATTTGGTATTCAATTTAAAAAAATCTGACTTAGCCATCCAAATTCGTTCATCTTACCAAAAGTCAATAATTCGTTCTTATTCGATTAATTCAGATTCAATTAATTCGAACTTTAAAGAAGCACCCCCTAACATCAGCCCTAACTAAAAACTATGTACACGAAAATTTCATGACTCGTAAGGTGACTCAGGTTTTATCAATCTAATAAAGTCCTAGTCTCAACTTCATTCAGTTACATCTGCTCTCTGTCTCAGCCATATTTATAAAAAGACTTTCTCTTCTACTCCTCATGGCCTCCGCCACCGTAGATTCCTCCTCCTCCGCCGACCGTCCACTTCTACTGGACTCAATCCCAACCGTCGATCTCCGCTACCTATCCCAATCCGAACTCTATGCTCTTTCCCTCTGCTCCGCCGCGACATTCGATTCCCGCAGCTGCGACGACGTCATTATCCCCAAAATTGATCGGTCCGTCTTCAACGAATCGGCTGGTAGCCGCAAGCAAACCTATTCTCGTCTCCGCCTTGCCCCTGCAGCTTCCGCCGCTAGCATTTGCCGCCGCACCCCTCACCTTCGTTCCCCCAAACCCTCCTCCGTCGAAACGGACCCTGAACGAGCCGAAAACTCTCAAATTGTTGCTCTATTAAAGGGCTTGTTCGCCTCTGAAGCCAATGGGAACGATTTTGTCCCCATACGAGTCGAGAACAGCAATCCTGTACCTGATTACCTCAATTCAATTGGTGATTTGTCTGATTTGTCCAATCCAGGGAATGATGGGGCGAATAATGGGATGAAAAGGAAGAGGGGTAGACCGAGAAAGGACGAGAACGAGGTGGTTCCTGCAAAAATTGAGATTAAGGACATCTTTATATATGAGAATGTTGAGAAGAGAGATGATAATATTGTAAATTCGGATTTACAGGGGAAAGATAACGTGAAAAAAAGAAAGAGAGGTAGGCCAAGGAAGGACGGGAAAGCTGCGACGGTGGTTCCGGTGAAAAATAATGTAAAGGAGACTGCTGTTTATGAGAATGTTGAGGAGAGCGATAAGGTGGTTGTGAATTCGAAGTGTGTAATTGTGGATGTGGCGGCATTGGCAGGGTTGGAGGATCCGTTTGGGCCTGAAATTAGGCGGAGGACGGAAGGAATGGGGAGGGTGGATGAGTTGTTAGGTTTTTTAGAAGGGTTGGGTGGGCGATGGGGGAGTAGGAGGAAGAAGAAAAAGGTTGTGGACGCTAGCGATTTTGGAGACTATTTGCCCAAAGGTTGGAAGATTTCTATTTCTCTCAAGAGGAAAGAAGGCCGGGTGTGGTTATTTTGTCGACGTTACATAAGGTTTTTAACATACATTGTTTGTGCTTGAATTATTTTTCTTGTTAATTCTTTGCATTTTCTTTTGTCGATATCTACTTCTTTTTTTTTTGGACAAGTATTGTTGCGTGCTATATTAATATGCTCTATCTGTTAATTGAATTGAGAAATGGTGTTTAATTTGATAGACACACTTTTTTTAAATATAGTTTTACTTGCTCATGTTTAGTCAATGAAGAACATAAGTTAGGGAATTGATATTTCAGCATGAAAATATGATATTTCTACATGGTTCCTCTCACATAAAGAGTGAATGGGTCACACATCCATGTAAGAAAGACCCATGTGGAAATATCGGTTTTCTATAAGTTAACATAAGTTACTGTAGTATTGTAGAGCTGTAAACGAATATGGAGATGTTTTTTTGGTAGAGCTGCAAATGAATATCGAGCTGTTCACAAACAAAGTTGGGCTCGACTGTGTGCTATGTTGCCATGCTTTATCCATTAATTGAATGGAGAAACAATGTTTAATGTGATACGCTTTTCTTAACGGCGTTATACTTGCTCATGTTTTGTCAATGAAGAACATGACTAGAGCTATAAACGAATTGTGGTGTTCGTGAACAAAGTTCGGCTTGGCTCATTTATGTTGAGCTTAGCTTAACTTGTTTTTCTCAGCTTGACTCGGCACAACTTGGCTCAAATTCGTTAAATAAGCCGACCTCGAACATGGGATTATGGTCATTTAATTAAATCGAGCTTGAGCTATACCATGTTTAGCTTGAGCTCAGCTCGATTAAGCTCTGTTTAAGCTTGCATACTCACACCTCGAGCTTACTTAAGCTTTGCTTGTATAATATTTTTTTATTAAAATAATTAATGGCACATGTAACAGATATATACATATAGCAAAAATTAATTAAATTTGATTTAGATCAACTCAGCTCGACTCAACTTTCTTAGGCTTGAAGCTTGAGCTCAATGAGTTTATTAAATGAGCCAAGTTTGAAATATATTATTCATGCTTGTTTAAAACTTGGTTAAGCTTTACTCCTTTTAACTTTTAGTAGATAGGGATATCTAATTTGCATAGGGTGAAGTCTTATAGATACTTACTTGCACTAAATTTTATATATAAGTTTTTAAACAGTTAAAATGAATTGAGTTGTAGTCCAAGTCGACAAAAGACTTTATTTGTAACACTAATAAATATATCCATAGAAACATAAAGCAGAATAATCTTCAAAAGTATGTACATATGATGTTCTCAGTAATGATTCATTCACTTTTGAACAACAGAAAAATTCTTAGGGTTTAGGCTTCACCCCTAAATAATTACTATAATCTTTGGAATGCAACTAAGATAAATTTGATTCATCACAACCAAACGCTAAATTTTGTGAACTCCCGGTATCAATAGTAACATGTCAAACTTTTGGGATTACAACACATTTAAAGGAAAATGAAAACTCTAACGAACAAGAAACTAATAAAACACTAAATTAACGTAACGAATTAAACATAATTAATTGACTTCCCTAAATACTTACATAAAATACATAAATTACCAAAATCACAAGTATTAAAAAAGAACCCTAATTACATCAATTTCTACCCAATGATAAGTCGAACAAAAAATATTTAAATCAAAGGGTTGTTGCATTCCTTGTCAATTGGCCTAGCTAAAATGTTAGGGTTTTAAGCCCTTTCAAAATTAAACGTCTTCAAAGGTCAGGTCTAATTGCAGTGTTCTAAAAATTACTAGGCTAACCTAGGCGACGGAGGTGAGGATTAAGCGGACCTAGGCGAGAATTTTTAGAACACTGTCTAATCGCGTGTAAGGATCCCCCAAGATAGAAATCCACAATACAGTAGAACCTCTATAAATTAATATTGTTGGGACTGGAAATTTTTATTAATTTAGAGAGTTATTATTTAATCGATAAATTAATAATTTATTAATTTAAAGAGTGTTTTTCTATTCGGTGAACATAAATTTAATTACATTAAAATTATTGTATTTTATTGATATTTATATCATGCTTTTTTTGATCTGATGTATCATACAAATTAATGTAATAATAGAATTCATTGTAAGTGATATTAATTATTTTTAATAATTAAATAATGTTCATTGTATCCACTTTTCAAATTACATTCACATTTTATTTAAAAAAAATTACATTCACATTAAGTTTAATTAATTTGTATATATAAGTTCATTGTACTAGAATTTAATACATTCCATGTATGATGATAAAGATAACTACTATATAAACATCAACAAAAATTATTCAAATCATACTCAACAACTCTTCACAAGTTTTTATTACAATTCGAGAATGCAACACCTGAACTTTTGAACGCAATGAGAAAAATTAAGGTTGAAATTCAATTAATTACCCTAAACGAGAATAGAATCATATATTACAAGATTACCCTAGATATATTTGTAAAATTAAAAGAATTATTAATTTATGATTTTGATGGGACCATATATTTATATAAGGGTCTTTTTAAAAATTATTATTTTATTATTTTATCGAAATTATTAATTTATCCCATTAGCCCAAGTCGGGACTGGGAAAAAATATTATTTTAGAGAGATTATTAATTTATCGAGTATTAATTTATAAAGGTTCTACTGTATATGATAAAAATGAATAAGAAGGCAATACAAGTAACAAGCAAATTAACATGGTTCAGCTAAACCTTGCCTACATCAGTAACTATGCCTTTTCTTTTCTATGCTCTCTGTTCTGACAAAGAAGCTTAATTTATCTTGATAAAAGTGCTTTTAGTACAAAAAGATTGAATTTGTTTACTTTTCTTTCTTTCTTCCTATCATTTCTTTGCCCCAATAAGCAACACGAGTTTTATTATAAAATTATTGTATTGTTTATATTTTTGTATTATACTATACTAATTTATTAACTATAGTAATAATTGTGTACGATAATTCTTATATAAAAAGTTTCTGTCTGAAATATATTATTTAACTCATAGAAATTTAATAATAATAATTCATCTATTCATATAATATAAATAATAGTATTTGATGATTCATTTGTTTATATATTCTTATATCATCTACTTAAAATTGAATAAAGGATGAAAAAAAAATACTTGAATGAATTTTTTCCAAGAAAAACATGATCTTTATTTTATTTTAAATATACGATATATACCTTTCCTAAATTTTAAGTGAAAAAATAATCTTTTAATTCCTTACGAATCTTAGATAAGGCCGAAACTTATCATGGGTGAAATAAAAATGGTTGATCTATTACTTACACTGAAACTGCTTGAAACTACTGATGTTACACTGTTGAAATTTTAAATTACTATAGCATGTAACATTCATCATTCAGTAATAAAAAAAAGAGTTGTTTAACTACACCATACATCCAAAATTTTGATGATTGGATGTTTATGATTGATAAATAATTTTGATGATTGGATGTTCATGAGTGGTAAGTGTCGTGCAAGAGGCCTTGATAGTTTTTAGCAAAAAAAAAAAAAAAAGAAACCTTGATAGCGGTTGGGCTAGAGTTTTTTTTCTTCTTTAATGGTTTTAATGTAGGGTTATATATATATATATATATATAATTTGACGTAAATTTTTTTAGGATTTAGGATTTAATATTTATTTATAGGTAGGGTTTTAGGATATTCCTTAAAATTTTTAGTTGAAAGAACATTCTTAAATTTTAGGCTTTAGAGATGGTTTTGTACTATTTATTATAGATATATAGATTTTAGGGTTGTAGGGTAATCATTGATCATGGAATGCCTTGTGGCATTTGGTTTTTGGTCAGAACTTTGTTTTGGATTCAAACAATAGACATACTTGACTCGTGTCAGAAAGTCTTCAAGATAAATAATTCAAGTGTTATTTTTTTTCAAAGTCTAGTAGTAGTGTAACACCCCTTTTTCTCAAAAGGGAAGGGATGTCACACATAAACATAATAAATACAAACATGTAATAAACCTCAAAATATTTTCAATTAGATTGAACACCAATTGTCACATACACCAATTTAAATAAAATGAACTCCACATTAACATAGTCTCTACTTTTAAGAATAAAAGCCAAAATGGCCCGAACATCCATCTACAAAATATTAGGAAAAACCAAGTCTAATAATAATCTCAAAAGCTAATATACTCATTTGGATCAAAGGTAGTTTGCATCTCACACATCCTGATCACCCCCGATTACCTGCCGGAGAAAGAATATATATATGCACATATATAAAACAATATATATATATATATATATATATATATATATATATTAATGTTCTAAAAGGCGCTAGGCGGAAGGCGGGCGGCCGGAGGGGGGAAGCGCCTAGGGGGCTTAGGCGGATTTTTATTTTAAGCCAATTTTAATATTTTATGTTATATTTATCCAAACAAAACAATAATATAAAGCAAAGTAATCTATAATAAAGATAATAAAGGTCTTTGCTTAAAGTTCAAATACATCCATATTGCCAATGTCAAAGTTGAAACACAAACATGCAACTGTTAAAAGTTCAAACATATCTTTTAACGTATTAGTTTTATTCATAAACAAGATTGCTATTAAATAATAAAATTTAAAATTTCAAGAATTCAATTCAATATTAAAGTTTAAGAAACTAAACATAAATTTAAGAATTATATTGAATTAAACTAAATATTACAAATGTATCATCATTTATATAATTTGAAGTTGATCAAGTTCAAAAATTACAATTATAACAAAATTATCTATTTTGACTTGATCTTGTTCACTTCTTGTTGTGATTTGATATGCTACGACCTATATTATGAATATGGTAAATCATTAGAAAAATAAATATATCAAGATCTGGTTTGGGTAGTTATTAAAATAAAAAAAAACTTTCCGCCTAGGCCTCGCTTAATTTCCTGGAAGGATTTTTTTGTTGCTTTGGGCCTAGTGCCTAGGCGGGGCGCTAGGGGGGCCTAGCGCCCAGGCCCCGCCTGGGCGGGGATTTTTAGAACACTGATATATATATATATATATATATATATATATATATAGAACGAACAAATGCAAAGTACGAACCAATTATGAATATATCGAAATTTGTGTGACAAGGTACAAATGATTAACACCGTCAAACAGACAAGTGAAAAGGATTTCAAACATTATAAGGCCGAATCAAATATTTATAAGGTAACAATTTCATACTGATCTCAAATATAAATAGCCAAAAGCTAACAAAATACATCGGTATCATGATGTATGCAAATCAAATCGGATAGTACGCACGGCACATACGTCACTAATCCGCCAAACAAATCAAATACTGGGTCGACCCATACATATCCTGAACAAATATATCAAATGGCCAAAGCTCATACCCAGAGCATACGAAAGGATATGTCGTGGACTGATCACACCGCCACGGAAGGTGTCATGCCCTTGTGTCAAGAGGATATGTCTTTGGTACCCCCACAGGTGGTTAGCTCTAGTATACCCTAAGGATCAATCTACAAAATGTAAGTCAAAAAGAGGTTCAAATCATAAGGCTTGACCATCTCCAAATGACATCAAATTATCAAATACAAACATACTTAACTATCACAAGATATCAACGATCTGAATACTTTCGAATGTGAACAAGAATATACGAAGAGTAATACAAATGAATGAAGTCTCAAAAACACAGTTTCCAATTGACGAAATATTACATAACTGATATAGGAAGTAGAAGCACAACAAGAAACGAAGTACATAATCCGTATCTTAATATGGTACCAAAACAGTTCACTGAAGCCAAATATCACGCCGTTAGACCTCTTCAATCCGATCTATATAATTATCCAATCAATACAAGACCATTAATTAAATTACTAAATTGTAACGTTTATGTATTTTCTTTTTTATAAAGTTAATAGCTTTAATATTAGTTCATACACCCTCTAGAATTAAGAATATGTTCAAACCATTTTGTAATGCAAAATATCATTTTAATTTAATATAATTAATGCTATAATAATATAGATGAAATTTCATTAATTCTTAAACCCCCCTGTAATACAACTATTAAGAATAGTAGTTAAAGTAATTTCAACAATGGTTCATATGCAATCGTTAGTAATATATATACATATATATATATTATTATTATTATTTTTATTAACGAATCAAACACCGAAGCATAAGGTGATGCCGGTGATGCTGCATATATATATACATATATATATTAAACCTGTATTAAACCTACGATTATTATTAACTTCCATATCTCTTGTATTATATATTCCAATTATATATCAAAAATAATTAATCAAGCCACAAAATAAATTCTTAAAACATATTGTAATCACACTAATGAAATTAACTATTTTATATTTAAAAAAATAAATCTAATGAATACCTTATGGAGATACGATTATGTTGATTATAGTCTCACAATCTTCCCCAAATTTTCTTTTTGTTTCACAACCCTCTCTTTCGCCTCTTCTTTGTTTATTGTTGCGTCAAAACCCTCTCCTTTCATTTAGTCGATTAATGCCAATATATGAATTAGGAAGAGATTTAATCTAATATATTAATATTACTCCTATTCCAATTTGGTTTTTAAACCCAACACTTTAATTTGGGCTCAAATAGTTTTACAAGCCTAAACTTAAATACTTAAAAGTTAGTTTTACCCAATTCATTTGATTATTATTATTTATTTTATTTTTATTTACTTATTATTATTTTATTTTAAAAAAAATTCGGATATTACATTACCTCCCCCTTAAAAAGGATTTCGTCCCCGGAATCAAAAGAGGAGCAAAAATTTACCTGACAGTGGTGAGGATACTCTTGCCGAATAGTCTCCTCCGCCTCCCAAGTAGCTTCGCGCTTTGGATGATTTTTTCATTAGACTTTAACAAATGGAATTGTTTTCCTCATAACCCGCTCTTAACGATCTAAAATTGCCTCAGCTTCTACCTCACAAGTAAGATCTTCTCGAGTCTTATGTAACAGGTATTGCACAACATGAAGCGGATGATAATTATATTTCCTTTACACCGAAACATGAAAGATATTATGCACATGAGATAACTGTAGAGGCAAAGCTACTCGATATGCCACCTCTCCAACTCTCTCAAGAACTTCAAAAGGGCCAATGAAACGTGGACTAAGCTTTCCTTTTAACTTCTTTCCATGGAGAAACTTTCAAAAACATATGTTCACTAGGTGTGAATTCAAGATCCCTTCTATGAATATTAGCATAACTCTTTTGCCGCGACCGAGCTTCTTTCAATTTTTCTTTAACCACTGCTACCTTCTTCGTATTAATCCTTACCAAATCAGGTCCTTCTATTACCCTTTCTCCAAACTCATCCCAACAAGTCGGAGCTCGACACTTCTTGCCATATAATGCTTCAAAAGGAGCCATACCAATACTAGCTTGCCAACTGTTATTATATGTGAAATCCACCAAACTCAAATAATCATCCCAGTTTCCTGTCCATTCTAAAGCATAAGATCATAACATGTCTTCTAATGTCTGATTACTTCTCGCTGATTGCCCATTCGTATGCGGATGAAAAGCTTTACTATAATTGAGTCGTGTTCCTCAAGCTCGTTGAAATCCTTTCTAAAACCGAGAAGTAAACTGCGAACCCGATCCGAAACAATAGAAACCTTGAGTCCCGTGAAGCCTAACAATCTCACGTAATATCTGCCAACTTATTTACCGAAAACTCCTCACAGATAGCCAAAACTTGTATTTGGAGAACTTAGCATATATCTTGTTATTCTGGAGAACCTCCAAAATAGTACGAAAATGCTCTTCATGCTCCTTTTTAGACTTGGAATATACCAAAATGTCATCAATGAAAACAATGACAAATTGATCCAAGTATTCGCTAAAAACCCGATTCATCAAATCCATAAACACTGCCAGAGCGTTAGTCAGCCCAAACGACATCATCAAAAACTCGTAGTGCCCATACCGAGTGTGAAAAGGTGTTTTAGGAATGTCTTTATCACTCACCCTCAACTGATGGTATTCCGACCTCAAATCTATCTTTGAGAAGAACTTTGCCCCTTGGAGCTGATCAAAAAGGTGATTAATTCCTTGGCAATGGATATCTTTTCTTGATAGTGATCCGATTTAGCTCCTTATAATCTATACACAGCCTCATAAATTCATCCTTCTTCTTCACAAACAAGACTAGATTTGTCCCATGGCGATACGCTCGGTTTAATGAATTCACGATCTAACAACTCCTGCAGTTGTTCCTTCAACTCCTGTAACTCTAATGGAGCCATCCTATAGGGTGCCTTAGAGATAGATTTCGCTCTAAAAACGAGCTCAATGGTAAACTCAACTTTCCTTGATGGTGTTAATCATGGCAGATCTTTAGGAAATACTAAGGAAATTCTCGCACAAATGGATAGTCGTCAATTTGGAGCTCATCTCTCGAGGTATCCTTCACATATACCAAATAACAATCACATCCCTTAGCAATCATTTTGCTCGTCTTCAAATTTGAGATCAACTTTACAACCCCATTCGGCTTGGAACACTGAAACTCGAATTTTGGAGCCTCTAAAGTTTCAAAAATGACCTTCCTTGCCTGACAATCAATAGTGGCTCGATGCTTACTCAACCAATCCATACCCAAGATGATATCGAAATCATGCATTGCCATCGGAAGTTAGAGGCATACACCCTCCTCCCCAACTTCAAAGGACTCTCATGAAATTACTTAGAAATAATCACATAATTCCCCATCGGGATAGCAATAGATAAATGAGGATCTAATATATGAGAAGACATTCCAAGATGACGAACAATGAAAGTGCAACAATAGAATGCGTAGATCCAGTATCAAACAAAACTGATGCCCCATGATTACCTATAAAAAGGCTACCTGAGACTGTACCTGGTGCTTGAGCTGCTTGATTAGCAGTCAATGCAAATACTTTCCCACCGATATTGCGTTGACCGTCATTACCAACATTACCACCTCCCCTATTACCACGCTGAACTATGCAGTCCCTTGCTCTATGTCCTATTTGGCCACATAAAACACAAGCCCCTGTCTCTCTATAGCACGCCCTACCAGCATGATACTCACCACAAGTAGCACATGGACCAGGTGGAAGTGGCAAAAGGTTAGGATTTCCCCCACCTACTGGTCCTGGATAATGCCTATGAATCTGACTCTGTTGGCGATGCTGACCCTGATTCTGATTTTGCTGGAAACCCTATTCTGTTGAAATCCCCTATTTTGATACTGCCCTCTAGCTTGCCATTGACCTCCACGACTACCCTGCTGTATTGGGTAAGCAATAGCCTTTCAAGCATTAAATCTCTGACCCGGTGGAGGCTCATTCCAACTATGCTGCCTTCTATTCTGATTTTTGTCAAACTGTCCTGTTCCTTGCCCTTGTTGATCATCTCTCTCTTTTGACTCCCTTCTGATCTGGAAGCTCGAAAGTCCTTTTGTTCCATTTTCACACTCTTAGCTGCATTAGCCATTAGCCATCTGTGATACATCTGTAAATATGGTGTGGATGATCGATCGCCTATACTCGTATTTCAAAGCCCATTTGAATTTTTCTGCCTGTTGTGCAGTTGTCCCAGCTATTGAACCCGAAAAACCAACCAATCTAGTAAACTTCGCCATGAAATCAGTAATAGTCTCATCCTCTTGCCGAATGGACACAAACTCCCGGGTGTATGCCCCTATCAGTGTTAGGGAAGTACTATTGATAATCACTCCATATGAGTGCATCCGTGAATCCATCTCCCTGTGTAGCCTTCAATAATTTCCACCATCGCTGAGCATCATCCTCTAGCTTATAAACCGCTAATCTCACCTTCTGATTTTCTGAACACCTGACATCAAAATTCTTCTCCAAGTGGGCGATCCAGCTCTCTGCATCAATCGAAGTCGGAGCAAAACGAAATGATTTTGGCTTTTGCTTAATGAACCTCTTCAAGAGCTCATTTCAGTTGTAACTTTGATCATTTGAATGAAAACTGATTCAAGAGCTTTCAAGTTGAGACTCTAGGTCGACCCCATATCTTTTTATGTTCCTACTTTTACCCATAGTTGTCACGGTGCCAAGGCGGGACGCGACGGTAGTTTACCGCTAGGACGCCTAGGCAATAAGGCGTCTGCAATGACGTTCGTATGGCGACAAGTCGTAAACAATGTGCACTTTATATATTATTTATATTACTTCAAAAGTATATTGCACAATAAAATTTTATATATACTAAAACCCAAAACATAATAACTAACACTATGAAAAAGTTTTCACTCTCTACCGTCTCTAGTCATAGTTCAAGTAAAGTCATCAACTATGAAGTCATTTCCGCCTCCCTCACGAGCATCACTTTGATTCAAAGGAGTAGGGTCATGGGTTAGGTTAGGTCATGGGTTGAGTTACTTGGGTAATTGAAAAAGTCCATGGTTATGATGGGTTATGACGAGTCTTGGTAAAAAATGATTTGATCACTTAATTTGGGCTTGCTACCAATGTGTGAGCCTTGGCTACTCGGCGTCCAAGGCGTTGTCTTGCCCTTCTCCAACGTCAGGACACCTAGGAGACACCATGACAACTATGCTGCTGCCCTATCTTTTCTCCCTCAATTCTGGCTCTAATTCTATTCTAGTTGCTGAAGCCCTGGCTAAGATCCTAAGAAACTTGACAGTAATGGTTTCAAAACTGTTTGGTTGCTAGGAACTCCATCTTCATCTTAAATTATCGGCTAATCTCAACCTTATTGTCTGCTTTCTCACCAATTCAATTTTTTTCTCTTCTAAAAATTCATTTTCTTCAACTACCATTCAATCTTCAAATCATCCGAAAATCACCGAAAATTTACAAAACAAAGCAACAACAGTTCAACAAAATGCTCCAGATCGATTCTCTATTTTTGTAAGACCTGTAAATGGAGGTTTCTCACAAAACCTGAGTTCGTTTGTGGTAATTTCTGTTACATTGCACTCGATTATATGCTACTTAACTAGCCTAAGATTTGTTTGCAGATAAAAATTCAAATCTCAACACATTTGAATTCATAAATTCAATTTTGTCCTTTTCCTGGAAAAAATTATAATAATTCTTCAATTACTCATCTGAAGCTGTTACAATTTCACATAATGTTGTTGATTTGCTCAATTCTCATCAGTTCGCATCTAGTTTATTCATCAAGTACGTTTTACATTGTCGGTTCTGACATTTTTGAATACAAATTACCTGTTTGATAAAAGTACTGAGCACTTATTAATTACTTGTTTAAGTATTGTTTTGATCATTGTGTGCTTAGCTTCAGTTTGTAGCTCATTTACCCTATCAAAACTAGTTAAACCTCATGCTAATTAGTTTTGATCAAGGTTATCAAAAAATGGTAACATGGTACTAACTGTTTTGTGGTACGAACATTTCAAAACATAGTACACTTTCGTTTCGGAACATCAAATGTGGTGATCCAAAACTTTTCTATCATATTTACTTGAAGTTCTTTTGCACAAGCATAATTACAACTTTATGATTTATAAATGTGGAGCATACTCTTTTATAGCCCTTGGGCCATATGACCAATAAAATTAATTCAAATGGAAGGCGACTGTCTAGAATCATTATTTAAGAAAATTATGATATTTACAATGTATAATAATCACATGAGTAAATCTTGAACACCCTATTTGAAACTATAATATATAAAAGAAATTCTAGGGAATGTCAACTAATGTAGCCAAATGAGCATCTTTTGGGTGTCAATTAAAGCGATGACATGGCGTAATCTTGTTGAAAATGTTCTTATTCTGATACTACGCTTAGAAACAACTTAACTGGTTTTAACTATACCTTGTTAGAAAGTTTTTCACAGCGTTCCATGTTCCGAATAAACATATTTCATATCAACTAAGCGATTTGAAAAAACCTACTTGTTCCGTACTTTGTAGCACGAAAAGTGACGTTTACAGTTTCCGATTTTGTTCTACGTACCACATTGAACTACGATCTAGGTAACATTGTTTTTGATCCTATTTTAGCTTCAGAAACTGAGGAATTCAATTCCAATACTAAACAACTATTCAAACTCTTAAACTTTGAATAGTATTAGTATTGCTACTGATTATACATATTATTCAAATTCTGAGATCTATTGTTCTAGATTTGATATTTTTACCCTGTTTCTGCCCTAGAAGAGCTCAACAAAAGCTACTTTATCAAATTCGAGTAGTCTCAAGCACCAAAGCAATGGAGGACCTGGTTACCCCTAGCTGAGTGGTGGTTTAATATAACTTTCACACTGCTCTTAATACAACCCCTTACCAAGTTGGATATGGGGCACCTCCCCACCATCTAAGACTATTGACAAGAGCTGAATCCAATTTGGCAACTGTGAAGAGATGTTGGAAGACCGGAACACACAACAAATAGTCATTCAAGAAAATTTGGAGAAAGCTCAACATAGAATGAAAAGCTTCGCAGACGTAAAAAGAACTGAGAGAACATTTGAAACAAGGGAAATGGTTTATCTTAAACCACAACCCTATAGGCAAGGTTGAGTGGCAGTTAAAAGGAATCTGAAGCTAGCTCTTAAGTTTTATGGCTCCTACAAGATATTGGAGAAGATTGTTTTTGTAGCATATAGACTGGAACTTTCTAATTCATCTAGAATTCACCTTACGTTCCATGTTTCACAGCTCAAAAAGTATATTGGTACAACCACTACAAGCACTATATTGACGACTACTCGGCAAGATGGAACCACTGATATTGGACCATTAAGGATTCTCGAGCAGAGGATTGTGCAAAACTGGGAAGAGTGGTCTATCAATATCTTATTCAGTGGAAAAAACTGTAGAATTGGTGAGACTACGTGGGAAGATGAGGAATTGCTCAAACAGAATTGCCCTCAGTTACATAAATTCTTTGAAGGGGGAGTAAATGTCAGTTCAAGATTAACAAAGAAATCAGTTCTGTTACCAAGTCTAGTAGTAGTTAAGTATGGACATGCAGGATAAGAATAAGGTTCAGGATACGCCTAAGTGATCAGTATAAATAAATGTATTTCTATTTCAGTTGTAACTTTGATTATTTGAATGAAAACTGATTCAAGAGATTTCAAGTCGAAACTGTAGGTCAACTCCATCTCTTTTTCTTCTCCCAACTCCTGCCTATCTTTTCTCCCTTAACTATGGCTCTAATTCTGTTATTTTAGTTGCGGAAACCTAGCCAAGATCCTAAGAATCCTGACAAAGTCTGTTTAAGAATGAACTTTTTTTATATTACAGCTGCTTTACAGATACATTATTTCGTTTATTTGGTGGTGCATATTTATCTTACTGGTTATCCAGTTTTCACTTACATAGTTAATTCTCATATCTACAGCCCAAGTGGAAGGCAGTTTATATCATGCAAAGAAGTTTCTTCATACTTGCTGTCCATCTGGGGACTACAAGACAAGAACCAGCCAAGTTTTCCTCAGGGAAATGAGAACAATCAATTTGAGTGCGAAATGGCTTCTCGGAATGTAAGTTGATGTGATATATGTTCAGCCATTTTATAAAATTTAATTTTATGAATTTTGTTTATGTGGCATATTACAGGCTGCAGATCTTGCTATTCTAGAGAACAACAGAAAAAATGACCTTGTTTCCAATTCACCAATAACCATTACTTCTATATCTAACAACCATGAGGAGCAAATCAATTTGAAGATTGGTGAACCAGTGGGGGACCAAGTTGGAGACACTTTGAAGTGCCACAAATGCATGATGACTTTTGAGAGGAAAGATGATTTATTGCAACATCATCTATTATCCCACCGAAGAAAGAGATCTAAAATTGGTACCTCAATCACAGATGGCGTGATAATTAGAGGTGGACAATATGAATGCCAGTTCTGCCACAAGAAATTTAATGAAAGGAACCGGTATAATGGTCATGTTGGGAACCATGTGAAAAATGATGTGAAGAGTGCTGAAGAATCTACTGTTGAACATGTGCAAGAGAATGCTGACACTTTGTCATTGGGTGAAGTCCCTAATGGGGGGTCTTTAATTGAAGCAAAAATTTCGGAAGACGAGGACGTCGTTGCAGAAACTTTGGATACAAATGTTAAAGATTTGGATTCTGATTTATGTAAAAATGAAAGTGAGACTGGGTTGAGGGTGGAAACAACTTCTGATAAGCTTGATTATGATCAGCATTATCTGGCTAATGGCAAACAGGACTCGCAGTCTAACAGGGATGGAATAAATATAGCGGAAGCTAGTGATAAGCGAGACAAGGATTGTCTTTCGAGTAGTGATAAAGTGGATCACATAGATGATTCTTTAGACATAGTTCCTATCAAATCAAAAATATGTGTGGAATCCGAAGCTACTGTGAATAATAATGAGAATGACAGCATTTTTGAAACTTCAGGTGGAACAAATGTTATTGAGTGTGTTTCTGACAGAACAAACGAGCGTTTTGTTGAGCGGAAAATAAGTTCTCAAATCTGTTCTCCTCTGCATCCAGATGAACAAAATTTTTTGGTATTGAAAATAACGTGATTGGGGTTTCTGCCACTGTAAAAGAGCCTAATACGGAAGTAGTTACTGGAAGTAGTTCACTAATGTCAAATGGTAATGGAAAACCTTGTGGTACTGGGAATATGTTTGTCGATGAGTTAAAACTTGAAAGAGAGAGAGTTGCAACTATTGAGTCTATTACTGGCAGTTATGCTGAATCACAAACAGATGCTGTGGCCAGTCTTGAGGAGGAAAAGCGATGTGAAAACAGTTCAGTTATCTTGCCTTTGAGCAATAGAGAAGGGATTACTGAAAATTACGGGAATGAGATTTCCTCTAGCATGGTAGAGGAATCTAGACAACAAGAAGTTTCTCTGAGCAGGTTATTTTCTCTATCTGGTCATGAGCAAAACTGTGGTGTTGAAAAGTATGTAGATTCACTTCCTGCTAGAAAAGTGGACTCTGAATGTAAGGAAGTTGAAGCATGTAGGAATAGTGAATTAATTGTTTCTTTTGGCAGCAGTGAACTCAATGCAGATGTGACTAGCACCAAGGAAAGAAGTTTTGAATTTTGTTCACTTCTTCCATCTGGAACAGGAACAATATTTGATGTTCAAGACAATGTCACCGGGGTTCATAATAGCTCAGCGGAGGAGTGCAGGCAGGAACACTCTGGAAGTGGTCTACTCACTCAGTCTTGTTTTGTGAAAAACTCTAGTGATGTATATACGGTGAATAAGATTTATAATACACCTGTGGATGAGCTTAAATTTGATGATGTCCAAAACACTGGTAATCATGATCTAAGTCTTGCTTTCAATAACCCTCCGGCAGGACCGTATGCAGATACTACTAGTTTTGAGCATGAAAAGTATCATGCTAACTGGTCCTCTATTCCATCCAGGATTGAGCAAAACATTGGTGTACAGACTAATTTAACTATGGTTAATAATAATATGGTAGAGGAAGGAGTAGGTTCTCTAAGTGGATTGTTTAGTTTGTCTTGCAATGGTAACCTTTGGGGTTCTGAAAATAATTTTAATTCTGCTTACACCGACAGAGGATGGGAGGGGCCTGAAGTAGATGAGGTCGGAAATTCCGAAAACAAGAAATATATGGTTGATTTTGGCCGCAATAATGACCAGCCTGGTGAAAATGTGATGCCTGGTTGTATTTGGAGAACGGATGAAGATGATGCTCTCCAGAATAATTTAGCTGATACTTCAAATCCTATGGCGCAATCACCTAGCTCTTTTCGCACCTTTAATATAGTCTCAGATAAGGTATGTGCCCTAAACAATCTTAAAGATAGTACAATAGTAATACTGTACGACTTGGAAAAAAAAGAAAAACAGTCATAGAAGTTAGAACTGTGGGTTGTTGGGTTTCTTTAATGGAGTTAACTAATAATATATTCCCTAGGTGGTTATTCATTTCTTTCCCTCATTGTAAACTATATCTGAGAATTTCGTAGAGGCCACTATTTTATTTTTGCTTCCTTGTTTCCTCCAGCCCCAACAATTCTTTCCTTGGATATATATAGAATTTAGTGTCTAGAAACAATTTATCTTTACTTTTCGTACTATATTGCATCACATGCTAGATTTGAACAATGTTCTTTGTTTCTTAAGGAGTCGCAGGCCACTATTTTAGATAGGAGCGTACTACTTTTACAGGATTGATTCAGTTGACTGGTGAAAACCATTATAGTACTTTCTCTTTTTATTTATTTATTTTCTTAGTTTTCCCAACTCTTCCCTAGAGAGCAACTAGTTTTTCTAATTTATCTGTACCTCAACTTCAGTCTTGAATGAATGAAAAAAATTGTTTGTTGGTTGCTTTGTTTATGACTTTATGATATTTTATATCACATATCCATGTACAGGCTGAAGATGGGCTCTTTAGACTCAACGAGAAGTATGACAGAGAATCATGTTTTGAAGGGCCAAGATCAGGTAGAACTGAACCTGTGGAATTTAGTTTCCTGACCACACAAAACTTGACTTCTCTTCAAGGGGATTCCAAGAATTTTTCATATGACGCAGGGATGGAGCAAGAGCTTGATTCCTCTTATTGGCTTGGAAAACATGATTTGATGCCGAATATGGCTGCTAGGAGTCAAGTTACTACCTTGTGTGTCTGGTGCAGAAATGAATTCCATCATGAGCCTGTCCACTCTGGAATGCAAGCGGAAATTGGTTCTTTGTGTCCAACTTGCAGAGCAAGGATTTCAGAGCAAGTCAATGTATTGTAGTGAGGCTTGTCCGGAAATATTTAGAAAGTTCATACCAAGAACAAGATCTCATGTAAAAGGTAATTTTGAATCCGAACATCATTTCATGGTGAGTTAGAACTTTGAAATTATATGACCTAGGTGCGGATTGATCATTTACCCCATGTTTGGATCTGATTATTACTTTTTGTTCAGAGGATAGTCGAGTATCTCAGAAATCGCTACAAACAAGATTGGACTTTGGTGTCATTTGTGTACGATATAGTTAATTTTATGTCTGGATGGTGGGATTCAGGTGTTTTGAGATTAGGGTTGATTGCCTCAAGGATTATATATCTTAATCAATCATATCATAATATAATAGCGGACAGTTTTCTGGGCCTAGGATATAGTTACGTATATAGCGCGATCTTCATATTAATATGGTGATTAATAATTGTACTCCTATATGAGTAGTGATGAAGCTAGAAATTGTTAGCAGCGAGGTCAATTATTAAAATATTAAATAATAAATCAAAATTGATAATTATATTAACAGAAAATGACTCAAATATATAACCAAAAATAAAGTACTGATTACTGAGGTTTTTATTTAGATAATTTTCTGGACTTTTCATTGTATGGAAATATAAATACTAACACATTGATATATTCCAATTACATTTATTTAAGTAGTTGCAATGCATTTTATTAGTGCTGGCAAGGTTTTTCTAAAAATATACTCTTTCACAATTAATACTTTAAAAATTATCAACTATATCATTAAAGTGAATATTCCAACCATAAAATTATTGATAATTATGCTTTAAAAAAGTATACTAATATTTTACTAGTATTTTTTATTTAATAAGATTTTTTTTTTTTTTTTTTGTTTCCCTAGCTCTTTTCTAGATCCAAGTTTTAATCTATAGATTTGATAAAGAAACAAATCAAACAATTACTGCCAGTGCCCAAAACCAAAACCCAACTGAGAAATAGTAACAAGCAAAACTCACAAAGTGAAACAACTAATCCATTAAATTCCACCAGAAAATAAGATAAAAATTAGGAAGTTGTACCAATTTGATTCTGGAGTTCACTGTCCAGAATTAATATTCCGCTTTTATATGTTTCTTATGTTTCATAATAATCTCTATATGATTCTGGACAAATTGGTATCAGAGCCAAGATAGAGTATGATCTTGTTAGGAGATATTCTGCCTTCTTATTCTTTATCTTCCTGATTTTGCTCATTTTGTTATAATCACCATTTAAATACTGTTATAGATTAAGCTTAAAGTTTTATTTGGGTAAGTTGGTTGTCATTTAAGGCTGTTATGAGTTAAACTGTGTTGACATAAATCCTTTAGTAGACTTCCCAATTCATCAAAACTTGTCTGCTTATCTTGTTAAGTTTTAAGTACCGATTATACGTCCAATGGCAAACCTATTCAGGAATCTATCTAGGTCAAGAGGCTCTTCATCTTCTTCATCTTCTCCCTCTTTGGATTCATCTACTAAACAAGTAATTTCTATCAGAAACATTGAGACCCATTTACAAAATTGGTCTATCCCAAAAACACCTCTCTCAAGTGTATAATAAAGGCAGTTTTTTGTTTAAATCTGATTATATCATTAAGTCTGTTGAACAGTCTCTTCCGATAACTTAAGGTCATATGACTGTTGAGATGTTACCCAAAAAGTTACTTGAAGAAGCTGTAGAAAGAGGCTACAAATATCTCCATATTGGGTTAGTCCAAGTGGCGGTTAAACCGTTAACTAGAATTGGCCTCCACACTTCTTTGTTATTGTGTTTAAGGGACAAAAGACATTTAAAGTTTAACGATTCTTTGTTAGGATGTATTACTTCATCTCTTTCTGAAGGACCAGTTTACTTTAATAGTTTTCCAAACTTTTCAGTTTCATTACTAGATCCCACTATTCTCAAAACCTTAACATTGACCTTACAAACGTCAGGTTTTGATATGGATCTTTTATCATCTAACATGACACTCGTATATAGAATCTATATTAAGGTCATGAATACAATTACTCCAGATATTAATCTAAAGAGTAATTTCATTAAAGATTGTAGAGGAGAGACTACAGTGTTTCAAATCAACCCTATGAAAGCTAATATTTCAATCCCTAAAACTTTAAAGTGGGATGATATAGCGATTCTAGAGAATTGGACACTACAAGATGTTGTACCTAAAAGGGTACAAGGTTCAAATCATCAACTAGAAGATGTTACAGAAAATCCAGATGGATCTGTAAGCATTAGATTTGGAAACAGTAGCTCCATTCGTCTTAACTTAGACGAACCTCGACGAAATAATACGTCAACTATTCCTCAAAGGAATACAAGTGAAACTTCGAGAAGATCTGCGTCTTCCATTCAAGGAGTTATTAATCAACCAGATGATCCAATCAGTCGTCCAACATATATGGTTGAAACTCCCTCTGAACTATAGGTTCCAAGGGCTCAAAGCCCTACAACATCTGATTTTGGTTACTCTGAGAGTATTTATACTCTTAACAATCAGAGTTGTGGTCTAAATATATCCTTGCTAAAAGCCATGTTTAATTCTGACAAAAACAAAGATAAACGTGACTGGCTCTTTGCCACTTATTCTCTTGAAATTCAAGATTTCATTCACAACATTTATTACGATTTCTTAAAAGAATCGGGAAAAAATGTTGATTTCTTTGTCTTTCTTAAACATTGGAGCCGTGCAAAAGGTTATATTTTCCCTTTTTTTGGGGGGGGGGGGGGGGATAAGGCTAAGGATAAGAAAAAGGAAACTAGTTCTACTAGTTCTATCACCATAAACAAGGTAGAAAATTCTTACAGGCCCTATCGTTTGGCTAATGACAAAGACGACAACGAAGTTGTATCATCAATTCATCCTCCTTCAGTCCCAGTCTTTGTAGGAATGGGAAAGACTAGAGCTGTCCCATATAAGAAAGTGCTGGATAAAGAGACTGAAAGAAAGTCTGAAGAAGTTCAAGGGATCAATCAGGTTATAGAACAAAATAATTATACTAATTTGTTTCTACAGTCCCTTCGAACACAACTATCTAGAATAGAAAAGGTTGTTACTTCAAAAGTAAAACCTTTATCTGTTAGTCCATCTCCGGCAGAGATCCTTATTACTTCCTCAAAGGAAGGAAAACTCTTAAAAAAGGAAAAGCCAGGATCAGTCTTATTTAAACCTCCACCCGAGATGTCTAAAGAATTTAAGCTAGGATCGGCTTCTACAGAAATGTTTGAAGAATTGAAGAATAGATTAGAGAAGTTGTCTTTAAAACGAACATCTACTGGATCGACTTCTCAAGGTCCTTCCGTTTCGGTTCTTAAAAATGATGAATTAGATCTTGATGAGATCTTAAGTAAAATCCAAAGAAAACAGGACGATCCTCAATTAAACAGGTTAAAATGGGGAAAGGTTAAAAATCAGCCCTATTATCATCGTCCTTCTCCCATAGATGCTTAATTTGAGAATAGAGCGTTTAATGATGGAGTTCAGTTTAGTGGAGAATATATTTGTGAATGGAACCTTGATGGTCTTACTGACTATCAAATAGTTGTCCTTCTCAAGCAAATGACGATGTTTGCTCAAGCAGCTAGAATCAAAATGAACTCTGAAAAAAGGATTGCTCAAGCTTTAGCATCTGGTATCGTAGGTCAACTTGGCCTTTGGTGGGATAACCTTCTAACAAGCGAAACAAAGGAGAGCATCTTTAATTTTCATGTTCAAAAAGGCGTTAATGCAATGAACGAGCCCGTTTTTGTGGAGGATGCAGTTAACACGTTGCTGTATATACTATCATGAGCAACTTTGTGGGCAACAATCAACTGTTATTATCAAGAACTTATGAGCAATTGAGTAACTTAAAGTGCAAATCGCTCTCTGAATTCAAGTTCTATCGTGATACGTTTTTCTCTAAGGTTTTTAACAGAACAAATTGCAATAACGATTACTGGAAGGAAAAGTTCATTGAAGGATTACCTGTTTTGTTCTCTCAAAGAGTTAAAACAAGGTTAAAAAATAAAAATGATGGAGTAATTCCCTGGGATGAATATACCTATGGAGAATTGGCTTCAGAAGTTATTGCTGAAGGTACGGATTTGTGTAATATTTTGAAAATCCAGAACCAAATTTTAGAAGAAAGAGCTAGAGGAAAGCGAGCTCTAGGAGACTTCTATGAGCAATATGGTCTCGCTGAAATCCCTAAGGATAAGCGTAAAAGAAAGATTGGAAATGAATCCTCTGCTTATAAAGATAACAAGAAATCTAAAAAGAGTTATCATCATAAAAGGTCTAAACATCAGACCTAGGAAGATCAACCTAAAAAGAGAAAGTCATCTAAAAGAAAGGTGTCCAGTTCTAAACCTCCAACGTGCTATAAATGTGGCAAGATAGGTCACAAAAGTTCTGAGTGTACTACTAAGAAGAAAATTAACCAACTGGTTAAGGATGAAGGGTTGAAAAGGAAACTTCTAGCTATCTTCATAAACTCACATGAGGAAGAATTCTCTTCTTCCAGTTCAAGTCTTAGAAGCAGTTGTTCTAACTCGGATGTTTCCATTTCCAATGATGAAGAAGTATCATGCGAAGAGTTGAATTGCCAATGCGATGAAGGACAAGCATGCTTGTGTGCCTTAAATGGACTCTCTATTAATGTTTTATCTAAAGAAGATAGTCTTATCTTAGATATTATCGATCAATTGGAAGACTCTGGTAAGAAGAGACAAATGATCGAGAAATATATCATGCTGGTTAAGAGCAAGAAAAAATCTTCTGATGAGGATAATGAAAGGTTTGACCCAAGTCAATATTCCTTACAAAAGATCTTTGATAAGGTGAATGACCGTCATAAGGAGCGTACTCTTAAAGAGTTACAAGGAATGATTACTAATCTGCAGGCTAATAGCGACGCTAGAGAAGTTGATATTATGGATCTAAAGAAAGAGATCAAGCATATCAAAAAAGAGATTCGCTGGCTTAAAGGCAGGGATGATAAAGGTAAAACTAAAATGGATGACGCTAATTCGTCCGTTATCAATGAAGAAGAGAGTGATGATTTTGAGGATGAAGTCCTTGACTTTTCCACTCAAGACAGACGAATTATTCCAGGAGAATCTAGTTCAAAAGGATTGAAGATCAACTTAATTGATAGAATTATCACTCAAAAGTGGTATGTGAAAATTACAATCCTTATTGATGATGAGTTCTCAGTCACTACTGAGGCTTTGATCGATTACGGAGCAGACTTAAATTGTCTGGTTGAAGGTCTAGTTCCTTCTAAATATTACTCCAAAACAGCTCAAATGTCGAGTACTGCCGATGGGAGTCAATTGCATATAGATTATAAATTATCGGATGCAGTGGTGTGCAATAATGGGATTTGTTTCGAAACTCCATTCCTCCTAGTAAAAAATATGGCTCAAGCAGCTATTTTGGGTACACCTTTTATTAGTTTTCTTTTTCCAATTTCTATTGATCATAAGGGAATAAGCACTAATAAGGAGGGGATAGAAGTCAGGTTTGATTTTATTTCGGAACCTCGCTATCAAGTAGTTAATCATTTGTTTAAACGTAAAGAAGATTTTCTTTTCTTCCTCAAACAAGAGTTAGAAATTAAGAAGATTGATGAACATCTTAAAGATGATAAGTTTAAGCTTAAAGTTAAAGCTTACCAAGAGGATCTAAGTAAAGAAATATGCTCTACAGATCCTACTGTTTTCTGGAATAGAAAAAAGCACGTCATTTCTTTGCCTTACATAGAAGGATTCAATGAAAAGTCTATTCCTACTAAAGCAAGACCTATTCAAATGAATGAAAGGTTTCTTAAGCTTTGCCAAGAAGAAAATAATGATCTCTTAAAAAAGGGATTGATAAGGAAAAGTTACTCACCATGGTCATGTTCTGCATTCTACGTGGAAAATGCTGCAGAAATAGAAAGGGGAGTTCCAAGGCTGGTGATTAACTACAAACCTCTAAATAAAATTTTGAGATGGATTAGATATCCAATTCCAAACAAGAGGGATCTGCTAAATCGTTTGCTCAAAGCAAATGTCTTCTCCAAATTTGATATGAGGAGCGGATATTGGCAAATCCAGATCAAAGAAGAAGATAAATATAAAACAGCGTTTACAGTGCTATTTGGGCATTATGAATGGAATGTTCTGGGTTTCGGCCTTAAAAATGCGCCATCGGAATTTCAGAACATTATGAACGAGATCTTTAATCCGTTCATGGATTTTATGATTATCTATATTGATGATGTCTTGGTTTTCTCAAAAGACATTGATCAGCATTGGAAACACTTAAATGTGTTTAAAAAAGCCATCAAACGAGAAGGTCTTGTAGTATCTGCTAGTAAAATGATATTATTCCAAATTAAGATAAGGTTTTTGGGATTTGAAATTTCTCAAGGTAAATATTTCCCAGTTGATAGTGCCATTGCCTTCGCTAATAAATTTCCAGATAAATTCTTGGATCAAAAGCAACTCGAGAGATTTATGGGAAGTGTTAATTATGTTAGAGGTTTCTATAAAGATTTGGCAAATGATGCTGCCCCTCTTTACAAAAGGCTAAACAAAAAGCCTACACCTTGGACAGATGAATGTACCCAAGCATTAAAAGGATTAAGGCAAGAGTGAAATCCTTACCGTGTTTACATTTCTCTGACCCTGATGCTCCAAAAATTATCTAGAGTGATGCTTCTGACAGAGGTTATGGGGGCATTCTAAAACAAATTATAAACTCTAAAGAAGTCTTAGTTTGTTTGCATAGAAAAACTATTTCACTATCAAGAAGGAGATTTGTTCCATAGTTCTGTGTATTGATAAATTTCAAGGAGATCTCTTAAATCAGAGATTCCTTCTTCGAGTTGATTGCAAATCAGCTAAAGAAGTTTTAGAGAAGGACATTAAAAACGTCGCTTCTAAACGGATTTTTGCCCGGTGGCAAGCCTTATTATCAACCTTTGATTTTGATATTGATTTTATTAAAGGAGACTCAAACTCCTTGCCAGACTTCTTAACTAGAGATTTTTTGCAGGATATCCCTAATGTTTATGTGTTAAATCTTGTCAGGTCTCCTAGACGCTCAGCTAAACCAGCAATGGAAAGACCCTCTTATGACTTCCTCAAAGGCCAATCTCCAGGATCTCAAAAGTAGGGTAATAAAGGAAAGGCTCCTGAGCTTAAAGTTCAGGTGGATTCTCAATACATCAATACCATGATTAGAGAAGTAGTTGATATTGAGGATGTGGATGCAGTTAGATCCCTAGAACAAGTAGCAGATCTTTAATTGTCCTACTCTCACGATCTTCCTGTTTTTCTCCCTAAAACCAGGGAGTTCTTTGAAAAAATTCTAATAGAAACTGGATCGATTAAAGTTTCTCACAAACCTAGAGATTGCTATAATCTGACTTTCTCAACAGTTAAGATCTTAAAGGTCTTGCATCCCTGTGACTGGGTGGGGGATTTAAGGACTTATAAATATTTTGAAGCAAAATCTATGATTCCTAAATATTTTAATTATTTTGATTACACTCTAGCATGGGAAAAGTTTTTATACTATCAAAATGAACATTATACCCATAGCTGGTTTCTTCACCCTAAATTTCCAAAAACCATCAAGGCTCAGGATTTTCCTGCATGGTTCCAATCTTGGTTCTATTATTAGGGACCAATCCCAGAGTTTTTCCCCCCAAAGGTTGAAGATATGTTTGAAAATTATTTTCAAAGATCAAATTGCCTCAATGATAATCAGGCATTATTAACTTTCTGTTGTACCAATGAAATCCCTTGGATCTTTAAATGGTCCTATACTATTACTCAGCATAACGGAACAGGGGTCCATCGGCTTTGTCGACAACTAGCCATTAAATGGTGCTCTAAGTTTGATGAGGGTAAAATAGAAAATATTCCCCCTCATGTTGTTGATTTTGATATGGGTAAATATGATGCCTCGCAGCAGAAGTTAAAGTCTATCCTCAAAGGAATTCCTAAAGATGAGATCCTAGATTTCTTAAGGAATCATGATGACACGGTTACTATGCATGACAGTGATGATGAAAAGGCCTCATCCAGTGATCCTTTCGGTGGCTCGTGCTCTCAGCCTAAATAATTCAGGCATGCTAATGCTTAAAGCATCTTGGTGGTTCAGGTGGTCCTGTTTTACTTTTGTCTTTTACCTAAAATAGTCAGGCTTTCGGTGATAGGAATCTTATCCTATCTTTGAGGGCTCCCTTATGCTTTTCCCTCACTGGTTGTTGTCTATTTGAATCCATCTTTATCCAGGACACGCGTCAACAACTTTATTTAAAGTTTTTTTTGCTTTTGTAAAAGTAGATTCCTTTTAAAGTCGTTTGTCTATTGTATTGATTTTGTTTTCTCCTCGTTCCTATAAGAGGATTGGTTTGCTCTTCTGTGAAGGCATCCGAAATTTGTACTCAGTTTTATTTCCTAAGTCTTCTTGTGTGAGTTATTAAGTTCGAATTTCTCAAGCTTCTAACTCTATGTAAGTTTGTTGTTCTTAATTAATATTCCGCTTTTATCTGTTTCTTATGTTTATATCGATTCCAAGACTTTCTCACCATTTCTGGTACCTCCACTATTTGTGATTTATGAAGCAAAAAAGTAGATGATCGTGGCTTGTGAAAACTAAGAGAGGAAGCTTTTTCAGTACTCCTTTCAGTGGGATCAAACTACTAAATTATATTCACAAAAAATTTATTACATCATATATAGAAAAAATAAATCAGTACAGTCAATTGACCTCACAATACTACACGTAGCTTGCCCCTGTATGAGAGCATGCTTATTTGGTTTTCTAGGTGTTCTAAGAACTCAATTTACTTCAATAGCTGGGTTTTTGCATAAAAGAATTATGTATTTATATGTCATATCAATAATATAATAGTGAATACTTGACTTCTAAATTTATTAAACAAGTTGATAGTTTTCTGGGACTTGGGATATAATTGTATGAATAATAGTAATTGTTACATTAATATCGTGATTAGACACGACAAGCGAATTGGCCGGGAAGAGAAGTGTGGTAAGAATCGAGAGTCTTGAAATTTGGGTCAATGAGTAGTGCCAAAATGACACAGGTTTTGGTGAAATTTGAAATTATGAGGCCGTGGCAGGGTTGTCACTTCTTGGGACCAGGGTAGTAAGCTTCTTCCTTTTTTTTAAAAAAATATCTTGCTACACCAAAAATAGTAATAATAATAAATATTAAAAATAATAAAATAATTAATAATAAACAATAATACAAACAGACACAGTAAATTAATTAACTACATTAACTACATATCTCAATCAATTAAATTTTTAATAGTATTATAAATTAGTATTATTAATTAATTACCTACATTAATTACATATCTTAATTACTCAATACTCATGTTCTTAAAAAATCATATTCTTCTTCTCTATAAAAAAATATTCATATTTAATCAGATTAGTAATGTTCTATTGTGCTTTGTTGCATGAGTACCCCTGTCAAGAATGCATGGAAGAGTTCATTCTGCTTGAGTTTTGTGGCATAAGGTTCTCTAACTTTTGGAATCAATTTTGTATTTTGTCGATGCATAAAAGCGGTACTAGCCTACTGTTATATTGTTCTTGACTTCTTGTTATATCTGGCCTGTTGAGGTTTAATTCCTTGGATAATTTCTTTTCCCTTGCATTATTGGACTACTTTAAAGGAATTAAGGGAGGGATCACCAAAATTATTTGGAAAGATATGGCCCCTAAGAAATCTTTGATTATCTCAAGCTAGCTTCAAAATTAATAATTAGTAATTCCAGTAATTAGTATTTATGTGTCATATCAGGAAACATGCATTTAATAAACAGACAGTATTGAAGAACTAAATAAACGCATACACAAATATTTTACAAGTTCAAAACATCAATGCCTCATTCAAAACATAATCTCTTTGACGTAGTTATATTGATGATAATGACTAGGCACACTTTATTGATGATAATGACTAGTTGTATTGATGATAATATTATAAATTAGGCATGATTTAGGTTTTACTTTTTAAGCATAGTAAAATTTGAACAAAAGTAAAGAAATAATATATTGAAGATTGCATTAAAAACAAATAGTTGTAACTCAGTTAGTTTGAACTCTTATTTATTTACTTACAAGTCTTGTGTTCAAGCCTCACAACCTATAAGTAGCAACATTTTATTTTAAAAAGAAAAGAAGTCGTAATACTTGGTAAAATGCAACCAATTTGGGCAAAAAAATGGCGCCAAAAAGGCCCGAATTTAATTGGGCTAAAAAGCTATGACTTCTGACCCAATTGTAAGACCCCAACTTATTATTAATGAAATTGAATTTTCTCTATTTAGTATTTTGAAATAGTAAGGGTTGATTTGATTAATGTGGTTAGTTATGGGTAAAATGCGCAAATATTTCAAATAAACAAGTGGTTATAAAATATTCATTGTTGTCGAGGAATATTAGTTTGGTCATGGAGTATTCTTACTGTCGGGGAATATTCGTACGACGACGCAGCTTTGTGTGGGCCCCTTAACGGAAAGCGATTGGATGAAGAAAATGACAAGTATAAGTTGTTTATAAATAAGCGGCGTAGTTATTCACAATTATCTTGTTGGAATATCCGTTGGTTAAAAACACGATGGCACAGCGATATTGCACCAATTATTGATTCTTACGTAAGAAGGAGCTACTCAATAATTGTTACAGTAATTACTGTTCAATATTTTATTTTATGGATTCAATAATTGCTACGTTGATATTTTATATTATTGTTGTTTCAATAATTGTCACTACATAGTATTTTTCATTATCAGATTAATAATTCATATTATTTAAAAAATATTATTAGATAGTATTATTGGCAATGTCTAGAAAGTTCTGTCTAAGGAGAGGTTTGGTCACCTAATTGCGCGACAGTAAGGAGAAATCCTTATTGGAAAGCCCCCTCTTTCTTAGGAACGGTCTGGTTGTTGATATTGTGATTCTGTGATATTATTTATGAATAATTAATTATTGATTTATATGATAAGGAAAATATTCATTTTATGTGGATATAGATGGAGAAAATTTTAAAGTGACAATTGTTGAAAAATTGATATTTTATTTTTTCTGATAAAATAATTCATTTAAATATATTATTATATTTTAATAATATAATAATGGTGATATTTTTGTAATGAATGTGGGATATATGAGTATATGAGGAGGAGGAGTATTTTTGTGACTAAAAATATTTAAAACATGTTTTTCATGTTTGTGGACCCCATTTCTTGACTGAAATTTGATTATAGCCTGTCAAATCGTCCGTTTGTGGATTTCGGTCAACTTCTGCTTGGAATTTGGAAAAAGTTAAACTTACAAAGATGTAGATAATTGAATTTCCTATGGACAGGACATAGGATTCGAATTTTTCTGATGAAAGGGCTATTTATAGTGAATTATTAAAGTTCCGAAGTTCCAGAATAATTAATTTTTGAGGTTTTAATTATGTTTTTTAAGAAAAACATTTTTGGTGAGTTGAGTGGGTCTTGCATGTGATATAAATTGCTGAATTCAGATCTTCAAAAGTGGGCGTAAGAAATTTTAAAAAAATAATAATATTTTATTAAATTTTCTGCTTTGGTGTTCTAAGCAATTTCCTATAAATAGGGTGCTTAGGTTAGAATTGAAAATTACACCAGAAACTAAAGTTTTTTCTCTCTTTCTCTCTCTATATTATCGAGCGTATTCTTGTGAGTATTTTGGTACTTTGGGTGTTCTTATATCTGATGCAAGTTTCCTTCAAAGACTATATCCAAAGTATTCCAAATCGGAAATCTTGTCTTTTCGAGGTAAGGATGTTATTTTTTTTAAAATGATATTATTTCTTCTAATATCATTATCTGGGATTATTGGTAAGATTTTTCTTGTGAAATTCTTGTCTTTTAGTAATGGGAGTTCTTATTCACACGATACGGCACTATTCACGATATCGACACTTATTCACAAAAAAATTAAATTTTCATTTTTTTTCCAAAATATCGATTATGGATCCTAGCTTTGATTGTATCCATGTTTTGATCATTCTTGAATTTTACTTCACTATGGTTATTTACGAAGTATTTTTGAACTTGGACTGTTTGAAATACGAATCCTTAATATTTGTTCTTTTGTTTCACTGGATTCATTTTCTTTAAAATATTTGTTTATCATCCTCAGTCCTAAATGATGATATTACTGAATATCTTTGGCCTGTAGTGCAAAGATGGTTGATTTTCTTATGAATATGTTTGGCCTATAGTGCAAAGATGTACATGTGTTGAGATGATTAAGACCGACTGATGAATATCTTTGGCCTGTAGTGCAAAGATGAATATTTGATTCAAGATGTATATTGATTGATGTTACAGGGATAAAATATTGATGATGGACTTTTAAATTCATAGATTATAGTAGATTTCATTCTCTACGTAACTCATCTATGAATTATTATTTTCGCTGTAAATATTGATCTGAAACTTGCTGTCTATTGTATTTTATCAGATTTTTCTTTGTTGAAGACTAACGATAATTTGTTCTATATTATCTTAGTCATAATATTCTTTACTGGGCTAGTTGAGCTCACCCTTTTCCTTTTTGTTATATTTTTCTTCTCAAGAGGCGAGAATGTTGCGAGTACTAGTCGGGGTAAGGAATGAAGGTTCTAGAAAGTCGTTTTAGTAGTCCTCACCATTTTTGTAAAATAATGTATCAATAATTGTAATGAGGACTTATTTGGGTGTGGATATTGTCTAGATGACAATATTTGTATTTAAACTCACAGTTTAAGTGTTGTCGTATTTTGCACGACAATTGTATTAATAAAGTTGTAGTTGTTTCTGTACCATGTATTTTGGCGACTCAGAATGGGTGTTGTATACCTATTTTGGGGGCGTCACAGTTGGTATCAAAGCTTAGGGATATGATCTCTGGCGGAGATCAGGGAATAGAACTAGGAGGGGAGAGACGAGTAAATCCTTCGCTAGTGTGTCCTACCTAAGCTTATTTGTTGGCTGGTCAGATTATAGGGTTATTATGTTGTATATCAATTTCTTTAATTAAGCCTTGTTTTATGGCAGTATTTGAGAATGGAAACTGAGAATGTTAACATTGGAACAAATGACACCGTCGAGACACATTTACTCACCAACGAGGAGAACGTGCAACAGGCTGGCAATGTTCCTCCTGTAAACAACACCACTGAGCAGATGATGAACGACGAGATGTTTAGAAGATTTTTGCAGTTCATGCAAAATCAGACAAAGGAGACTCATGTAAAAAATACAGGTGGAAATGATAGCAACCCACGGTTTGTCACAGCCAAGCAGTTCAAAGAGTTGGGACCACCAAAATTCTGGGGAAAGTCGGATCCGATTAAGGCAGAAACGTGGGTCAAGCAAATTACCAAGATATTCGATGTCTTGGGATGCACGGAGGAACAGAAGGTTCCATTCGCCACCTTTATGTTCCGTAATGAGGCAGATTACTAGTGGGAATCTGTGAAGCGTACCCATCCAGCCGCACTCAACATGTCTTGGGAGACGTTTCAGAAACTGTTCAATGATAAGTACTTTCCTGAAAGTATTCGTCATATGAAGGAAGTGGAGTTTATTAGATTGGAACAAAATAACATGACGGTGTCCTAGTACGAGGCAAAGTTTACAGAGTTATCCAGGTTTGCACCTCATTTGGTGGAGAATGAGGAATGTATGACGCGGATGTTTCTGAGAGGTTTAAAACTCGACATACGTTAATATCTCATTTCTCATAAATTTTCTCTCTATTCAGATGGTGTCAACAGGGCTCAATTATTAGAGCGAGATAACGAGTACGTTCAACCGAGGGACCACAACCAGGATCATACCTGTGACAACAGTCACCAGAACAATGATAACCAGCGGAGAAAGAAAAATACAGACAAAAGCGGTAACCACTCTGGTGGTAATCATGGCCATGAAAATAGAAGAAGCGAGTCGGGAGGAGATTTTAAAAAGAGGAAATTCAACAATGATAATGCGAAGACGTCAGCACCAGCAGCAACTTGTTCTAAGGGAGAAGAACGACCACCGGTCGTATGCTATAAATGCGGGAAAGAGGGACATATCAGCCCAAACTGCCCACAATAGTTCAAGGTATGTTATAATTGTGGAAAGGAAGGACATATCACTCGAGATTATACAGCAGCGAAACCAAGTCCAGTGGGGATGGCGACTCAAAAGGCTGTCCCAGAAAAGTCAAAGTCAACGGTTCCTGGAAGAGCGTTTGTCGTGATTGGTCAAAATGCGAGGAACCCAAATGAGGTGATCACGGGTAAGCTAATCATAAATTCTTTCGAAGTTTATACCTTACTAAATACCGGTGCTACCCATTCATTTATCTCTCCTACTTGTGCTCAACGTTTAAACTTGACTCTGGAGAAATTAGACTTTGATTTATCTGTGGAGACTCCGTTAGGAGAAACTTTCATCACATCCATTGTTTATAAATCTTATTTGATCCATGTTGGCACCATCACATTACCTGTTGACCTTATCTCTTTAAAGATACTTGCTTTTGATGTGATTTTAGGGATTGATTGGTTAACTACTCATTATGCCAAAATTGATTATTTTCGTAAGGTTGTTAGTTTTCATATTCCTAACCAACTTTGTTATTAATTCATGTAACTAAACCACTAAAATCAATCTTTGTCATATCAAGTCATAAAGCTATTCGTTTATTAAAAAGCGGATGTCAAGCTTTCTTAGCCCATGTTATGGATTTGAATAAAGACACGTTGGATTTGAATAATATTCCTGTTGTTAGTAAATTTCCTGACGTATTTCCTGAAAAACTTCCTGGTCTACCCCCAGATTGTGAAGTTGAATTCTTTATTGATCTTGAACTTTGGTACAAAGCCCATTTCTAAAACCCCATATCGATTGGCTCTATTGAACTTGGGAGTTAAAAGTCCAAAACTGAGGAGTTGTTGGACGCCGGTTTCATTAAATCTTAGTACATCTCCTTGGGGTGCTCCTATTTTATTTGTAAAGAAGAAGGACGGGAGTATGCGACTTTGTATTGACTACAGGGAATTGAACCATGTCACCATCAAGAATAGGTATCCGCTACCTCGCATTGATGACCTATTTGACCCGATTGCAAAGAGCACAATTCTTTTCAAAGATCAATCTTCGATTCGGATATCATCGGTTGAAGATTAGAGGCGAGGATATTCCAAAGCGCCTTGAGAATCCGATGCGGGCATTATGAATTCTTAGTCATGTCTTTTGGATTGACTAATGCTCCTGCAGCTTTCATGGATATGATGAACCGGATATTCAAGGAATATTTGGATCAATTCGTTGTTGTCTTTATTGATGACATCCTCATATATTTGAAAAGCCGTGAAGATCATGAGCACCATTTGAAGCTGGTACTCCAAAGGCTTCGTGAAAACAAGCTGTATGCCAAGTTGAAGAAATACGAGTTATGGCTTGAGGAAGTAGCATTCCTTGGGCACGTAGTGTCAAAACATGGAGTATCTGTTGACCCGACGAAGATTGAAGCAATACAAAGTTGGGAGCAACCAAAGTCGGTAACCGAAGTACGTAGCTTTCTGGGCTTAGCTGGTTATTATCAGAGATTTATGGAAGGATTTTCTTGAATCGCTACTCCGTTAACTTAGCTGACTCGGAAAGATACCAAATTGGTATGGAGCTAGGAATGTGAAAATAGTTTCCAAGAGCTTAAGAGGAGACTCATTTCGGCACTTGTTCTGACAATACCATCTGGTTCGGATGAATTTGTTATCTACAACGATGATTCAGGCAAAGGGTTAGGATGTGTTCTCTTTCAACGTGGGAAAGTCATAGCCTATGCCTCGCGACAACATAAAGAGTGTGAGAGGAATTATCCTACTCATGATCTAGAGTTGGTAGCAGTCGTTTTTGCGCTAAAGATCTGGAGGCACTATCTATATGGGGAGAAAGTGGAGATATATTCAGATCATAAAAGCCTCAAATATTTCTTCACCCAAAAGGAACTCAACATGCGACAATGACGTTGGCTCAAGCTGTTAAAAGATTATGACCACACCATTCAATCCCATCCTGGAAAAGCAAATGTGGTAGCTGACGCGTTGAGTAGAAGATTATATGCAGAAACGAGTGCGATGATATCAAGTATATGCATAGAACAAACTTTAATCGATAAAGTTAAAGTTGCTCAAGCCACAGACCCGGAGATAATGCGTATGAAGAAGAAAGTACAAGAAGGTGCTATTCCAGAAACAAGAATCAATGAAGAAGGAATACTTCGAGTACACTTCAGACTTTGTGTTCCTAACGACTCTGATTTGAAGTACAAGATCATGATGGAAGCACACAATACACCATTTGCAATCCATCCTGGAAGTACCAAAATGTATCGTGATCTTCGACATACATTTTGGTGGAACAATATGAAGAGAGAGATTGCAAAGTTTATCTCGAGGTGTTTAACTTGTCAACGTGTAAAGGCGGAGCATCAAGTGCCTAAGGGTCCATTGCAACCACTTGAGATTCCAAAATGGAAGTGGGAACACATTACCATGGATTTCATTACGAGTCTTCCCACGGTTTCTCAAGCTATAAATGCTATTTGGGTTATTGTTGATAGATTAACCAAGTCTACTCATTTCTTGCCGATACGGGAGACTTATTCCCTTGAACGTCTTGCTCATATGTATGTAAATGAGATTATGAGATTGTATGGCATGCCAGTATCCATAGTTTTGGATCGTGACCCAAGATTTACTTCACGATTTTGGGTTAGCTTGCAAAAAGCTATGGGCACGGATTTACGATTCAGTTCGACATATCATCCTCAAACGGACAGACAATCAGAGAGGACTATTCAAACTCTTAAAGATCTATTAAGACTCTGTGTCCTAGATTTCAAAGGGAGTTGGGATAAGTATTTACCATTGGTGGAATTCTCATACAAAAATAGTTATCAGGCAAGTATAGGTGTGGCTCCATTCGAAGCATTATATGGACAAAAGTGTTGCTCTCCAGTATGTTGAGATGAGGTGGATGAAGCAACATTGTTGGGACCAGAGTTGGTACGTATGACTACAGAAAGATCCAAATGATTCGACAATGTATACAAATGGCACGGGATCGACAAAAGAGTTATGCGGATCTTCATCGAAAGGACGTAGAATTTAGTATTGGGGATCATGTATTGTTGCGTGTGGCTCCATGGAAGGGAGTTACAAGATTTGGGAAGAGAGGAAAGCTCAATCCACGATTTATTGGTCCATTTCAGATTCTTGATCGAGTAGGAAATGTAGCCTATAGACTCGCGTTACTTCCAAGTATGTCTCGTGTTCATAATGTTTTTCATATATCTGTTGTCGACGTCGGGATTTTTAGTGTCCCTTTTCGTTACTTGTTCTTTGGTGTTCTCATGTTAATGTGAGATTTGTTTGAAAAAACAAGTGAAAAAGGTCCGACATGTATAATATTTTGTAGAAGAACCATGCTATTGAGGAAATGACCTAGGAGTTGAAAACGGAAATGAAAGCGAGGTATCCTCACCTTTTTCGAAACACCAGGTACGTACGTCAATTTCGAGGACGAACTTTCATAAGGAGGGGAGGTTGTAAGACCCCAACTTATTATTAATGAAATTGAATTTCCTCTATTTATTATTTTGAAATAGTAGCACACGGTATTGCATTAATTATTGATTCTTACGTAAGAAGGCACTACTCAATAATTGTTACAGTAATTACTGTTCAATATTTTATTTTATTGATTCAATAATTGCTACATTAATATTTTATATTATTGTTGTTTCAATAATTGTCACTTCACAGTATTTTTTATTATCAGATTAATAATTCATATTATTTAAAAAATATTATTAGATAGCATTATTGGCAATGTATAGAAAGTTCTGTCTAAGGAGAGGTTTGGTCACCTAATTGCGTGCCAGTAAGGAGAAATCCTTATTGGAAAGCCCCCTTTTTCCTAGGAACGGTCTGGTTGTCGATATTGTGATTCTGTGATATTATTTATGAGTAATTAATTATTGATTTATATGATAAGGAAAATATTCATTTTATGTGGATATAGATGGAGAAAATTTTAAAGTGACAATTGTTGAAAAATTGATATTTTATTTTTTCTGATAAAATAATTCATTTAAATATATTATTATATTTTAATAATATAATAATGGTGATATTTTTGTAATGAATGTGGGATATATGAGTATATGAGGAGGAGGAGTATTTTTGTGACTAAAAATATTTAAAACATGTTTTTCATGTTTGTGGACCCCATTTCTTGACTGAAATTTGATTATAGCCTGTCAAATCGCCCGTTTGTGGATTTCGGTCAACTTCTGCTTGGAATTTGGAAAAAGTTAAACTTACAAAGTTGTAGAGAATTGAATTTCCTATGGAAAGGATATAGAATTCGAATTTTTCTGATAAAAGGGCTATTTATTGTGAATTATTAAAATTCCAAAGTTCCGGAATAATTAATTTTTGAAGTTTTAATTATGTTTTTTAAGAAAAACGTTTTTGGTGAGTTGAGTGGGTCTTGCATGTGATATAAATTACTAAATTCAGATCTTTAAAAGTGGGCGTAAGAAATTTTTTAAAAAAATAATATTTTATTTAATTTTCTGCTTTGGTGTTCTAAGCAATTTCCTATAAATAGGGTGCTTAGGTTAGAATTGAAAATCACACCAGAAACTAAAGTTTTTTCTCTCTTTCTCTCTCTATATTATCGAGCGTATTCTTGTGAGTATTTTGATACTTTGAGTGTTGCTATACGGTGCAAGTTCCCTTGAGACTATATCGAAGATTCAATCGAAATCTTGTCTTTTTCGAGGTAAGGGATGTTATTTTTTTTTTAAAATGATATTATTTCTTCTAATATCATTATGCCGGATTATTGATAAGATTTTTCTTGTGAAATTCTTGTCTTTTAGTGTCGGGGTTACTATTCACGTATACGACACTATTCACGAATACGACACTATTCACCAAAAATTTATATTTTCGTTTTTTTTTCCAAAATATCGATTATGGATACTAGCTTTGATAGTATCCATGTTTTGATCATTCTTGAATTTTACTTCACTATAGTTATTTACGAAGTATTTTTGAACTTAGACTGTTTAAAATACGAATCCTTAATATTTGTTCTTTTGTTTCACTGAATACGTTCTTTAAAATATTTTTTCATCATCCTCAGTCCTAAATTATGATATTACTGAATATCTTTGGCCTGTAGTGCAAAGATGGTTGATTTTCTTATGAATATCTTTGGCCTGTAGTGCAAAGATGAATATTTGATTCAAGATGTATATTGATTGATGTTACATGGATAAAATATTGATGATGGACTTTTAAATTCATAGATTATAGTAGATTTCATTCTCTACGTAACTCATCTATGAATTATTATTTCCGCTGCAAATATTGATCTGAAACTTGTTGTCTATTGTATTTTATCAGATTTTTCCCTGTTGAAGACTAACGATAATTTTTTCTATATTATCTTAGTCATAATATTCTTTACTGGGCTAGTTGAGCTCACCCTTTTCCTTTTTGTTCCATTTTTCTTCTCAGGAGGCGAGAATGTAGCGAGTTCTAGTCGGGGTATGGAATGATGGTTCTAGAGAGTTGTTTTAGTAGTCTTCACCATTTTTGTAAAATAATGTATCAATAATTGTAATGAGGACTTATTTGAGTGTGGATATTGTCTAGATGACAATATTTGTATTTAAACTCATAGTTTAAGTGTTGTTGTATTTTGCACGACAATTGTATTAATAAAGTTGTAATTGTTTATGTACCATGTATTTTGGCGACTCAGAATGGGTGTTTTATACCTATTTTGGGGGCGTCATAGTTGGTATCAGAGCTTAGGGATATGATCTCTGGCGGAGATCGGGGCATAGAACTAGGAGGGGAGAGACGAGTAAATCCTTCGCTAGTGTGTCCTACCTAATCTTATTTGTTGGTTGGTCAGAGTATAGGGTTATTATGTTGCATATCAATTTCTTTAATTAACCCTTGTTTTATGGTAGTATTTGAGAATGGCAATTGAGAATGTTAACAGTGGAACAAATGACACTGTAGAGACACCTTTACTCACCAACGAGGAGAACGTCCAACAAGCTGGCAATGTTCCTCCTGTAAACAACACCACTGAGCAGACGATGAACGACGGGATGTTTAGAAGCTTTTTGCAGTTCATGCAAAATCGGACGAAGGAGACTCGTGTACAAAATACAGGTGGAAATGATAGCAATGCACGGTTTGTCACAGCCAAACAGTTCAAAGAGTTGGGACCACCAGAATTCTGGGGAAAGCCAAATCCGATTAAGGCAAAAACGTGGGTCAAGCAAATTACCAAGATATTCGATGTCTTGGGATGCACGGAGGAACAGAAGGTTCCCTTCGCCACCTTTATATTCCGTAATGAGGCAGATTACTGGTGGGAATCTGTGAAGCGTACCCATCCAGCCACACTCAGCATGTCTTGGGAGACGTTTCAAAAACTGTTCAATGATAAGTACTTTCCTGAAAGTATTCGTCATATGAAGGAAGTAGAGTTTATTAGATTGGAACAAAACAACATGGAGGTGTCCCAGTACGAGGCAACGTTTGCAGAGTTATCCAGGTTTGCACCTCATTTGGTGGAGAATGAGGAACGTATGACGCAGATGTTTCTGAGAGGTTTGAAACCCGACATACGTTAATATCTCATTTCTCATAAATTTTCTCTCTATTTAGATGTTGTCAACAGGGCTCAATTATTAGAGCGAGATAACGAGTACGTTCAACCGAGGGACCACAACCAGGATCATACCTGTGACAACAGTCATCAGGACAATGATAACCAGCGGAGAAAGAAAAATACAGACAAAAGCGGTAACCACTCTGGTGGTAATCATGGCCATAAAAATAGAAGAAGCGAGTCGAGAGGAGATTTTAAAAAGAGGAGATTCAACAATGACAATGCGAAGACATCAGCACCAGCAGCAACTGGTTTTAAGGGAGGAGAACGACCACCGGTCGTATGCTATAAATGCGAGAAAGAGGGACATATCAGCCCAAATTGCCCACAATAGTTCAAGGTATGTTATAATTGTGGAAAGGAAAGGCATATCGCTCGAGATTGTACAGCAGCGAAAACAAGTCTAGCAGGGATGGTGACTCAAAAGGCTGTCTCAGAAAAGTCAAAGTCAACGGTTCCTGAAAGAGCGTTTGTCGTGACTGGTCAAAATGCGAGGAACCCAAACGAGGTGATCGCGGGTAAGCTAATCATAAATTCTTGTGAAGTTTATACCTTACTAGATACCGGTGCTTCATTTATCTCTCCTGTTTTTGCTCAGCGTTTAAACTTGACTCCGGAGAAATTAGACTTTGATTTATTTGTGGAGACTCCGTTAGGAGAAACTTTTATCACATCCACTGTTTATAAATCTTGTTTGATCCAAGTTGGCACCATCACATTACCTGTTGACCTTATCTCTTTAAAGATACTTGCTTTTGATGTGATTTTAGGGATTGATTAGTTAACTACTCATCATGCCAAAATTGATTTTTTTCGTAAGGTTGTTAGTTTTCATATTCCTAACCAACCTGTTGTACGAATTCAAATAACTAATCCACTAAAATCAAATCAACATCATATCAAGTCATAAAGCTATTCGTTTATTGAAAAGCGGATGTCAAGCTTTCTTAGCCCATGTTATGGATTTGAATAAAGACACGCGTCGGATTTGAATAATATTCTTTGTTGTTAGTAAATTTCGACGTATTTCTGAAGAACTTCCGGTTTACCCCGTAGCGTGAAGTTGAATTCTTTGTTGATCTTGAACCTGGTACAAAGCCCATTTCTAAAACCCCATATCGAATGACTCCTATTAAACTTCAGGAGTTAAAAGTCTAACTACAGGAGTTGTTAGACATCGGTTTCATTCGTCCTAGTACATCTCCTTGGGGTGCTCCTATTTTATTTGTAAAGAAGAAGGACGGGAGTATGCGACTTTGTATTGACTACTGGGAACTGTACCATGTCACCATCAAGAATAGGTATCTTCTACCTCGCATTGATGACATGTTTGACCAGTTGCAAGGAGCACAATTCTTTTCAAAGATCGATCTTTGTTCTGGATATCATCAGTTGAAGATTAGAACTGAGGATATTCCAAAGACTGCCTTCAGAACTCGGTACGGGCATTATGAATTCTTAGTCATGTCTTTTGGATTGACTAATTCTCACGCGGCTTTCATGGATATGATGAACCGGATATTCAAGGAATATTTGGATCAATTCGTTGTTTTCTTTATTGATGACATCCTCATATATTCCAAAAGCCGTGAAGATCATGAGCACCATTTGAAGCTGGTACTCCAAAGGCTTCGTGAAAATAAGCTGTATGTCAAGTTGAAGAAATGCGAGTTATGGCTTGAGGAAGTAGCATTCCTTGGGCACGTAGTGTCAAAACATGGAGTATCTGTTAACCCGGCGAAGATTGAAGCAATACAAAGTTGGGAGCAACCGAAGTCGGTAACCGAAGTACGTAGCTTTCTGGGCTTAGCTGGTTATTATCAGAGATTTGTGGAAGGATTTTCTTGAGTTGCTACTCCGTTAACTCAGCTGACTCAGAAAGATACCAAATTTGTATGGAGCGAGGAATTCGAAAATAGTTTCCAAGAGCTTAAGAGGAGACTCATTTCGGCACATGTTCTGACAATACCATCTGGTTTGGATGGATTTGTTATCTACAACAATGCTTCAGGCAAAGGTTTAGGATGTGTTCTCATGCAACGTGAGAAAGTCATAGCCTATGCTTCGCGACAACATAAAGAGTATGAGAGGAATTATCCTACTCATGATCTAGAGTTGGTAGCAGTCGTTTTTGCGCTAAAGATCTGGAGGCACTATCTATATGGGGAGAAAGTGGAGATATATTCAGACCATAAAAGCCTCAAATATTTCTTCACCCAAAAGGAACTCAACATGCGACAATGATGTTGGCTCAAGCTGTTAAAAGATTATGACCACACCATTCAATACCATCTTGGAAAAGTAAATGCGATAGCTGACGCGTTGAGTAGAAGATTATATGCAGAAACGAGTGCAATGATATCAAGTATATGCATAGAACCAACTTTAATCGATAAAGTTAAAGTTGCTCAAGCCACAGACCCGGAGCTAATGCATATGAAGAAGAAAGTACAATAAGGTGCTATTCCAGAAGCAAGAATCGATGAAGAAGGAATACTTCGAGTACACACCAGACTTTGTGTTCCTAACGACTCTGATTTGAAGTACAAGATCATGATGGAAGCACACAATACACCGTTTGCAATCCATCTTGGATGTACCAAAGTGTATCATGATCTTCGACATACATTTTGGTGGAATAATATGAAGATAGAGATTGCAAAGTTTATCTCGAGGTGTTTAACTTGTCAACGTGTAAAGGCAGAGCATCAAGTGCCTAAGGGTCCATTCCAACCACTTGAGATTCCAAAATGGAAGTGGGAACACATCACCATGGATTTCGTTACGGGTCTTCCCACGGTTTCTCAAGGCATAAATGCTATTTGGGTTATTGTTGATAGATTAACCAAGTCTGCTCATTTCTTTTAGCGTCACGGAGACTTATTCCCTTGAACGTCTTGCTCATATGTATGTAAATGAGATTATGAGATTGCATGGCATGCCAGTATCCATAGTTTCGGATCGTGACCCAAGATTTACTTCACGATTTTTGTGACGCCCCCAAAATTAGGTATACATCACCCCTTGGGTCGCCACTTACATGGTACAGAATTTAAATACAACTTACTAACATAAGCGTCGCGTGTATAATACGACATAAAGCGTGAGTTTAAATACAAATATCGCTCTACTAGATATTATGCAAACTCAAAAAGGAGTCCTCATTACAATTATTATCACACTATTTCACAGAATAGTGAGGACTACTAATGCTATCTTCGGGACCATCACTCGTTTCCCGACTCTCGTCCCGGCTATATTCTCATTTCTCAAGAGAACGGTGAAAGAAAGGGTGAGCTCAACTAGCCCGAAGAAGAAATATTATGACTAAGATAATGTAGAATAAATTATCAATAGTCTTCAACAATGTTAAACCGATAAAATACAATAGACAACCGGTTTAAGCTGCGCAGAGAATATGCAATCCATTAAAAGAGTCAAGTAGAAAATAAAGTCTACTATCTTTTAGGTTTTAAAAGGTTTTTCATCATCATTATAATTTGAGACTCAAACTTTAATAAATATTCCACACCATCGAATCACCCCGCACTACTGACGAGGATATTCTTTAGTATCACGACCACAATTATTCATGCACTACGGGCCAAGAATATTTGTGTATTCATTATTGGTCATGATCATTCCAAAGAATCGTCCATCAATGCACTCACGACCCTTCGAGGATTTTTACCACATCATTTGTAACATTACGGTCATGATTACATCGAATAGTCTCGGTCATAATCATACCAAGTCCATCTATGCACTACAAAAGCCGCTGAGATGACTTTAAAAAAATAGAAACATGAGGATGATGACAATGATATAAGAATTCAATAAAACAAGTTCAAGAATTATTTTATCCAGAATTATTAACGCCCAAATTATCAACATAATCTTTGTTTTGTAGAGTAAAATTCAAGAATGATCGGAAGAATATTTCCATGAAAAAGATTTGGATGAAACGCAAATATCAAGGATATTCCACTAATTTCATGGAGTATAGAAGTCAAAGTTTTAACCAATGGGTATAATAAAGAATAGAATAACAAAAGAAATCACCATGCATGCGATAGATCGCATACAGGCGAGTTATTCCAATGAGAATAATAAATAACGGAACTGTGTGCGGCGTAAAACGCATGCATGAGCAGGATGTTCCAATGTAATAATAAAGAATTGAACCGGTCCGGCGTAAAACACACAGACGAGGATGTTCCAAGCAGAATAATAATAAAGCGGAACCAGGTCCGATGTAAAAACACATGATAGGATGTTCCAATGAGAATAATAATAATAAAGAGCGGAACCACGTCAAATTGTAAAACACATAGGCAGGATGTTCCAATGAGAATAATAATAAAGAGCGGAACCAGTAGGTGTGTAAAACACATGAGCAGGATGTTCCAAGCAGAATAATAGAAGAATGTCACCAAGTATAGGGTAAAGCAGCGTATACAAAAAGTTATTTCAGCGAGAATAATAAGCGATGGAATAACAACAGTTTCTCTTCATGAATAAGAAAGAATAACACCCCTTACATTTGGTAGGAGATTGAATCTGCGCAGCGGTGTAGTAACAAAATACTCTTCTTCTTTCTCACTTATTCTCTATACTTTCTCTCTCTATAAGCTTGAATGAATTCGTGAAAATAATGAAGCCCTAGGCCTCTATTTATAGAAGATTTCTAGCTTAGCACTTTTCTGTGATGTGAAAAAGTGGCTTGACGACTAATGATGTGAAAAGAAAAGTGGTTTGGACGCTTGTAATGTGAAACGACAAGTGGTTCGATCTACTGTAATGTGAAACGACAAGTGGTTCGACGTCGGTAAAGGTATTTACTATTAACGAAGGTAAATACTATTGACGAAGGTAAATACTATTCACAAGGGTAATTCTTATTGATGAAGGTAATTCTACGAAGGTAAATACTATTCACAAGGGTAATTACTATTGTGAAGGTAATTACTATCGATGGCGAAGGTAAATACTATCGACGAAGAGACTCTTAGATGATGACATATGAGCCCCCATAAAATAATCAAACTTACCACAAATCATTTTTTTCATCAACACATATTTAATCTTTCAACAATTATTAATCATTTATAACTTGTCGTCTCAATTATTGATTTAATACTATAACATATTATCTGATTATCTTTTGTGACAATAATTGAATCAATAATATAAGAGATATGATGCGTAATTATCGTAGCAATAATTGAGCATAGCCGAGTGACTTCTCGCGTAAGCATCGATAATAATCAATAGTGTGTGCTACTACGCAACCACGCGTATTCTATTACTTTACCACCGGGTAGTTCAACAGTTTTTTTAACGGTAACACCTCCGTAGTTATTTTTATAAAATATTTTTGTCGTTTTCTCAATCCGACAATAATTACATTGTGGGGTCCACCAATGATTGAGCCATTGTACGAATATTCCCTAACAAAAGAATATTCCCCGACCAAACAAATATTTTATAACAACTTGCATACTTTGCAAAATTTATAAATATTACCCACAACTATAACATTATATCAAATTTATTCCATAATATTCAAAAATAATATTTATAGAAAAATTCATCTTTATTTATAAAAGTCGGGTCTTACAACCTCCCTTCTTATGAAATTTCGCCCTCAAAATTAGGGTGCATGCACGGTATGTCGAAGAGGTAAGGATACCTTGATTTCATTTTGATTCTAACTCCCAAGTCATTTCCTCAACATCGTGGTTCCTCCACAAAACTTTGACTTGAGGTATAACCTTGAGCGTAGAATATGTTCTTTCTTATCCAAAATTTGAGCGGGAACCTCTTCATACGCCAAATCTTACGCTATTTCGTGGGTTCTAACTTCAATAATATGGTTGGGTCTTTCACATATTTACGTAACATAGATATGTGAAAAGCGATATGAACACGAGACATATTTGGCGCAGAAAGCGAGTCTATAGGCCACGTTCCTACTCGATCGAGGATTAAAATGGACCGATGATTCGAGGATTAAGTTTTCCTCTCTTTCCAAATCTTGTAACTCCTTTCCATGGAGCAACTCTTAACAACACATGATCTCCTATATCGAATTCCACGTCCTTTCGATGAAGATCAGCATAACTCTTTTGTCGATTTTGTGAGGTTTTTATACGTTGTCGGATCGTTTGAATATTTTTCGTAGTCATACGTACCAACTCCGGTCCCAACAACGTTGCTTCACCCACCTCATCCCAGCATACTGGAGAACGACACTTTCTTCCATACAACGCTTCGAATGGAGCCATGCCAATACTTGCTTGATAACTGTTGTTGTAGGAAAACTCCACCAATGGTAAGAACTTGTCCCAACTCCCCTTGAAATCAAGGACACAGAGTCTTAATAGATCTTCAAGAGTTTGAATAGTCCTCTCCGATTGTCCGGTCAAAATACGAGGATGATATGCCGAGCTAAATCGTAAGTCTGTGTGCCCATAGCTTTTTGCAAACTAACCCAAAATCGTTAAGTGAATCTTGGGTCTCGATCGGAAACTATGGATCTTAGGCATACCATGCGATCTTACAATCTCGTTTATGTACATCTGACGAGCAAGACGTTCAAGTGTATAAGTTTCTCGTATCGGAAGAAATGAGCGGAGACTTGGTCAATCTATCAACAATGACCCAAATCGCATCAATGCCTTGAGAAACCTTAGGAAGGCCGTGCTTGAAATCCATGGTAATGTGCTCCCACTTCCATTACGGAATTTCAAGTGGTTCTGATGGACCTTTTGGTACTTGATGCTCCGCTTTAACTCGTATTCTATTAGATTTTTCCTGTTGAAGACTAACGATAATTTGTTGTATATTATCTTAGTCATAATATTCTTCTTGAGCTAGTTGAGCTCACCTTTTCCTTTTGTTCCATTTTTCTTCTCGGATGCGAGAATATAAGCGAGTACTGCAGTCTGGGGTTTGGAATGAAGGTTCTAGAGAGAGTTGTTTAGTAGTCCTCACCATTTTGTAAAATAATGTATCAATAAATGTGATGAGGATTTATTTGAGTATAGATATTGTTCAGAAGATAATATTTGTACTCAAACTCACTGCTTTCTTGTTGTAATAATAAAAGTTGTAGTTGTTTACATACCATGTATTGACAACTCGGAATGGGTGATGTATACCAATTTTGGGGCATCACGGTTGGTATCGAGCTTAAGGATATGATCTCTGGCGAAGATCGGGGAATAGAACTAGGAGGGAGAGACGAGTAAATCCTTTCGCTAGTGTGTCCTACCTAAGCTTATTTGTTAGTTGGTGGGTATATAGGGATATTATGTGATATATTGATTTCCTTAATTAACCCTTGTTTTATGGCGGTATTTGAGAATGTTGACCGAGAATATTAACAATGGAAATGAGACAGAGTGGAGACGCTCTGTACTCACCAACGAGGAGAGCGTGCTGCAGTGGGCAATGTTCCTCCCGTGAACAACACCACGAAAGCGAGATGATGAGCGAGGGGATGTTTAGAAGTTTTTGCAGATTCATTCAAAATCGGACAAGGAGACTCGTGTTCAAAATATAGGAGGAAATGATAGCAATTCACGGGTTGTCACAATGACGATTCAAAGAGTTGGGACCACGAATTTAAGGGAAATCAGAGATCGATCACGGCGGAAACATGGGTCAAGCAAATTACCAAGATATTCGATGTCTTGGGATGCACGGAGAACGAAGGTTCCATTCTCCACCTTTATGTTCCGTGGCGAGGCGGACTCATGGTGGGAGTCTCGTGAAGCGTACCCATCCGGTACTTTTCGGTATGTCTGGGGACGCGTTTGAGAATTATTTAATGACAAATACTTTCACGAAAGTGTTCGTCGTATGAAGGAAGTGGAGTTCATCGAGAATAGAACAAAACAACATGGCGGTGTCTCGAGACGAGGCAAAGTTTTGCAGAGTTATCGAGTGTTTGCACCTCATTTGGTGGAGAATGAGGAGCGATGACGCGGATGTTTCTAAGAGGTTTGAAACCCGGCATATGACAATATCTCATTTCTCATAAATTTTCTCTCTATTCGGATGTTGTTAATGAGGGCTCAATTGTTAGAAGCGAGATAACGAGTATGTTCAACGAGGACCATAACCGAGGATCATACCGGAGATAGCAGTCAATGTAATAATGATAACCAAACGGAGAAAGAAAGCAGACGGACAAAATGGTAACCACTCTGGTGGTAATCATGGCCATGAAAATAGAAGAAGCAAGTCGAGGAGGAGATTTTAAAAAAGAAGAGATTTAACAACGACCATGTGAAGACGGCAGCGGTCTTACAGAAGAATCGGGTTTCTAGGGAGAGAACGACCACCCATTATATGCTACAAATGCGGAAAAAGAGGACATATCGGTCAAAGCGCCCACAACAGTTCAAGGTATGCTATAATTGTGGAAAGGAAGAACATATCGCTCGAGATTATACGGTAGCGAAACCTAGTTCAATGGTAGGTGACTCAAAAGATCCATCGAGAAAAGTCAAAGTCAACGATTAGGGAAGAGCGTTTGTTGTGGTGGTCAAAATGCGAGGAACCCAAACGAGGTGATCTTGGGTAAGCTATTTATAAATTCTTACGAAGTTTATACCTTACTTGATCTGGTGCTACCCATTCATTTATCTCTCCGCATGTGCTAAGCGTTTAAACTTGACTCAGGAGAAATTAGACTTTGACCTATCTCGTGAAAACTCAAGTTAGGAGAAACTTTCATCACATCCATTGTTTATAAATCTTGTTTGATTCAAGTTGGCACCATCACCTTACCTATTGACCTTATCTCTTTAAAGATACTTGCTTTTGATGTTATTTTAGGGATTGATTGGTTAAAACTCATCATACCAAAATTGATTGTTTTCGTAAGGTTGTTAGTTTTCATATTCCTAACCTTGACGTTGTTATGTAATTCAAGCAACTAAACCATTAAAATCAATCATTGTCATATCTAATCATAAAGCTATTCGTTTATTGAAAAGCGAATGTTAAGCTTTCTTAGCCCATGTTATGGATTTGAATAAAGACACGTCAAATTTGAATAATATTTCTGTTGTTATTGACTTTCCGACGTATTTCAAGAAAGAACTTCCTCACCCCCAAAATGTGAAGTTGAATTCTTTATTGATCTTGAACTGGTACAAAGCCCATTTCTAAAACCCCATATCGAATGGCTCTATTGAACTTCGGGAGTTAAAGGTCCAACTACTGAGGAATTGTTGGACATCGGTTTCATTAAATCTAGTACATCTCCTTGGGGTGCTCTGTTTTATTCGTAAAGAAGAAAGGCGGGAGTATGCGACTTTGTATTGACTATAGGGAATTGAACCATGTCACCATCAAGAATAGGTATCCTCTACCTCGTATTGATGACTTGTTTGACCCAATTGCTGAGGGCACAATTCTTTTCAAAAATTGATCTTCGATTCGGATATCATCGGTGAAGATTAGAACCGAGGATATTCCAAAGACTACCTTGAGAACTCGATATGGGCATTATGAATTCTTAGTCATGTCTTTCGGACTAACTAATGCTCCCTGCGACTTTCATGGATATGATGAACCGAGTATTCAAGGAATATTTGGATCGCTTTTGTTGTTGTCTTTATTGATGACATCCTCATATATTCCAAAAGTCGTGAAGATCACATGAGCACCATTTGAAGTTGGTACTCCAAAGGCTTCGTGAAAACAAACTATATGCCAAATTGAAGAAATGCGAGTTCTGGCTTGAAAGTTGCATTTCTTGGGCACGTGGTGTCAAAACATGGAGTATCTGTTGATCCCGTGAAGATTGAAGCAATACAAAGTTGGGAGCAGCGGTAGAAGTCGGTGGATGAAGTACTGTGACTTTCTCGGGTCTAGTTGGTTATTATCGGAGATTCGTTGAAGGGTTTTCTCGAATCGCTACTCCATTAACTCGGCTAACTCGGAAGGATACAAAATTCGTTTGGAGCGAAGAATGCGAAAAGAGTTTCCAAGAGCTTAAGAGGAGACTTATTTTGACTGTTCTAACAATACCATCCGGTTCGGATGGATTTGTTATCTCATGATGCTTCGGAAAAAGGGTTAGGATGTGTTCTCATGCAACGTGGGAAAGTCATAGCCTATGCCTCGTGACAACTTAAAGAGTATGAGAGGAATTATCCTACTCATGATCTAGAGTTGGCAGCAGTCGTTTTCGCGCTAAAGATATGGAGGCATTATCTATATGGGGAGAAAGTGGAGATATATTCAGACCATAAAAGCCTTAAATATTTCTTCACTCAAAAAGAACTCAACATGCGGCAGCGACGTTGGCTCGAACTATTGAAAGACTACGACCACACTATTCAATACCATCACGGTAAAACGAACGTGGTAGTGTGACGCATTGAGTAGAAGATCATATCACGGGAATGAGTGCGATGATGTCAAGTATATGCATAGAGCCAACTTTAATAGAAAAGTTAAGGTTGGTCAAGCCACCCACCCAGGCTGAGGCGATCGTATGAAGAAGAAAGTACAAGAAGGAGCTATTCTAAGCGAGAATTGATGAAGAAGGAATACTTGAGTCCACTCGCACTTTGTGTCCCTAACGACTCGATTTGAAGTACAAGATTATGATGGAGGCACACAATACACCATTTGCAATCCATCTGGAAGTACTAAAATGTATCGTGATCTTGACATACATTTTGGTGGAACAATATGAAGAGAGAGATTGCAAAGTTTATCTCGATGTGTTTAACTTGCTTAACGTGTAAAGGCGGAGCATCTAGTACCTAAGGGTCTCATTGCAACCACTTGAGATTCGAAATGGAAGTGGGAACACATTACCATGGATTTTGTTACGGGTCTTCCTACGGTTTCTCAAGGCATCAATGCTATTTGGGTTATTGTTGATAGATTAACCAAGTCCGCTCATTTCTTGCCGATACGGAGACTGATTCCCTGAACGTCTTGCTAGTATGTACGTGAATGAGATTGTGAGGTTGCATGGCATGCCAAGTATCCATAGTTTTGGATCGTGACCCAAGATTCACTTCAAGATTTTGGGTTAGTTTGCAAAAAGCTATGGGCGCAGATTTGCGATTTAGTTGAATACCATCCCCAAACGGACGGACAATCGAGAGGACTATTCAAACTCTTGAAGATCTATTAAGACTCTATGTCCTAGACTTCAAGGCGGTTAGGATAAGTATTTACCATTGGTGGAATTCTCCTACAACAACGATTATCGAGCAAGTATAGGTGTGGCTCCATTTGAAGCATTATATGGACGAAAGTGTCGCTCTCAAAGGTATGTTGGGACGAGGTGGGTGAAGCAACATTGTTGGGACCCGAAGTTAATACGTATGACTCTGAAAAGATCCAAATGATTGACGACGATACAAGCGGCACAAGATCGACAAAAGAGTTATGCGGATCTTCATCGAAAGTACGTGGAATTTAGTATAGGGATCATGTATTGTTGCTAGTTGCTCCATGGAAGGGAGTTACAAGATTTGGGAAGAGAGGAAAGCTCAATCCACGATTTATTGGTCCATTTCAAATTCTTGACCGATTAGGAAATGTAGCCTATAGACTCGCGTTACCTCGAGTATGTCTCGTGTTCATAATGTGTTTCACATATCCGTACTCAGTAAATATGTGAAAGACCGAATCACGTTATAGAGTTAGAACCCAGGACGAGATAGTAGAAGACTTAACGTATGAGGAGGTACTGTCAAGATTTTGGATAGGAAGGAGCATGTCCCTACGCATGAAAGGTCATACCACAAGTTAAAGTTTTGTGGAGGAATCATGCTATATAGAGGAAATAACACGGGAATTGGAAAGCGAAAATGAAAGCGAGGTATCCTCACCTTTTGAAACACTGTGTACGACGTCAATTTCGAGGATGAAATTTCATAAGGAGGGAGGTTGTAAGACCCCACTTATTATTAATGAAATTTAATTTTCTATTTATTATTTTGAAATAGTAAGGGTTGATTTGATTAATGTGGATAGTTAGGGGTAAGATCATGCAAATATTTCAAAATAAGCAAGTGGTTATAAAATATTCATTGTTGACGGAAATATTCGTTTTGGTCGTGGAATATTAAATCTTTGTCGGAAATATTAAATGCGATGGCGCGACCATGTGTGGGCCCCATAACGTGAAAGCGATTGGATGAAGAAAGCGACAAATATAAGTTGTTTAAAAATAACAGGCGTAGTTATTACTGCAATTATCTTTGTTAAAATACTTGGTTAAAACACGGTAGCACGGTATTATTGCACCAATTATTGATTCTTATGTAAGAAGGCCCTACTCAATAATGGTTACATGAATTATCTTATTCAAAGATTTAATTTTATTGATTCAATAATTGCTGCGTTGATATTTTATATTCTTTGTTATTTCAATAATTGTCATTACACGATATTTTTCATTATCGAAGCAATAATTCATATTATCCGAATAATATTATTAGATAACATTATTGGCAATGTCTAGAAAGTTACATCTAAGGAGAGGTTTGGTCACCTAATTGCGCGCGAAGAAGGAGAAATTCTTATTGGAAAGCCCCTCTTTCTAGAAGGCGCACGGTTGTCGATATTGTGATTACGTAATATTATTTGTGAATAATTAATTATTGATTCATATGATGAGGAAAATATTGATTTTATGTGGATATAGATGGAGAAAATTTTTAATGTGACAATTGTTGAAAATTGAAATTTTATCTTTTTACGATAAAATAATTCATTTAAATATATTATTATATTTTAATAATATAATAATGGTGATATTTTTTACAACGAATGTGGGATATATGAGTATACGAGGAGGAAGAGTATTTTGTTGCAATAAATGTTTAAAACATGTTAAACACGCGGTGGACCCCATTTATTATTTGAAATTTGATTATACTTTATAAAATCGCCATGTTTGTTGATTTTGGTCAATTTCTATTTGGAATTTGGAAAAACTTTCTTTCTGCAAAGTTGTAGAGAATTGAATTTCCTATAAAAAGTCTTGAGATTCGAATTTTCTGATAAAAGAACTATTTATTATGAATTATTGAAGTTCTGAAGCTACGAAATAATTGATTTTTGGAAGTTTAAAATATTTTTAGTTAAAAACGTTTTTGGAATGTTTGGGGCATCTTTAACATGTGTTTGATGGCTGAAATCAGATTCTAGGCATGCGAGGAAATTTATATAATTATATTATTAATTTATTAAATTTTACGCTTTGGTGTTCTAAGTAATTTCTATAAATAGGTGCTTGGGTTAGAATTGAAAATCACACTAGAAGCTGAAGTTTTCTCTCTATATTATCGGCGTATTCTTGTGAGTATTTTGAGTATATTTTGAGTATTGTGAGACGGTGCAAGTTCCTTCAAAGACTATACCCCAGTATTCCATTAGAAGTACTAATCTTTCGAGGTAAGGATATTATTATTTTCGTAATGATATTATTTCTTCAATATCATTATGTCAAGTATCGATCTGAAGTTTTATCAAATTTGGAACTTTTGGTGTCTGAGTTCTTATTCACGATCTGAAGACTATTCACGATATCTGCACTATTCATCAAAAATGAAAAATTTTCTTTTCGTCAAAATATCTATTCGGATACTAGCTTTGATTGTATCCATGTTTTGATCATTCTTGAATTTTACACCATTGTGATTATTTTTGAGGTATTTTGGACGTGGATAAAACAAAAGTACGAATCCTTAATCCTTAATCCTTGTCATTTTGTTTCACTTTGGATTCGTTTCTTTAAAAATATTTTCATCATCTTCGGTCTTAAATGATGATATTATGGAATATCTTTGGCTTGTAGTAGTAAAAGATGAGCAGTGTTTAGATGAACATGACTAATGATGAATATCTTTGGCTCAGTAGTGCAAAGATGAATATTTGATTCGAGATATATATTGATTGATGTTCTGAGGATAAAAGATGGCGATGAACTTTTAAATTCATACATAGAAGATAGTAGTTTGCATTCTCTACTTAACTCTTCTAATGAATTATTATTTCTGCTGCGAATATTGATTTAAAATTTGTTGTCTATTGTATTCTATTATATTTTTCCCTGTTGAAGATTAACGATAATTTGTTGTATATTATCTTAGTCATAATATTCTTTCTCTTGAGCTAGTTGAGTTCACCCTTTTCCTTTTTGTTCCATTTTTCTTCTCAGGAGGCGAGAATATAGCGAGTACGAAGTCGGGGTTTGGAATGAAGGTTCAGAAAAGGGTTGTTAAGTAGTCCCCACCATTTTGTAAAATAATGTATCAATAAATGTGATGAGGATTTATTTGAGTATAGATATTGTCTAGAAGATAATATTTGTATTCAAACTCACAGTTTTACTGTTGTAATAATAAAAGTTGTAGTTGTTTCTGTACCATGTATTGACAACTCAGAATGGGTGATGTATACCTATTTTGGGGGCGTCACAATAACACATAACACTACTATTCAAAGTCATCATATAACTTAAAGACATTGTCACGTAGTTATAGCAGTCATTCTAACATAAAATAATTACTTATTAGGTCAATTTATATAAGTCTAGTTCAACCTTGGTAACATTTCGGTGTACCGATGGCTTTATCAGATAATAATCGAGTTTATATTTACTTAAACTCTATTCTGTAACTTCAATACTATAGTAGATAATTTAAATATTAATCATATTATTTTCAAGGTCTTATAATAATTTTTAAATAATTATTATAATTTATCATGATTTTTCAAACATCGAAATCATTTTTAAATGATTTAAATATGGAATAATTCCATTATCATTAATATTTAAATAATATAAAAATATTAATGAAATACTTGACAAAATATCTAAGTTATTAATAATAACTCAAAATATTTTAAAACATTTAATTTACCCTTAAATGATTTTTAAAAATTTAAATTATTTTTAAATGATCACCATTAATATTTAAATATTAATGAATTATTCATGAAAATATTAAAAGTCATTTATTATAACTTAATTTTTTTTAAATCTTTTAATGATTTTTAAATTATTAAAACTATTTATTTAATATAAATATTAAAATTTAATATAAATATTAAATAAACCTATTATCATTAATATTATATTATTAATGAAAATTACCTTCAAATATTAAAAGTCGTGATTTATAACTTAAAATATTTTTAAACACCTTATTATCATTTAAAATAATTTTATAATATAAAAATCATTTTAACCAATTTATTTAATACATTTATTAAATAAATTTAATACCATTAAAATTCAAATAAATAGTAATATTAATGAAAAATATGTCAATTTATCAAAAGTTAATTTTCATAATTTAAAATAATTTTTAAAACAGATTTTGTAATTTTTTAGAATTTATTTATATTTTTAATGAATTTTTCAAAAATTATAAAACAAAAATAATTAAATCCATTGCTAAAGGCTTTAGCGACAGTTTCTATCGCGGTAGGTGTTCTTGAGCAGTAAAAGTCGATTGCTAAGGTGCCATGTTTGATCGTCTTTAATTCTCAGTCTATACATGTTCTGGACAATCTTAAGTATTGATCATGTAGTTTTTATGTAGTACTATATGTATCAATCATCATATAAATCATACAAGCACATAGCATGAAGATCTGGCCTTTCAAAGTTGTTGTCAGAGCTTTCTGGCTTTTCCAGAAACCCAGTCAGCTTCAAGGGTCCATTTTGAGGCTTAAATTTCTATAGGTTCTGGTCATTGTTAATGTGTTCTAATGGTTTAGGTTTGTAGTATACATGACAGAGTACATATATCAACCATCAAAGCGGTTTAACTACATCAAGATCATAAGATATCATCTGGTCAAAGGTTGTCAGAAAACATGTTCTTACGGTTTCTGGGTTTTCCAGAAACTGTACCCGTGAATGAGTTGACTTGTTTGACCAACCATTACTTTCATCCTGTTGTTTATCTAGGTGATTTAGGAGCATGAATATGTAGTATACATACAAGAGTATAAGCTTATAACAGTAACACAAGCAAATCATCAAACACATGCAAGATTTGGAACCATGAAGTTCAAGTCAGACACTGAAAAACACATTCTGGGTTACCTAGAAAATAAAGGTCAATGCCGAGTAGGCTACTTTGACCATCCACTACTTACAATCTGTTGATTGTTTGAGTGATTTAAAGGCATGAATCTAGAGTATATCTAACAGGCTACAAACAAGATACAATAACATCTCCAAAACATTTAACACCAGACAGATACAAGCCTTGGAAAATGTTGACAAACACCGATTTTGAGTTTTTGGGTTGCCCAGAAACACTTGGTCATGCTCGGTCAATGGGTTTTAACCAAGAATAACTTACATTCTGGACATGATCTAAGCATGATTTCAAGTCCAAATGAAAATCCTTACAGCAAACTACAAATCTAAAACATCAAACATACAAAATCATTAACAGACTAAGATCTATGGCCTTTGAAATTCGGTTGTCAAGCCATAAATCTAGGGTTCTTGGACAGTTTTGAAAAGTTGATTTTTGAGCACTTTGATGCTATAGATCTATGATGTAACTGAAAGTAGTATGCAAACAAGCCAATCATGTTTGATGATAAAGCATATACTTTGTAACAATCTTATTCATTTATTAATAAAAAGTATTAATTTATTAAAGGCTTTTAATTATCTACATGATGCTGTTTTACAATATGTGATAAACCCATAGTTTTAAGCAATGCTTTTAGAATAATGATGATGATCATTCTAATGAGATCTAAATTCTTAGAAAGCTTAAAACTAAAATAGTTCCCAATCATTGGATTACTAAATTGGGGATTAGTGAATCCGGATAGATTGGTACATACGTTGCTTGCTCATTGGATGAGGATGATTGATCTCATGATCATTTGTGTGGAGACACTAAAGCAAGTATGTAGGTGCTTATTAGAGAATAAGTTCATCGAAGCGTGGCTCGCTAAGGAATACCTAATGGAGTTTTATTTGCTGTCAATAGGAATTCTCAGTAGTGATAGTAAGACAAGTGATCCTTGGACTTGAGATCATCATAGTATCTTGTGTATGATGAGTTATACTTTGACTTATTCCTTAAGACCCTTAGGGTATATCAAAGGGTATGCTTGGGTATAATAAGTTGTACATGGAGATAATGTATGATCAATAAAGAATCTACCACTTCTAATAAAAGAAGAGAAATGTCCTATGTGATTCGATAAATGACAACCCAAGAGTCATTGTTGGCGGCGAGAATGAAATTAGAAAGGAGTTTCTAATTTGCATTATTTGAGTTGTGCATTTAAGAGTCGAAATACATATAATTAAATAAAATAAGACTTGTGATAATTCCATGTCTTATATTTAATTGGGACATCAGATGGTGGAAGGATTGAATCATATCAGTAACTATTTACTCAAAGGTTCTTTAATGATTAATGTTGAAATCTATATTATCCGGAAAGTCGTTGATCGCTAGGGAGGCTTATCCCTATTGTAGAATAAATATTATTTAAATAAATTAATTGTTTAATTTATTTATTTAAATAAGATTAGAATTGTTCTAATTGATTTATTCACAATAGGTTTAATATGGAGAACCTAAAGGGTCACACCATAAAAGGAAGAATAATTATTTAAGAAGTTAATGGCATAATCGTAATAATATGTTAAGTATATTTAATTTAATCTATGGTGATAGAATAAATTAAATAGCTTAATATTTATTATTTAATATTTTAGAAATATTAAATATAAATTAATAAGAGGAGTCTTATTAATATTATTACAATTATTATTATTTTAATTTCTAAAAGAGTTTAGGAATTAATTTAATATAAGTACTCTCATTTATTCCTAATAAGATTAGGAGGTTAAATTAATTAAAAGAGTTTAATTAATTATCCCTAATAAGATTAGGGAGCTTAATTAATTAAAAGAATTTAATTAATTAAATAAAACCCAATTCCTTAATTGTTAAGGTGGGTTGCCCACATCTATAAATAAGAGGAGTCTTATTATGGGTGCGGATGGGTTGTTGACTTTTTCAACATACGTAATAATTCCAATTGTTGGGAGAGTACACCCTTTCTATAGAGATAGAAAACTAGGGTTAGCCATAACACCCATCTTCTTGAATTTTATTCTTCCTTGGTGGATCACCTCTAGAGGCCAAACATTTGGGTGGCTAACGTTGATCAAAGGAAGGAACCAAACCCGGTGGATTCAAGATTGAACGCGAAAGGATTTGGAGGTGAACTTGTACCTGAGGAAGCTCGATCTTCAAGGGTATGATTTATTCTTTATCTTTTCGTTTAATTAATAATTATGCATAAAGGATGATCCGGGTATATGGTTTGTAAATTTTTTAAACTCTGATTTTACACGCTTCCGCACTATTTTTGCAATTTGATTGCGTTGATGAATATTACAAACCTAACAGTGGCATCAGAGCCAAACCTTTATGCGAATTATTAATTGTTTTAATTTGATATTATATTGATATGTGTTTAGAACAATTTAATTGGGCATAATTTTATTGTATAAAATTTAAAATAAAAAAAAAAAAAAAAGCGAAAAAACATTATGTTAATCACGTGGCATGGCTGTTATTTTTTTTGTTCAATCACATGGCATGGTTTTTATAAAGTTGCCGGTTTTTGGAATGACAGAAAGCATCATGATTGAAATAAATTTGGTTATTATTCAATATGGGGCAATGTTTAACCACGTGAAATAAGGATGTTTCAAAATAATTTTTTTTAAAAAGAATGATTATTTACGAAAAAAAAAAAAAAATATATTATATATATTTTTTTCAAAGTTAACAAGGTTAAACATCAATCTTAAATTATATACGTTATAGCATGTTAAAAAATAAAAATATATATTTTATATATATATATATATATATATATATATATATATATTATATATATATATATATATATATATTATTATAATATATATAATATATTATATAATATATATATATATATATTTTAATTATTTTATTATTAAAATAAAAATTTATTTTAATTTTAAAATAAAAGGTTTATTTTAATATTAAAATAAAAGATTTATTTTAATTTTAAAATTAAATTTCATGCTAACTAATTAGAGTTGGAATTGGATTCCATGATAACTAATTGGAGTTGAAATTGGATTTTATTTTTCCTAAAATAAAGGAGTTTATTTGTGAATAGGAAGTAAATCCATCTTTCCTTAAATAAAGGAGTTTATTTAGATATGAAATAAGATTTCATATTATTCAAAATAAAAGAGTTTATTTGTGAATAGGAAAGAAAATTTCATATTTTCCTTAAATAAAAGAGTTTATTTAAATATGGAATAAGATTTCATATTATTCAAAATAAAGTTTATTTGTGAATAGGAAAGAATATTTCCTTTAATATTTTTATTAAATGGAAAGGAGTTTAATTAATTAAAATAAAAGAGTTTATTTTAATTAGAGATTTTTTTACATGGAATTGGATTCCATAATTAATTAAAATAAAAGAGTTTATTTTAATTAAAGATTTTTTTTTACATGGAATTGGATTCCATAATTAATTAAAATAAAAGAGTTTATTTTAATTAAAGATTTTTTTTTACATGGAATTGGATTCCATAATTAATTAAAATAAAGGAGTTTATTTTGATTAAAGATTTTGATTAAAATAAAATAGTTTATTTTATTCAAAATAGGATAAATTAAAATAAAATAGTTTTATTTTGATTTAAATTTGGATTAAAATAAAGGAGTTTATTTTGATTCAAAAATAGATTTTATACTAACTAAATTTGCCCATTAAATGATATCAATATATATATTAAATGTTTATTATTCATGAGATGAATGTTATTTATTGATGCATATGGTGATGTGTATGATAATAAATGGGATTGATTATGGACTATTGACCAATGCGATTGGATTTTATTTTAGTTGGATGCATGAATGTATGGGTTTTATTAAATGGGTCTCTGCAGCCTCGTCTTCTCTAATTTTTCTTAATGTAAATTCTATCTCCTCCTATGTATTTCCCTCGATCACGATCAAGGTTTCTATTTATTTTAAATAGTTTTGTAATAGGAATAGTTAGAATTAAATTTTGAAAAATTAGAGATCAAAGGAGCAAGGAGCGCTTGAAGACCCGTTTGTAATGGAGCCCGGGTTTAAATGTAATAGTTATATTTAAATATTATTTCTTGCACCCTAGGGTTTGACCTTTTGGTTCACTTGGTGGCTCTAGTGAACCAAACTAGAATAAAAGTCCATAATCAATCCGGGTAGAATATAGTAGATTATATGTGCATGCTTATACTATATATATTATATATTATGCAAACATGCTTCGCATGTTAATTAATATGACGCGTATTTTATATATATATGTGCATGCTACGCTAAACAAGATGAGACAAATTAATAACAAACCCTCAATTTTTTTTTTATATTAAGTCCTAAGCGTTCAAAGATATTTGGAATATCGAACGTCCGCTTTCTAGCATGATAAAATTAATAGAGTATTAAATATTTAATATGAGTTTGTTGTGTCACCACAAGGCAAGTATTAAGTATTTAAGATGTTAATTTATCACATTTGATGCTTATAAAGAAAATTGAACAATATTGTTTTGTTGTGTCACCACAAGGATGATATTTTTCTTTTTGAATATATGGAGTGCTAGGTCGGACTTAACTTGGATAATTTTGATTCGGATGTGCCACCACTGATCAAAATAATCTAAGAGGCAAAATACAAGGAGTTGCATAGTTGATGTAATTGACAAAAGTTGTCTACCTATTTATTTATATATAGTTTGTTGTGTCACCACAAGGCTATATACATTTGAAATGGGATCCTTATTCTCACTAGCAAATCTTTAATTAGATTTTTGCCGAACTATATAAGTGAGGTAATATAGTTTGAAGAAAATAGTGGGAGATACCAATTTAAAACAAGACCTAATTTATTTTGGTAATTAATAAAAGAATGTATGTTAAAATGTTGTTAATTACAAATTCATTTACTGTAATTTTACAATGTCTAAAATTACTATCGCTTTAAAGCATATTAGATGCTAAATTAACTGTAATCAATTAAACGGATTGGTTAAGGAATTTGAGAATAGTTCTCATAGTGAAAAAGTTATCTTATGTCCTTAATACGCCTATCCTCGCAATGGTTGCGCATAATGCCTCGAGGAAGAGATTGCTACTTTTAGAAAGTGGCAAGATGATGCATGATTGGCTCAATGCATCATGCTCAGCATCCACGAAAGTAACGAGAAGCTTCAACACAAGATGAAACTATGGATGCTCCTACTATATTCCCGCACATCAAGTAGTTGATGGTGAGGAAAGTAGGACCGATAGATATCGATATCTAAGGAGCTCTTCCGATCTAGAATGGCCAATGGCACTATAGTATGCAGAAAAAGTTCTTAACATAATCAATTTGATTGATCAATTAGGACAACGAGGTTTTGTCATGGATGGAGAGTTGAGCCAAGATTTGATCTTGCACTCACTCCCGGACTCCTTTCACAATTGTTGTGAATTTTTCATATGAATAAGCTAGATATCGCCTTATTGATTTGCTTAACATATTGAAAAATGTTGAGAGTCACTTTCAACCAAGAAAGATCAAGTCTTACTTGGTAGGGGCCAAAGGATCTTCAAAGAAGAACGATTCAAAGAAGGTAAATGAAAGGCGTAAACAAAGGATAATAAGAACAAAATCGTCACGGATAGCAAAGGAGTTTGCTTCCTTCGCAATAAGCCTCGACACTCGGAAAGAAAGCTGCGAGAAGCATCTTGCGAGAGGCTAACCAAAGAAGCTTAGTGAAGTTTCTAACATAAATACGCTTTTTGTTCATGATTGAAATAATTTTTTTTCTTTAAGTCAAGGTTCTACTTGGGTATTGGATACCGACTTTTGTTTATCATAAATATAGATTTATGAAGGACCAAGCAGAAGTAGAAAGCTAAACAAATATAAGTAATCCTATATGTGGAAATGAAACAAAGGTTGCTACATTAGCCATAGAAACTTATAGTTTAGCAATGCCTACGAGCAAATCTATTAAGTCAATAAGTTGTTATTGTATTCCAGTTCTTGTTAAAAATATTATTTCCATTTTATTGTTGGACAATGAAATCTTTGGTATTATATTTAAGAACAATTGTTGTTCTATTTATAATAATAATGTTTTGTATAGAACCTGGAATATTACTTAATGGATTTTGTATACTTGACTTTACGTGAAAAATATATTTTGCAAATTGAACAAATTAGTATAAGAAAAGGAGATGATCATTCAAAGAGTTGAATGTGTATTTGTTGAAATACAAGTGTGAATTATTTGAAAGGTTCAAAGAATTCAGAAGTGAAACAAATTGGCAAAGTATTAAGATTCTTTGATTAGATCAAGGAATAAATACTTGTGCAATAAGTTTCTAGATCATCTCAAATGGTTTTCTCATAATGGACACCTCCGATACATAATAATTGATTGATGTATCCGAAAAGAAAAATCGTACCTTGTTGGACATGGTGCGGTCCATAATGATTTTACCGACATTCAAAGATCCTTCAGGATAATGTCCTAGAAATGGCTACGTACATCTACTGGAAAAGGTAACCTCAAAATCCAGCCCCAAGACTCCATAAAAGTTATGGATGGGGAGGATTCTAATCTTAAGTATGTTAAGATAAGGGGTTGTCCAACTTATGTGAAAAGGTTTCAAAGGATAAGCTTGGGACAAGATTTGACAAGTACAATTTGTGGGACATCCTAAAGTAAGTTTAGGGTATATGTTCTATAATCCTACTTAGCAAAAGGTGTTTGTTGCGAAACACGCTGCCTTCTAAGATAAATGTGTTTATCATTAAAAGGGCTAGTGGGAGGATAATAGATCTTGAAGAGTTCAAGAACCACAAAACACTATAAGTCAAATAAGAGGAACCTATAGATAGACCTATTGTACCACAACCGAATCGTAAATCTGGAATAGTACCGAAGATACCTAGGAGGTATGGATTCATCATAGATGATGATGATGAGGTACTCATCATAGAAGATGATGATCCAGAGTTACATACGATGAGGTAAGAGTTCTAGTGTGTACAAAAGGGACAGTGGGAGCATCGTGACATTCCTAATATTATATGTTGATATACTACGGATAAGGAATGACATACCAATGCTACAATCAGTAAAGATAAAGTTGTCTAAACATTCCTCCATGAATGATTTGGAAGAGTATCTTAATTGGGGATATAAATCTATATAGATAGATTTAAGAGGATGCTCGACTTAACCCAAGGAACGTATATTCATTTGATGCTAAAGTCGTTTAGCATGGCAAACTCCAAGAGATGTCTCATGTCGATGAGCTATGGAGTGTATCTCTCTTAATAGTCCCCACAGACTCTCAAAGAAGAGATCGCATGAGTGACTATCATGTATGCAATGAAATATACACGAGACCGATGTTGATCGATCACCATATTGGAGAGAAGTTCATTGTGAGTCGGTGAAAACATCTTAAAGTTCTTAACCCGGCACTAAGGATGTGATCATATTCATGGTGGGTGCGAATTAAAACTAGAGGGCTTAATGACTCAAGTTTTTCAGACGAGACCAAGACGACGAAAATCCACTTTAAGGTAAAGTGTTACCTTGAGCAAAGTGGTGCGAGTTGAATGGAAAGGTTCCAAACAAAGAAAGAGTTCTTTGGTTTAGTGATAAAGACAAAGTATATAGCTATAAATGAAGTCGCAAGTTGATTGTTTGGATTAAAAGTTCATTACTGAACTAGGAATAGTTCCCAAGTCTCATCTTGGATCTAAACATGTGTTGTGGCACTTTCATTTGATTATTAGAATCATTGAAAGATGGGAAATCACTATAGAGATAGTGGACTCTCATGAACAACATTACATATCCATTAACTAAAGCTTATCCAACAAAGCAGGATAATCGTCACTTAGAGAAGAAGAGTATAAGATACCATGACGATTGGCTTTTTAGTGCAAGTGGGAGATTGAAAGTAGTATGCAACAAGCCAATCATGTTTGATGATAAAGCATATACTTTGTAACAATCTTATTCATTTATTAATAAAAGTATTAATTTATTAAAGGCTTTTAATTATCTACATGATGTTGTTTTATAATATGTGATAAACCCATAGTTTTAAGCAATGCTTTTAGAATAATGATGATGATCATTCTAATGAGATCTAAATTCTTAGAAAGCTTAAAACTAAAATAGTTCCCAATCATTGGATTACTAAATTGGGGATTAGTGAATCCGGATAGATTGGTACATACGTTGCTTGCTCATTGGATGAGGATGATTGATCTCATGATCATTTGTGTGGAGACACTAAAGCAAGTATGTAGGTGCTTATTAGAGAATAAGTTCATCGAAGCGTGGCTCGCTAAGGAATACCTAATGGAGTTTTATTTGCTCGTCAATAGGAATTCTGTAGTGATAGTAGTACAAGTGATCCTTGGACTTGAGATCATCATAGTATCTTGTGTATGATGAGTTATACTTTGACTTATTCCTTAAGACCCTTAGGGTATATCAAAGGGTATGCTTGGGTATAATAAGTTGTACATGGAGATAATGTATGATCAATAAAGAATCTACCACTTCTAATAAAAGAAGAGAAATGTCCTATGTGATTCGATAAATGACAACCCAGGAGTCCTTGGCAAGGCAGAATGAAATTAGAAAGGAGTTTCTAATTTGCATTATTTGGAGTTGTGCATTTAAGAGTCGAAATACATATAATTAAATAAAATAAGACTTGACAGTAATTCCATGTCTTATATTTAATGGGGGACATTGTATGGTGGAAGGATTGAATTGTATTTAAGTAACTATTTACTCAAAGGTTCTTTAATGATTAATGTTGAAATCTATATTATCCTGGAAAGTCGTTGATCGCTAGGAGGCTTATCCCTATTGTAGAATAAATATTATTTAAATAAATTAATTGTTTAATTTATTTATTTAAATAAGATTAGAATTGTTCTAATTGATTTATTCACAACCTAGGTTTAATATGGAGAACCTAAAGGGTCACACCATAAAAGGAAGAATAATTATTTAAGAAGTTAATGGCATAATCGTAATAATATGTTAAGTATATTTAATTTAATCTATGGTGATAGAATAAATTAAATAGCTTAATATTTATTATTTAATATTTTAGAAATATTAAATATAAATTAATAAGAGGAGTCTTATTAATATTATTACAATTATTATTATTTTAATTTCTAAAAGAGTTTAGGAATTAATTTAATATAAGTACTCTCATTTATTCCTAATAAGATTAGGAGGTTAAATTAATTAAAAGAGTTTAATTAATTATCCCTAATAAGATTAGGGAGCTTAATTAATTAAAAGAATTTAATTAATTAAATAAAACCCAATTCCTTAATTGTTAAGGTGGGTTGCCTTACATCTATAAATAAGAGAGTCTTATTATGGGTGCGGATGGGTTGTTGACTTTTTCAACATACGTAATATTTCCAATAGTTGGGAGAGTACACCCTTTCTATAGAGATAGAAAACTAGGGTTAGCCATAACACCCATCTTCTTGAATTTTATTCTTCCTTGGTGGATCACCTCTAGAGGCCAAACATTTGGGTGGCTAACGTTGGTCAAAGGAAGGAACCAAACCCGGTGGATTCAAGATTGAACGCGAAAGGATTTGGAGGTGAACTTGTACCTGAGGAAGCTCGATCTTCAAGGGTATGATTTATTCTTTATCTTTTCGTTTAATTAATAATTGTGCATAAAGGATGATCCGGGTTTATGGTTTGTAAATTTTTTAAACTCTGATTTTACACGCTTCCGCACTATTTTTGCAATTTGATTGCGTTGATGAATATTACAAACCTAACAGTAACATCATAGATCATCATATTACATCTTCTAACATTTAAATAAACACATAAACAAGAAATCTAACATGGCTTTAAGAATTAAATTTAGGTTTTAGGGTTATACCTCTTTCTTAAAAAGCGTTAAATCCTTGTTTTCTAATCTGTTTGTGATGTTCTAGAGGGTTGTTTAGGGGCTGATTTTCTAAAAGATTTCGTGGCTTAGAGAGAGAAGAGTTGGTTGAGTGATAGCTAGCAAATGAGCTTAAGTTTTGATTTTATCTCTCTTTAAAAATCTATATACTTTGATGCATTGAACCTAATCTTGCAAGGTGTCAATTTAGATAATGTTGGCTGAGATTTTACACACATGGGAGATATTACATGGTGAGTCATGCCTTCTAGAAAGTCTTTTTGCTTACATGGGAGATATCTTTGGCCTATAGTGCAAAGATGAATATTTGATTAAAGATGTATATTGATTGTTGTTACAGGGATAAAATATTGATGATGAACTTTTAAATCTTAGAAGATAGTAGAATTCATTCTCTACGTGACTCTTCTAATGGATTGATATTTCCACTGCAGTTGTTGATCTAAAATTTGTTGTCTATTGTATTCTATCAGATTTTTCCCTGTTGAAGACTAATGATAATTTGTTGTATATTATCTTAGTCATAATATTCTTTACTGGGCTACTTGAGCTCACCCTTTTCCTGTTTGTTCCATTTTTCTTCTTAGGAGGTGAGAACATAGCAGGATCTAGTCGGGGTATGGAATGATGGTTCTAGAAAGATGTTTTAGCAGTCCTCACTATTTTCTGTAAAATAGTGTATGAATAATTGTAATGAGGACTTATTTGAGTGTGGATATTGTCTAGAAGACAATATTTGTATTTAAACTCACAGTATGTGTTGTCGTATTTTGCACGACAATTGTATTATTGAAGTTGTAGTTTGATTTCTGTACCATGTATTTGGCGACTCAGAATGGGTGTTATATACCTATTTTGGGGGCATCGCAGTTGGTAGCAAAGCTTAGGGATATGGTCTCTGGCAGAGATCGGGGAATAGAACTAGGAGGGGAGAGATGAGTAAATCCTTCGTTAGTGTGTCCTATCTAAGCTTATTTGTTGGTCGGTCATAATATAGGGATATTATGTGATATGTTAATTTTTTTTAATTAACCCTTGTTTTATGGTAGTATTTAAGAACGGTTGTTGAGAACGTTAACAATGGAGTGTATGAGACTATGGAACAACCTTTAGTCACAAACCAGGAGAACGTGCAACAGGAAGACAATATTCCTCCTATAAACAACGCTACCGAGCAAACGATGAATGATGGAATGTTTAGGAGCTTTTTGCAGTTCATGCAAAATTAGACGAGGGAGACTCGTGTACAAAATACGGGTGGAAATGATGCCAACACGCGGTCTGTTATAGCCAAGCAGTTCAAGGAGTTAGGACCACCAGATTTCTTGGGAAAGCCCAATCCGATTAAGGCAGAAATGTGGGTCAAGCAAATTACCAAGATATTCGATGTCTTGGGATGAACGGAGGAACAGAAGGTTCCATTTGCCACCTTTATGTTCTGTGGAGAGGCGACTTTGGTGGGAATCAAGTGAAGCGCACCACCACCGCACTCAACATGTCTTGGGAAAAATTTCAGAAACTGTTCAATGACAAGTACTTTCCTGAAAGTATTCGTCATATGAAGGAGGTAGAGTTTATTAGACTGGAACAGAAAAACATGACGGTGTCTCAGTACAAGGCGAAGTTCGCGGAGTTATCCAGGTTTGCACCTCATTTGGTAGAGAATGAATAACGTATGACGTGGATGTTTCTGAGAGGTCTAAAACCTGAGATTCATTAATACCTTATCTCTCATAAATTTTCTTTGTATTCAGATGTTGTCAATAGGGCTCAATTATTAGAGCGAGATAATGAGTATACTCAACCGAGGGACCACAACCAGGGTCATACCGGTGACAGCAGTCATCGGAGCGATGATAACCAGCGAGGAGGGAAAAATATGGATAAAAGCGGTAACCACTCGGGTGGTAATCATGGCCATGATAATAGAAGAGGTGAGTCAAGTGGAAATTTTAAAAAGAGGAGATTTAACAATGACAGGAAGACATCAGTAGCAACACCAGCATCAACTGTTGCTAGGGGAGGAGAACGACCACCAGTCGTGTGTTATAAATGCGGGAAAGAGGGACATATCAGCCCAAACTGCCCACAACAATCCAAGGTATGTTATAATTGTGGAAAGGAGGGTCATATAGCCCGAGAGTGTTCTATAGCAAAACTAAGTTCAGCGGAGATGATGACTCCAAAGGCTGTCCCGGATAAGTCAAATTAGCGGTTCCTAGAAGAGCGTTTGTCGTAACTGGCCAAAACGCAAGGAACCCAAACGAGGTGATCACGGGTAAGCTAATCTTGAATTCTTGCGAAGTTTATACCTTACTAGATACCGGTTCTACCCATTCTTTTATCTCTCCTACTTGTGCTCAACGTTTAAACTTGACTCCGGAGAAATTTGACTTTAACTTATCTGTTGAAACTCAGTTGGGTGAAACCTTCGTTACATCTACAGTTTATAAATCTTGCTTGATCCAAGTTGGCACTATCACATTACCTATTGATCTTATCTCTTTAAAGAAACTTGCTTTTGATGTGATTTTAGGAATTGATTGGTTAACCACTCATCATGCAAAAATTGATTGTTTTCGTAAGGTTATTAGTTTTCATATACCTAACCAACCTGTCATACGAATTCAAACAACTAAACCACTAAAATCAGTCACTCTCATATCAAGCCACAAAGCTATTTGTTTATTAAAAAATGGATGCCAAGCTTTCTTAGCCCATGTTATGGATTTGAATAAAGACAAGTCAGATTTGGATAATATTTCTGTTGTTAGAGAATTTCCTGATGTATTTCTGAAGAACTTTCCAGGCCTACCCCGTAACGTGATGTTGAATTCTTTATTGACCTTGAACTGGGTACAAAACCCATTTCTAAAACCCAATATCGAATGGCTCCTATTGAACTTTAGGAGTTAAAAGTCCAACTACAGGAGTTATTAGACATCGGTTTCATTCGTCCAAGTACATCTCCTTGGGGTGCTCTTGTTTTATTCGTGAAGAAGAAAGACGGGAGTATGCGACTTTGTATTGACTACCGAGAATTGAACCATGTCACCATCAAGAATAGGTATCCGCTACCTCGCATTGATGACCTGTTCGACCAGTTGCAAGGAGAACAATTCTTTTTAAAGATCGATCTTCATTCTGGATATCATCAGTTGAAGATTAAAACTGAGGATATTCCAAAGACTGCCTTTAGAACTTGGTATGGTCATTATGATTTCTTAGTCATGTCTTTTGGATTGACTAATGCTCATGCTGCTTTCATGGATATGATGAACCATGTATTCAAGGAATATTTGGATCAGTTCGTTGTTGTCTTTATTGATGACATCCTCATCTATTCCAAAAGCCATGAAGATCATGAGCACCATTTGAAGATGATACTTGAAAGGCTTCGTGAAAACAAGCTTTATGCCAAGCTGAAGAAATGTGAGGTCTGGCTTGAGGAAGTAGCATTCCTTAGGCACGTGGTGTTAAAACATGGTGTATCTGTTGACCCGGCGAAGATTGAAGCAATACAAAGTTGGGAACAACCGAAGTCGGTGACCAAAGTACGCAGCTTTCTTGGCTTAGCTGGTTATTATCGTAGATTCGTGGAAGGATTTTCTCGAATTGCTACTCCATTAACTCAAATTTGACTCTTAAAGATACAAAAATTGCATGGATGGGCGAAGAATGCGAGAAGAGTTTCCAAGAGCTCAAGAGGAGACTCATTTCGGCACCTGTTATGGCAATAACATCAGGTTCGGATGGATTTGTTATCTATAGTGATGCTTCAGGCAAAGGGTTAGGATGATTTCTTATGCAACATGGGAAAGTCATAGCCTATGCCTCGCGACAACTCAAAGAATATGAGAGGAATTATCCTACTCATGATCTAGAGTTGGCAGCAGTCATTTTCGCGTTAAAGATATAGAGACACTACTTGTATGGGGAGAAAGTGGAGATCTATACGGATCATAAAAGCCTCAAATACTTCTTCACCCAAAAGGAACTCAACATGCGGCAACGACGTTGGCTCGAGCTGTTGAAAGATTATGATCATACCATTCAATACCATCCTGGAAAACCAAACATAGTAGCTGACGCATTGAGTAGAAGATCGTATGCGGGTACGAGTGCGATGTTGTTAACACAAAGACCTATTTTGTACGATTTGAAAAAGATGGAGATTGAGTTAAAGACTCCAAGGACCCACGTGATGATGGCAAATATACGAGTAGAACCGACTTTAATCGATAAAGTTAAAGCTGCTCAAGCTACAGACCTAGGACTGATGCGTATGAAGAAGAAAGTGCAAGAAGGTGCTATACCGGAAGCAAGAATTGATGAAGAAGGAATACTTCGATTAAACTCTAGACTTTGCGTTCCTAACGATTCTGACTTGAATCATATAATCATGATGGAGGTACACAACACCCCATTTGAAATCCATCCTGGGAGTACCAAAATGTATCATGATATTCAACATACATTTTGGTGGAACAATATGAAGAGAGAGATCGCAGAGTTTATCTCGAGGTGTTTAACTTGTCAACGTGTAAAGGCGGAGCATCAAGTGCCAAAAGGTCCATTGCAACCACTTGAGATTCCAAAATGGAAGTGGGAACACATTACCATGGATTTCGTTACAGGTCTTCCCAAAGTTTCTCAAGGCATAGATGCAATTTGGGTTCTTGTTGATAGATTAACCATGTCTGCTCATTTCTTGTCGATACGTGAAACTTATTCCCTTGAACGTCTTGCTCGTATGTACGTGAACAAGATTGTGAGATTGCATGGCATGCCAGTATCCATAGTTTCAGATCGTGACCTAAGATTCACTTCACAATTTTGGGTTAGCTTGCAGAAAGCTATGGGCACGGATTTACAATTCAGCTCAGCATACCATCCTCAAACTGATGGACAATCAGAGAGGACTATTCAAACTCTTGAAGATCTATTAAGACTCTATGTCCTAGATTTCAAAGGAAGTTGGGATAAGTACTTGCCACTGGGGGAATTCTCCTACAACAATAGTTATCAAGCAAGTATAGGCATGGCTCCATTTGAAGCCTTGTATGGACGAAAGTGTCGTTCTCCAGTATGCTAGGACGAGGTGGGTGAAGCAACTTTGTTGGGACCGGAATTGGTACGCATGACTATAGAAAAAATCCAAATAATTTGACAACGTATTCAAACCTCACAGGATCGATAAAAGAGTTATGCTGATCTTCATCGAAAGGACATGGAATTTAATATTGGGGATCATGTATTATTACGTATTACTCCATGGAAGGGAGTTACAAGATTTGGAAAGAGAGGAAAGCTCAATCCAAGGTTTGTTGGTCCATATGAGATTCTTGATCGAAAAGGAAATGTGGCCTATAGACTCGCGTTACCTCCAAGTATGTCTCGTGTTCACAACGTTTTCCAAAGATCTATGCTTCGTAAATATGTGAAAGACCCGAACCACATTATTACGTTAGAACCAGATGAGATAGCCGAAGATTTAACGTACGAGGAGGTACTTGTTAAGATCTTGGATAGGAAAGAGCATGTCCTACGCACCAAGGTTATACCACAAGTTAAGGTTTTGTGGAGGAACCATGCTATTGAGGAAATGACCTGGGAGTTGGAATCAGAAATGAAAGCGAGGTACCCTCACCTTTTCGAAACACCAGGTATGTACGTTAATTTCGAGGACGAAATTTTATAAGGAGGGGAGGTTGTAAGACCCCAACTTATGATAAATAAAATTGAAATTTTCCTTTATTCATTATTTTAAATTAATAAGGTGTTAATTTGATATAATACTTTGGTTATGGATGAAATATAAAAAAATTTCAAAATAAGCAAGTGGTTATAAAATATTCATTTCTATCGGGGAATATTCGTTTGGTCGTGGAATATTCTTTTTGTCGGGAAATATTCGTCCGATGGCACAACCATATGTGGGCTCCATAACGGAAAACGATTGGATGAAGGAAAACGACAAATTATGAGTTTTATAAATAACGGCGTAGTTGTTACCGTTAACACTGTTGGAATACCTGGTGGTTAAAATACAGTAATATGCATGGTTGCACAAAGAGAGTAGCAGACAGATTGCATGTATTGTTGAATTATTGATTCGTATATAAGAAGGCACTACTCAATAATTGTTACGGTGAGTTACTTGCTCAATATTTTATTTTATTGATTCAATAATTCTTTGCGTTGATAGTTTATATTATTGTTGTTTCAATAATTGTCACTGCACAATATTTCCCATTATCAGATCAATAATTCATATTATTTGAATAATATTATTAGATAGCATTATTGGCAATGTCTAGAAAGTTCTGTCAAGGGAAGGTTTGGTCACTTAATTACGCGTCAGTAAGGAGAAATCCTTATTTGAAAGCCCCCTCTTTCTTGGGAACTGTCTGGTTGTCATAATTGTGATTCTGTAATATTATTTATGAATAATTAATTATTGATTTATATGATTAGAAAATATTTATTTTGTAACGATCCGGAATTTCAAATTGTAATATTAAATATTTATTAAAATATAAATATTTATTTGATGTGTTTATTGTTGAAATTGATGAGATAAATAATTTATTGATGTGATGGTTGCTAGTAAATATTTATGAATCTAAATTCATTAGATAATATTCTAAATTAAATTAATTTATAATTTAGAGAGTTGTAATATAACATGAGATGTAATATTGTTGTTTTAATTTAATAACTTAAGGTGGTATATTGTTATTAAATAAAATTATAATAAAATTATAATTTTGTGATATTTGGTTAAATGGGAAATTAATTTAGTATGTGGTAATTAGTTTATTTAATTAAGATTGGATATGGAAATCCAAGTAAACAATGCAGACAATAAACTATACTATAAATGACTTATGAAAATAAATTAAAAGAGTTTTAATTTAGTTTTACCAAACAAAGCCTTAGAGCTTTTAAAATTCTTATTTTAATCTTGTTTTGCCAAACAACGTTTAAGAAATGATTAAGTCATTATTTTAAGTGGTTTTACCAAACAAGGTATAAGGATTAATTGATTAATTTTAATTATGTTAGCCAAACAAGTCTTATGGCTTTTGATTTTCAAAATTTGATAACTAATGTCAATTAAAGTTATATACTTAATATCTATATTATTATTATTATACGTTATATTTTTGTTAGTGCGTAAGTTAGAAGTTAGGGAGAAAGACTCAGAAGAAAGAAAAAGAAGAAAAGAAGAAATTGAGAGAAAACTTGAGAGAATCCTAGAGAGCTTTTGAGAAAGGAATTGGGGAAAAGAAGTCTTGTTGATCAAAGGAAGAAAATTTCACCTTCTAGCATACAAGGTATCCTCTTACCCTTTTAAAATTCTAAAATTTGTGGTTGTCTTCTCTTCCAAAATTCTCTGTAAAATCTTTGTAGAGGTTGAATTAATTGTTATATATAGTTTATATGATAAATTAGTTGTTGTGAGACTGTTTTCATAAGTTTATATATGAGTATAGTCAATAAATTCATGTTATGTATGTTATGGCTTAGTTGGAATCAAAGTTTAGTTATGAAATCATGATGAAAACCTTAAATTAATGATGTATTCTGATAGTACTTGGAAAAACAAAAACAACCCAAGTTGAACGAGTCAAAACGGATGTAAAATGAATCCACAGTGAAGAATTTCGCTATAAATGACAATTAATGAGGTAATAAGAGAAATAGTAAAATTAAAGGTTGTAATCTTTGATGTTTGTGTTGTTTATTTGGTTAGAAACGTGTTAGAAACATTAGTTGATGTTTCTATAAACATATTACACCTTGGGTAGGTTGGTATGGTTGTTAGAAAGGAGTTTGTAGGCTTAATTTGGCTTTTTGTAGTGTTCGGGATCGAAATTCGCGATTTAGCAGAAGGGAACCCCGTCCTGGCGGGCCCCCTAGTGTAAAAACCCGCCCAAGAGGGGGTAGTCTGCCTTGCCAATTTTGGAAAAAAAATCTGATAAGACATGTTTTACTAAAACAGTCATAACATTTTCATACGAACTCCGATTGAGGTGATTCAAGATGATCCGGAACGAGGATGAATAGAACTACAACTTTTGTTCTTTAAGTAATTCAATATGAGGTCGTTAGGAAGGGTCAAAACAGTCATCATTGTGACTGTTACGTAATTGGAGGTAATTGGAGGGCGTCGGGCATGTACGTATGCTAGTGTAATGCTCTTGACGATAAATGATGTTGTTCTAAATTATAAAACATGAATGTTAGTAAATATAATGATATTTAAAATTAATATAATAATGTATTAGATAAGTTATAGAAGCATAGTAAGCATGCACAAGAGAGGCAAATCGGGCGTGTGACGAATAAACGTCGAAATGTCGTGATACGTGTTAATGAATGTAAAAAAGTGTTTTAAGTCAAATGAAATAGATATTATAAAATATGAAATGGGTTTAATATAAAACCAATAATGATACCTAGCAAGATTTAAACACTTAATTGAATTTCGAATATTTCATAAGTCGAAAAGTTAACACAATCTAATTTAACATTGTGTGCTAACTAATAGGAAAGATTATAAGATGTGGAGTGGAGTTTACATTAAAATTACTATGTGTTGTTATGTGACTAATAATTGATGTGTATGATTATATAATTGTGTAGGGCACGTGAAGTACAGATAACTGTAAGCTGTTAAACGTTTATTGGTAAACAACGATCAAGGCAAGTCTTTCAATTCCTATTTGCTATGTGAGCTTGATGATTAACTGTTTTAAATATTTGTTGCAAAGAGTATGAGGTGTATATATATGTTGAATGTATGAAATGTTAAAGTCAATTTATGACTACGTTGTTTGACTCAAGCATGTTGATTGAGTAAGGAACTCAATCTTTATAATTGTTATATAAATTATAGCATGTATGTTATGATAGTCCGATGTTCATGATATATATGTTGAGCATGTTATTATGTGCTACGTGATGCATGAAAACTGTTAGATTTTGCTGGGCTGTCGAGCTCAACCTTACAAATAACCACTTTTGCAGGTTAAAGATTTAAGGTAAAGATATGTGCTATGTGAAATATAGAGATCCATATTCACAAAGATTGCTTATGTTTTATGGGAAATGTATTTAATATTATGAATGTAACATGTTGTTGAATTGTAAGTTGAGTTATCCGATGTATATGGATACCTATTTATGATGTAAGACTTTATGTAGTTATTTTGTTGTTCACGATATAAATTTGAATCGAAGAGATGTAATGTAAAGGTTGCAATTTAGGGCAATAAAGAAGGAAATGTATAAAAGTTTTAATTATTCCTCAAATTTCAATGGTTGTATTACCGTTTAATGATGTAAAATTAGAGGTTGATTGTATTGTTAACGACCAAAGTCGAGAATTAAATTGTATGAATTTTGGAGTCGTTACATATTTGATGTGGATATAAATGATGGATTTATTTATTTATGTGGTTATAAATGAAGAAATTAATGCTGAGGTGTTTTATCAGTATTTTGTCGGAATGGAGGTATTAAAAATCATCCGTTTATGGATTTCAGATATTTTCTGTTTCGAATTTGGAAAAACTCAAAGCTACAAAGTTTTAGAGAATTCAATTTCGTGTGGAGTGGACATAAAATTCGTATTTTTCTGATAAACGGGATATTTTCTATGAATTACTGAAGTTTCGGAAAATAAAATAATTTTTATTAATTTATGGGTGGGGCCCACTTTTGTGATTTAAAGCATGAGGGCTACTGGGATTTTTTTCAAGAGTGGCATGCTGGTCTTTGATGGCTAGCATGCGTAGAATGAAGAATAAATAAAATAATATTTTATTATTTTAGTCTCCTATGGCATTCTTGCATTTTCCTATAAATAGACGCTTAGGTTAGAATTGAAAATCACACCAGAAACAAGTTTTCTTTCTCTCTAGATTATCGAGCATATTTTTGTGAGTATTTTGATACTTTGAGAGTTGCTGTTCGGTACAAGTTTCCTTCGACTCTATATCCGATATTCCAATCAGAAGTACCGTTATTTTGAGGTAAGGGATGTTATTTTCTTCTTAAATGATATTATTTTCTTCAATATCATTATGTCGATATATTGGTTTGAACTTTTTAATCAAATTTAGAACTTTTGTGTTGGGGTTACTATTCACGTATACGGCACTATTCACGTATACGACACTATTCACGAATATGACTATTCACCAAAAAATGAAAATTTTTCTTTTTGTCTAAGATGTCTATTATGGTTACTATCTTTGATTGTATCCATGTTTTGATCTTTATTTTTGAATTCTGCTTCTCAATTGGTTATTATGAAGTATTATTGATCTTGGATAAGCTGTTATACGAATCCCTAATATTTTTCCTTTGTCTCCCTAGATTCATTTTTAAAAAAATATTTTTCATCATCCTCAGTCTTAAATGATGATATTACTGAATATCTTTGGCCTGTAGTGCAAAGATGAATGATTAACTGATGAATAACTTTGGCTCGTAGTGCAAAGATGAACAAGTGTTGAGATGAACAGGTGTTGACCAACTGGTGATACAAATGAATATCTTTGGCCTGTAGTGCAAAGATGAATATTTGATTAAAGATGTATATTGATTGTTGTTACAGGGATAAAATATTGATGATGAACTTTGTAGACACTCAAAATTTTCTACACTTCTATTACTAACATTGCAGGAGGGTAGATTTATCTTTTGGAGATAACCCTGAAAGACAACTTACATCCATGCCGGATACTACCGGAAGTTTAGCTCCAACCCGAACACAAACCGGAACATCATCTCAACCCCGTAACACACACCGAGTGTATTTCCAATCTCGGAGATAACCCCAGAGATATGCAGATCAAAAGTCCCAAGAACAACACCGGAGGATAGATCTGTCTCTTGATAACACCACGACATTCGGGCCCAGGTCCCCAGAGACAACACCGAGTAAGAACCCCATCCTTGGTGATAGCCCCAAGGGATGTCATTGCAGTTTCGGCGATAACCCCAGAAATGCTTGTTTCAAACACATGCGATCAACTTCAGGCTCAGACATCCTGTTGAGGCACATACACCTCAGTCCCGAGACTAACAAAACAGGCAGATAGGAATACCCACAGATGACAGTGAGGCATACAAACAAGAAGTCCAATCTCAGATGTAACCTTGAGCAACGTCTGCTTTCCGCTGAAACAGGCGATAATCCCGGTGAGGAGTCAACACGTCATCTTACTATCTCAACAAGATGATATCTCAGCATACCAACAAGTTGTCCAATCTCAGCTGTAACCCTGAGCAACATCTACTCTCAACTCATACCGGCGATAACCAGGGCAAGGAGTCACACATCATCTTGTTCATTTAAATGGCACGTCGTCTCAACACTTCATACATACATACATACAACAATGTCCCACAAGAGCCGAGGATTGACAATCCCGAGTGACTATTACGTGTGGCAGTACTTTGGATAGAATTTGAAGCTTGAAGACCATGGGTATAGATCCCTCTTCCTGACTTCGTACAACTTCTAATCCATGTCATTACGTAACTCTCGATACAAGCGATCCGAATAAGTACAAATATACTTCTTTCGGATGCTCGGATTGAAGTTCTGCAAGTTCGAGCGGACATTACAAAGGCACGATCAAGACGCATTACGAGACGACGGGACATGAGGCTCGGATCCACCACGATGCACCAAGCGCAGTACAACTGTGGTCGCTATGTGTACCATGCGGCCATCCGTCTATATATACAAGGCTTGGGTCAGCCATTTGAAGATAGTGAGAGAAGGAAAAAGGCGAGGAAGCCTTGTCCATTTTACTCTGCATACACATTTTTTGAGTGTTTTCTCTTCTTTAAACACTAGTTAGCTCACATATAGCTACTTTTTATCCGGCGGGAGCTGAGTGTTTATCCATTTAATGTCTAAGAAGTCTACCTTGGCATCCCACTGTAAGCCTTCTTACATTCTATAAAACCTCTTTCTCATATATCACACACTGTTGTACACGTTGATAGTCGTGTGAGTGGGTTTGCCCGGACTTCGGTTTATGGTTTTCATTTCTGTCTGTACATATATACTAATATATATATATATATTTTGTATATATGGACTAACATTATTGAGTTATGCCTCGATTGAGCCTAGACTTCGGTCTGGAGCGTTTATCTGCTTATATATATATATACTTATATATATAATCTGTGGTCAGACTCTGTCTGATGAGCCTGGATTTTATATCCGGAGCGTTTAATTGCTTTTGTATATATATATTTATATATATAATTGTTGTCAGACATATCTAATGAGCCTAGATTTTCCATCCAGTGTGTTTACTCACTTATATATATATATATATATATATATACATATATATAATTGCTGTCCGACATATCCGATGAGCCCGGATTTACATCCGGTGCGTTTACTGCTTTTATATATATATTTGTACATATATATATTTATATTTCATCAAGTCTTGAGTTTACTTCGTGGCCTTTTACTGCCTTTTATTTACATTTTCGTTCCTACCGAGTTTATCAGTGGCGGTTGATCATGTTCATATATATATATATATATATTTACCGCTTTTATATATTTACATTTCGATCCCCGTGGAGTTTCTTCGAAAGTAGTATGCACACAAGCCAATCATGTTTGATGATAAAGCATATACTTTGTAACAATCTTATTCATTTATTAATAAAAAGTATTAATTTATTAAAGGCTTTTAAATTATCTACATGATGCTGTTTTATAATATGTGATAAACCCATAGTTTTAAGCAATGCTTTTAGAATAATGATGATGATCATTCTAATGAGATCTAAATTCTTAGAAAGCTTAAAACTAAAATAGTTCCCAATCATTGGATTACTAAATTGGGGATTAGTGAATCCGGAGATCGGGTACATACGCTCGTTGCTTGCTCATTGGATGAGGATGATTGATCTCATGATCATTTGTGTGGAGACACTAAAGCAAGTATGTAGGTGCTTATTAGAGAATAAGTTCACTGAACGTGGTTCGCTAAGGAATACCTAATGGAGTTTTACTTGCCTGTCAATAGGAATTCCTGTAGTGATAGTAGTACAAGTAATCCTTGGACTTGAGATCATCATAGTATCTTGTGTATGATGAGTTATACTTTGACTTATTCCTTAAGACCCTTAGGGTATATCAAAGGGTATGCTTGGGTATAATAAGTTGTACATGGAGATAATGTATGATCAATAAAGAATCTACCACTTCTAATAAAAGAAGAGAAATGTCCTATGTGATTCGATAAATGACAACCCAAAGAGTCTCTTGGTTAAGGCGTAATGAAATTAGAAAGGAGTTTCTAATTTGCATTATTTGGAGTTGTGCATTTAAGAGTCGAAAATACATATAATTAAATAAAATAAGACTTGACAAGAATTCCATGTCTTATATTTAATTGGGACATCAGTATGGTGGAAGGATTGAATTATGCAGAACTATTTACTCAAAGGTTCTTTTATGATTAATGTTGAAATCTATATTATCTCGGAAAGTCGTTGATCGCTAGGGAGGCTTATCCCTATTGTAGAATAAATATTATTTATTTAAATAAATTAATTGTTTAATAAATAAGATTAGAATTGTTCTAATTGATTTATTCACAACCTAGGTTTAATATGGAGAACCTAAAGGGTCACACCATAAAAGGAAGAATAATTATTTAAAAGTTAATGGCATAATCGTAATAATATGTTAAGTATATTTAATTTAATCTATGGTGATAGAATAAATTAAATAGCTTAATATTTATTATTTAATATTTTAGAAATATTAAATATAAATTAATAAGAGGAGTCTTATTAATATTATTACAATTATTATTATTTTAATTTCTAAAAGAGTTTAGGAATTAATTTAATATAAGTACTCTCATTTATTCCTAATTGGATTAGGAAGAAAAATTAGTTAAAGGAGTTTAATTAATTATCCCTAATTAGATTAGGGAGCTTAATTAATTAAAATAATTTAATTAATTAAATAAATCCCAATTCCTTAATTGTTAAGGTGGGTTGCCCACATCTATAAATAAGAGGAGTCTTATTATGGGTGGTGGTGGTTGTTGACTTTTACAACATACGTAATAATTCCATTTGTGGGAGAGTACGTCTTTTCTATAGAGATAAAAACTAGGGTTGAGCCAATACCCCTTCTTCTTGAATCTTTATTTTCCTTGGTGGATCACCCCAGAGGCCAAACATATGGGTGGCTAACGTTGATCAAAGGAAGGAACCAAACCCGGTGGATTCAAGTTGAACGCGAAAGGATTTGGAGGTGAACTTGTACTTGAGGAAGCTCGATCTTCAAGGGTATGATTTTATTCTTTATCTTTTCGTTTAATTAATAATTATGCATAAAGGGTGATCCGGGTATATGGTTTGAAAATTTTTTAAACTCTGATTTTACTCGCTTTCGCTAATTTATGCAATTTAATTGCGCACATGAATATTACAAACCTAACAGTGGTATCATAGCCAAACCTTTATGCGAATTATTAATTATTTTAATTTGATATGTATATTGATATGTGTTTAGAACAATTTTTTGGGCATAATTTTATTGTATAAAATTTAAAAAAAATAAATAAAAAATTAAAAAAAAGGGCCGAAATAAAGTTCCAACGTGAATCAGCAGCTTCAAAGTTTCAAGGAAATCATGATATGCTTGCAGCACGGTTTTCAAGGTAATGGCACGGATCACGTGGCTTAACCACTTCCCAGGATCATATAATGTTTGATTTTGTATGATTGAAAGATAAATGCCAAGTTATGTTGATATGGTTATTTACTGGTGTTGTTCAATAATGATATGACTAATGAATTGGGCCAAATGTTTGCTCACTGCAATATGGCTTAATCAAGGGATGTCATCAAATATATAATATATCTAGAACAACAATCGTCCTTTTATCAAATTCGCATGACCTGTGGTGCCAGTGGCTAACAAGCCGAGGTACTTGGTAATGAAAAAAAGATGCGTGACACAAGTTGGATCCAAAAGCTTATGATTACTTATATATTATATATATAATATATATTTCCATTATATATATATATATATATTATATATAATATATACGGTTAATAATTTTATAATTAAAATAAAATTTATTTTAATATTAAAATAAATAGTTTATTTTAATTTTAAAATAAAAGGTTTATTTTAATTTTAAAATTAAATTTCATGCTAACTAATTAGAGTTGGAATTGGATTCCATGATAACTAATTGGAGTTGAAATTGGATTCTATTTTTTCTTAAATAAAGGAGTTTATTTTGATATGAAATTAGATTTCATATTATTCAAAAAAAAAAAGGTTTATTTGTGAATAGGAAAAAGAATCAGTCTTTCCTTAAATAAAGGAGTTTATTTAGATATGAAATAAGATTTCATATTATTCAAAATAAAGGAGTTTATTTGTGAATAGGAAAGATAATCCGTGTTTCCTTTAATAATTTTTTTTTTACATGGAATTCGATTCCATAATTAATTAAAATAAAAGAGTTTATTTTAATTAAAGATTTTTTTACTTGGAATTGGATTCCATAATTAATTAAAATAAAGGAGTTTATTTTGATTAAAATTTTGATTAAAATAAAATAGTTTATTTTATTCAAAATTGGATAAATTAAAATAAAATAGTTTTATTTTGATTTAAATTTGGATTAAAATAAAGGAGTTTATTTTGATTCAAAATAGATTTTATACTAACTAAATTTGCCCATTAAATGATATCAATATATATATTAAATGTTTATTATTCATAAGATGAATGTTATTTATTGATCGTATGATGATGTATGATAATAATAAATGGGATTGATTATGGACTATTGATGTAAGACCTCAAATTTTTTTAAATAAAAAGGAATTTCCTTTATTTATTATTTTGAAATAGTAAGTGTTGATTTGATTAATGTGGATAGTTAAGGGTTAAATACATAAAATATTTCAAAATAAGCAAGTGGTTATAAAATATTCATTGTTGTTGGGAATATTCGTTTGGTCGTGGAATATTCGTATCGCTTTGGGAATATTCGTACGACGGCGCAGCCATGTGTGGGCCCCATAATGGAAAGCGATTGGATGAGGAAAACGACAAATATAAGTTGGTTAAAAATAACGGCGTAGTTGTTACCGTTAAGACTGTTGGAATACCCGGTGGTTAAAATACAGTAATACGCGTGGTTGCACAGTAGCACACGGTATTGCACAGTATTGTTGAATTATTGATCCTTACGTAAGATGGCACTACTCAATAATTTTCACAATAGTTATCGCTCAATATTTTATTTTATTGATTCAATAATTGTCGCATTGATATTTTATATTATTGTTGTTCAATAATTGTCACCGCACATGATTTCCCATTATCGATCAATAATTCATATTATTTGAATAATATTATTAGATAACATTATTGGCAATGTCTAGAAAGTTCTCGTCTAAGGAGAGGTTTGGTCACCTAATCAAGGCGCGCCAAGAAGGAGAGATCCTTATTGGAAAGCCCCTCTTTCCTGAGGAACTACTGGTCATTATAATTGTGATTTCGTAATATTATTTGTGAATAATTAATTATTGATTCATATGATAAGGAAATATTTATTTTATATGAATATAAATGATGGATTTATTTATGTGGTTATTAATGAAGGAATTAATGCTTTGAGATGTTTTATTTGTATTTTGCCGGATTGGAGGTATTAAAAGATCAAATGATTGTTATTATAGCTTTATTGTGTGAGTTATAATATTTAATCCGACCGTTGGATCGTTGTAATTTTTGGATATGTTATACATATATAAGTTGAGTATATGTCCACAAATTTTGAACCGTTAAAAAAAGAACGTAATGATTTGTTATGAATTTTAAGAGGTGTCTCGATTTAAATTAGGGTTATAATTGATTTTGGTGGAAAATTCTAGAATTGAGTGGGCCCCACTTGTGGTTGGTGAAGAAATGTGCTGAATTTTATTTCAAATGTGGTGGGTGGCAATAGTAGCAGGTGTAAAGCCATCAAAAAGGCAGTCAAGTCCGCTTCACATGCTTAACATTTTCCTATAAATAGAGGGCTAAGTTAGAATTGAAAATCACACCGTAAACAAAGTTTCTCTCTATATTATTGAGCGTATTTTGTGAGTATTTAGATACTTTGAGAGTTGTTGTTCAAAGACAAGTTTCATTCAAAGATCACTTTCGACCTTTCCTTCCAAGTAATCGATTCTTCGAGGTAAGGGATATTATTTTTTTTCAGTAATGATATTATTTCTTCAATATCATTATCTTTGAAATGTTGATCCAAGTTTTTATCAAATTTGGAACTATTTCATGTCGGGGTTACTATTCATGAGTTACTATTCATGAGTTACTATTCACGCAGTACTATTCATGAAGCGTGAAAATGTTTTTTGTGGAATTTCTATCTTTTGGTGTCTGAGTTACTATTCACGATACGACATTATTCACGATACTGAAGACTATTCACGATACGGCACTATTCATCGAAAAATAAAATTTCTTCTTTTCGTTCAAAATATCTATTCGGATACTAGCTTTGATTGAATCCATGTTTTGATCATTCTTGAATTTTACACCACTATGATTATTTTTGAGGTATTATTGGACATGGATATAACAAAGTACTAATCCTTAATCCTTAATCCTTGTCATTTTGTTTCACCGATTCGTTCTTTAAAAATATTTTTCATCATCCTTAGTCTTAAATGATGATATTATTGAATATCTTTGGCCCTGTAGTGCAAAAAGATGAATGATTTTCAAGAATATCTTTGGCCCAGTAGAAAAAGATGAGCGGGTGTTTAAATGAACACGACAGATCGATGAATATCTTTGGCCTTTAGTGCAAAAGATGAGCAGTGTTGAGATGAACATGACCGATCGATGAATATCTTTGGCCTTTAGTGCAAAGATGAACAGTGTTGAGATGAACATGACCGATTGATGAATATCTTTGGCTCAGTAGTGCAAAGATGAATATTTGATTTGAGATGAATATTGATTGATGTTACAGGATAAAATATTGATGATGGATCGTTAAATTCATAGATTATAGTAGATTTCATTCTCTACGTAACTCTTCTATGAATTATTATTTCACGTAATATTGATCCTGAAATTTGTTGTCTATCAGTATTCTATCGATTTTTCCTCGTTGGAGACTAACGATAATTTGTTGTATATTATCTTAGTCATAGTATTCTTTATCGGGCTAGTTGAGCTCACCCTTTTCCTTGTTGTTCCATTTTTCTTCTCGTGAGGCGAGAATGTAGCGAGTACTAGCTCTGGTATGGAATGAAGGTTCTAGAGAGAGTTGTTTAGTAGTCCTCACCATTTTTGTAAAATAATGTATCAATAAATGTGATGGGGATTTATTTGAGTATAGATATTGTCTAAAAGATAATATTTGTATTTAAACTCACGCTTTTCTTGTTGTAATAATAAAGTTGTAGTTGTTTCGTATCATGTATTTGGCGACTCGGAATGGGTGTGGTGTATACCTATTTTGGGGCGCCACGGTTGGTATCGAGCTTAGGATATGATCTCTGGCGGAGATCTGGGAATAGAACTAGGAGGGAGAGACGAGTAAATCCTTCGCTAGTGTGTCCTACCTAAGCTTATTTGTTAGTTGGTCAAGATATATAGGATATTATGTGATATATTGATTTCCTTAATTAACCCTTATTTTATGACAAGATTTGAGAATGTCGATCGAGAATATTAATAGTGGAGTAAATGAGACCGTGGAGATGCCTCAGACTCACCAACGAGGAGAACGTGTAACAGTCGGGCAATGTTCCTCCCGTGAACAACACCACCGAGCGAGATGAGAACGAGGGATGTTTAGAAGTTTTTTGCAGCTCATGCAAAATCGCACGAGGGGACTCGTGTTCAAAATACAGGAGGAAATGATAGCAATTCACGGGTTGTCACAAACCAAGCAGTTCAAAGAGTTGGGACCACCGTAATTTAAGGGAAAGAGGGACATATCAACCCAAACCGCCCACAACAGTTTAAGGTATGCTATAATTGTGGAAAAGAAGGACATATCGCCGAGATCAGACGATATCGAAACCCACCCAATGGAATGGTGACTCAAAAGGATGTCCCGTAAAAGTCAAAGTCAACGGTTCTTGGAAGAGCGTTTGTCGTGACCCAAAAAAAAAAATGCAAGGAACCCGAACGGTTAGCACGGGTTAGTTAATTATAAATTCTTGCTAAGTATATACCTTACTAGATACCGGTTCTACCTATTCTTTTATCTCTCTTTGCTTGCGCCAACGCTTGAACTTGACTACGGAGAAATTAAACTTTGACCTATCTGTGGAGACTCCATTAGGAGAAACTTTCATTACATCCGTTGTTTAAAAATCTTGCTTGATTCAGTTGGCACTATCACATTACCCGTTAACCTTATAGAGATATTTGCTTTTGATGTGATTTTAAGGTTAACTACTCATCATGCCAAAATTGATTGTTTTCGTAAGGTTGTTAGTTTTCATATTCCTAAGCAACTCGTTATTCAATTCAAGCAATCAAACCATTGTAATCAAACATTTTCATATCAAGCCATGAAGTCATTCGTTTATTACGGATGTCAAGTTTTCTTAGTCCATGTTATGGATTTGAATAAAGACACGCCGATTTGAATAATATTCCCGTTGTTATTGATTTTTCCCGACGTATTTCTGAAGAATTTCTTGGCTTACTCCCAAAGCTCGATATTAAATTTTGTATCGACTTTGAACCCCAGACAAAACTCATTTCTAAAATCTCATATCGAATGGCTCTATTGAACTTCGTGAGTTAAAATTCAACTATAGAATTTGGTACCGAGCCTTTATCTTGTGACTTCCTTTGTGGAATTCACCTAAGCTTTACTCTCTATAGGAGACGTCATATTCGATGCGATAGTAAATCGATAGGTGTCATTGTGACGTGCTATCCAAGATTGGGATATGAGTCACGCTTGAGAGCAACCTAAGTCAAGAATCGAAATACGTAGCTTTCAGGCTTAGTTGGTTATTATCGGAGATTCGTTGAAGGATATTCTCGAATCGCTATTCCATTATCGCGGTGACTCGTAGAGATACAAAATTCGAATGGAGCAAGGAATGTGGGAAGAGCTTCAAGAACTCAAGAGGAGACTCATTTCAAAGACATGTTCGACCATGCCATCCTCGGAAAAGCTTAACGTGGTAGCCGACGTGTTGAGTAGAAGATCGATATAAGCACGAAAGTACGATATTGTCAAAGACTAATTTCAGATAATTTACAAATAATAGAGATGGAGATGAAAACTCTAGGTACCCACGTGATAATATATTTAGTATAATCAACTTTAATCAATAAAGTTTAAGTTGCTCAAGCCACCCAATCTTGAGTCGATGCGTATGAAGAAGAAAGTATAAGAAGGAGCTATTCCTAAGGCGAGAATCGATGAAGAAGGAATACTTCGAGTCCACTTTAGACTTTGTGTTCCTAACGACTCTGATTTGAAGAACAAGATTATGATGGAGGCACACAATACACCATTTGCAATCCATCTCGGAAGTACTAAAATGTATCGTGATCTCGACATACATTTTGGTGGAATAATATGAAGAGAGAGATTGCAAAGTTTATCTCGATGTGTTTAACTTGCCAACGTGTAAAGGCGGAGCATCTAGTACCTAAGGGTCCATTGCAACCACTTGAGATTCCGGAATGGAAGTGGGAACACATTACCATAGATTTTGTTACGGGTCTTCCTACGGTTTCTCAAAGCATCAATGCTATTTGGGTTATTGTTGATAGATTAACCAAGTCTGCTCATTTCTTGCCGATACGGGAGACTTATTCACTTGAACGTCTTGCTAGTATATACGTGAATGAGATTGTGAGGTTGCATGGCATGCCTGTATCCATAGTTTGGATAGTGACCCAAGATTCACTTCATGATTTTGGGTTAGAAAGCTATGGGCACGAATTTATTTATCTGGGTTGGCATACCATCCTCAAACGGATGGGCAATCGAAAGGACTACTCAAACTCTTGAAGATATATTAAAACTCGTGTGTCCTAGATTTCAAAGGAAGTTGGGATAAGTACTTGCCATTGGTGGAATTCTCATACAACAATAGTTATTAAACAAATATAGGCATGGTTCCATTCAAGCATTATATGGACAAAAATGTCGTTCTCCAATATGTTGGGATGAGGTGGGTGAAGCAACATTGTTGGGACCCGAAAGTTAGTACGTATGACTCACCGAAAAGATCCAAATGATTCGACAACGATATACAAGCGGCACAAGATCGATAAAAAGAGTTATGCGGATCTTCATCGAAAGGACGTGGAATTTAATGTAGGGATCATGTATTGTTATTACGAGTTGCTCCATGGAAGGGAGTTACAAGATTTGGGAAGAGAGGAAAGCTCAATCCACGATTTATTGGTCCATTTCAAATTCTCGACCGAGTAGGAAATGTAGCCTATAGACTCAAGCGTTACCTCCGAGTATGTCTCGTGTTTCATAATGTGTTTCACATATCTCGTATTTCGTAAATATGTGAAAGACCGAACCACGTTATTGAGTTAGAACCAGGACGAGATAGCCAAGACTTAACGTATGAGGAGGTACTGTCAAGATCTTGGATAGAAGGAGCATGTCCCACGCAAGAAAGGTCATACCACAAGTTAAAATTTTGTGGAGGAATCATGCTATAGAGGAAATGACCTAGAATTGGAAACGGAAATGAAAGCGAGGTATCCTCACCTTTTCAAACACAGTGTACGCACGTCAATTTCGAGGACGAAATTTCATAAGGAGGGAGGTTGTAAGACCCGAAATTTTTTAAATAAAAGGAATTTCCTTTATTTATTATTTTGAAATAGTAAGGGTTGATTTGATTAATGTGGATAGTTAAGGGTTAAATACGCAAATATTTCAAAATAAGCAAGTGGTTATAAAATATTCATTGTTGTTTGGGAATATTCGTTTGGTCGTGGAATATTAAATGCATCGTTTGGGAATATTCAACGACTACGCCAAACCATGTGTGGGCCCCATAATGGAAAGCGATTGGATGAGGAAAACGACAAATATAAGTTGGTTAAAAATAACTACGTAGTTGTTACTGAATTAAGATCGTTGGAATACCCGGTGGTTAAAATACAAGAATACGCTGTGGTCGCACAAAGAAGATTACTACCAGATTGCACAAAGATTGTTGAATTATTGATCCTTACGTAAGATGGCACTACTCAATAATTTTCACAGTGAAGTTATCGCTCAATATTTTATTTTATTGATTCAATAATTGTCGCATTGATATTTTATATTATTGTTGTTCAATAATTATCACCGCACAAAGATTTCCCATTATCGATCAATAATTCATATAATTTGAATAATATTATTAGATAACATTATTGGCAATGTCTAGAAAGTTCTGTCTAAGGAGAGGTTTGGTCACCTAATCATGGCGCCAAGATGAGAGAGATCCTTATCGAAAGCCCCTCTTCCCGGAACTACTGGTCATTATAATTGTGATTTCGTAATATTATTTGTGAATAATTAATTATTGATTCATATGATAAGGAAATATTTATTTTATATGAATATAAATGATGGATTTATTTATGTGGTTATTAATGAAGGAATTAATCTTTGAGATGTTTTATTTGTATTTTGTCCGGATTGGAGGTATTAAAAGATCAAATCGGTGTTATTATAGCTTTATTGTGTGAGTTATAATATTTAATCCGACCGTTGGATCGTTGTAATTTTTGGATATGTTATACATATATAAGTTGAGTATATGTCCACAAATTTTGAACCGTTAAAAAAAAGAACGAATGATTTGTTATGAATTTTAAGAGGTGTCTGATTCGAAAATTAGGGTTATAATTGATTTTGGTGGAAAATTCTAGAATTGAGTGGGCCCCACTTGTGGTTGGTGAAGAAATGTGCTGAATTTTATTTCAAATGTGGTGGGTGGCAATAGTAGCGAGTAAAGCCATCGTAAAGAAAAGTCAAGTCTCGCTTCTTACTGTATAACATTTTCCTATAAATAGAGGGCTAAGTTAGAATTGAAAATCACACCGTAAACAAAGTTTTCTCTCTATATTATTGAGCGTATTTTGTGAGTATTTAGATACTTTGAGAGTTCTTTATTCAAGACAAGTTTCATTCAACATCACTTTCACCTTTCCTTCCAAGTAATCGATTCTTTCGAGGTAAGGGATATTATTTTTTTTCAGAATGATATTATTTCTTCAATATCATTATTGAAATGTTGATCCGAAGTTTTTATCAAATTTGGAACTTTTTCATGTCTGGGTTACTATTCATGAGTTACTATTCACGAGTTACTATTCACGAGTAGTACTATTCTATGAAGCGTGAAAATGTTTTTTTGTGGAATTTCTATCTTTTGGTGTCTGAGTTACTATTCACGATATCGACACTATTCACGATATCAAGACTATTCACGATATCGGACTATTCATCTAAAAATAAAATTTCTTCTTTTCGTCCAAAATATCTATTCTCGGATACTAGCTTTGATTGTATCCATGTTTTGATCATTCTTGAATTTTACACCACTATGATTATTTTTGAGGTATTATTGGACATGGATATAACAAAGTACGAATCCTTAATCCTTAATCCTTGTCATTTTGTTTCCTTTGGATTCGTTCTTTAAAAATATTTTCATCATCCTCGGCCTTAAATGATGATATTATTGAATATCTTTGGCCCTGTAGTAAAGATGAATGATTTTCAAGAATATCTTTGGCCTTCAGAGTGCAAAGATGAGCAGTGTGTTTAAATGAACACGACCGATCGATGAATATCTTTGGCCTTTAGTGCAAAAGATGAACAGTGTTGAGATGAACATGACCGATCGATGAATATCTTTGGCCTTTAGTGCAAAGAATAACAAAGGTGTTGAGATGAACATGACCGATTGATGAATATCTTTGGCCCAGTAGTGCAAAGATGAATATTTGATTTGAGATGAATATTGATTGATGTTACTGAGGATAAAATATTGATGATGGATCGTTAAATTCATAGATTATAGTAGATTTCATTCTCACGTAACTCTTCTATGAATTATTATTTCATTGCGAATATTGATCCGAAATTTGTTGTCTATTGTATTCTATCGATTTTTCCTGTTGGAGACTAACGATAATTTGTTGTATATTATCTTAGTCATAGTATTCTTTATTGGGCTAGTTGAGCTCACCCTTTTCCTTGTTGTTCCATTTTTCTTCTCGGGAGGCGAGAATGTAGCGAAAGTACTAGTCTGGGGTATGGAATGAAGGTTCTAGAGAGAGTTGTTTAGTAGTCCTCACCATTTTTGTAAAATAATGTATCAATAAATGTGATGGGGATTTATTTGAGTATAGATATTGTCTAAAAGATAATATTTGTATTTAAACTCACAGTTTTTATTGTTGTAATAATAAAGTTGTAGTTGTTTCGTACCATGTATTTGGCGCACTCAGAATGGGTGTGGTGTATACCTATTTTGGGGCGCCGCGGTTGGTATCGAGCTTAGGATATGATCTCCATGAGATCGGGGAATAGAACTAGAGGGGAGAGACGAGTAAATCCTTCGCTAGTGTGTCCTACCTAAGCTTGTTTGTTAGTTGGTCAAGATATATAGAGATATTATGTGATATATTGATTTCTTAATTAACCCTTATTTTATGACAAGATTTGAGAATGTCGATCGAGAATATTAATAGTGGAGTAAATGAGACCGTGGAGATGCCAGACTCACCAACGAGGAGAACGCTGTAACAGTGGCAATGTTCCTCCCGTGAACAAACACCACTTTGAAAGCGAGATGAGGAACGAGGGGATGTTTAGAAATGGTCAGATATCTCTGAAAATGGTAACCTCAAAATTCAGCCCCAAGACTCCATAAAAGTTATGGACAGGGAGGATTCCTAATCTTAAGTATGTTAAGATAAGGGGTTGTCCAACTTATGTGAAAAGGTTTCAAAGGATAAGCTTGGGACAAGATTTGACAAGTGCAGATTTGTGGGACATCCTAAAATAAGTTTAGGGTATACGTTCTATAATCCTACATAGCAAAAGGTGTTTATTGCGAAACACGCTACCTTCTAAGATAAAGGTGTTTATCATTAAAAGGGGCTAGTGGGAGGATTATAGATCTTGAAGAGTTCATGATCCACAAAACACTATAAGTCAAATAAGAGGAACCTGTAGATAGACCTATTGTACCACAACCGAATCATAAAACCGGAATAGTAGAAGATACCTAGGAGGTATGGATTCATCATGGATGATGATGATGAGGTACGATCATGAAGATGATGATCCGAGTTACATACGATGAGGTAAGAGTTCTAGTGTGTACAAAAGGGTCAGTGGGAGCGTCGTGAAATTTCTAGTATTATATGTTGATATACTACGGATGAGGAATTACATACCAATGCTACAATCAGTAAAGATAAAGTTGTCTAAACAATCCTCCATGAATGATTTGGAAGAGTATCTTAATTGGGGATATAAATCTATATAGATAGATTTAAGAGGATGCTCGACTTAACCCAAGGAACGTATATTCATTTGATGTTAAAGTCGTTTAGCATGGCAAACCCAAGAGATGTCTCATGTCGATGAGCTATGGAGTGTATCTCTTAATAGTCCCCAAAGACTCAAAGAGAGATCACATGAGTAATTATCATGTATGCAATGAAATATCACGAGACCGATGTTGATCGGTCATATTCGTGGAGAAGTTCACTATGAGTCGCTGAAAAACATCATAAAGCTTAAGGCACTAAGGATATGATCATATTCATGGTGGGTCTAAATTAAAACTAGAGGGCTTAATGAGACTCAAGTTTTTCGCATGCACTCAAGATGATGAAAATCCACTTTAAGGTAAAAGCGTTATCTTGGACGAAGGTGCGTTGAATTGGAAAGGTTCCAAACAATAAAACGATTCTTTGGTTTAGTGATAAAGACAAAATATATAGCTATAAATGAAGTCGCAAGTTGATTATTTGGATTAAAAGTTCATTACGTAACTAGGAATAGTTCCTAAGTCTCATCTTGGATCTAAACATGTGTTGTGGCACTTTCATTTGATTATTAGAATCATTGAAAGATGGGAAATCACTATAGAGATAGTGGACTCTCATGAACAACATTACATATCCATTAACTAAAGCTTATCCAACAAACAGGATAATCGCTACTTAGAGAAGAAGAGTATAAGATACAATGACGATTGGCTTTAGTGCAAGTGGGAGATTGAAAGTAGTATGCACACAAGCCAATCATGTTTGATGATAAAGCATATACTTTGTAACAATCTTATTCATTTATTAATAAAAAGTATTAATTTATTAAAGGCTTTTAAATTATCTACATGATGTTGTTTTATAATATGTGATAAACCCATAGTTTTAAGCAATGCTTTTAGAATAATGATGATGATCATTCTAATGAGATCTAAATTCTTAGAAAGCTTAAAACTAAAATAGTTCCCAATCATTGGATTACTAAATTGGGGATTAGTGAATCCGGATAGATTGGTACATACGTTGCTTGCTCATTGGATGAGGATGATTGATCTCATGATCATTTGTGTGGAGACACTAAAGCAAGTATGTAGGTGCTTATTAGAGAATAAGTTCATTGAACGTGGCTCGCTAAGGAATACCTAATGGAGTTTTACTTGCCTGTCAATAGGAATTCCTGTAGTGATAGTAGTACAAGTAATCCTTGGACTTGAGATCATCATAGTATCTTGTGTATGATGAGTTATACTTTGACTTATTCCTTAAGACCCTTAGGGTATATCAAAGGGTATGCTTGGGTATAATAAGTTGTACATGGAGATAATGTATGATCAATAAAGAATCTACCACTTCTAATAAAAGAAGAGAAATGTCCTATGTGATTCGATAAATGACAACCCAAAGAGTCCTTGGTTAAGGCGTAATGAAATTAGAAAGGAGTTTCTAATTTGCATTATTTTGAGTTGTGCATTTAAGAGTCGTAAATACATATAATTAAATAAAATAAGACTTGACAAGTAATTCCATGTCTTATATTTAATTGGGACATTGTATGGTAGAAGGATTGAATTGTATGCGGTAACTATTTACTCAAAGGTTCTTTTATGATTAATGTTAAAATCTATATTATCCGGAAAGTCGTTGATCGCTAGGAGGCTTATCCCTATTGTAGAATAAATATTATTTATTTAAATAAATTAATTGTTTAATAAATAAGATTAGAATTGTTCTAATTGATTTATTCACAATAGGTTTAATATGGAGAACCTAAAGGGTCACACCATAAAAGGAAGAATAATTATTAAAAAGTTAATGGCATAATCGTAATAATATGTTAAGTATATTTAATTTAATCTATGGTGATAGAATAAATTAAATAGCTTAATATTTATTATTTAATATTTTAGAAATATTAAATATAAATTAATAAGAGGAGTCTTATTAATATTATTACAATTATTATTATTTTAATTTCTAAAAGAGTTTAGGAATTAATTTAATATAAGTACTCTCATTTATTCCTAATTGGATTAGGAAGAAAAATTAGTTAAAGGAGTTTAATTAATTATCCCTAATTAGATTAGGGAGCTTAATTAATTAAAATAATTTAATTAATTAAATAAATCCCAATTCCTTAATTGTTAAGGTGGGTTGCCCACATCTATAAATAAGAGGAGTCTTATTATGGGTGGTGGTGGTTGTTAACTTTTACAACATACGTAATAATTCCAATTTGTGGGAGAGTACGTCTTTTCTATAGAGATAGAAAACTAGGGTTGAGCCAATACCCCTTCTTCTTGAATCTTTATTTTTCCTTGGTGGATCACCTCTAGAGGCCAAACATATGGGTGGCTAACGTTGATCAAAGGAAGGAACCAAACCCGGTGGATTCAAGTTGAACGCGAAAGGATTTGGAGGTGAACTTGTACGAGGGAAGCTCGATCTTCAAGGGTATGATTTTATTCTTTATCTTTTCGTTTAATTAATAATTATGCATAAAGGGTGATCCAGGGTATATGGTTTGAAAATTTTTAAACTCGATTTTACTCGCTTCGCTTAATTTATGCAATTTGATTGCAAGACATGAATATTACAAACCTAATAAATTTCGTGGTGGTTGATCCAAATCAGATATATATATATTTCTGACTTTTATATATATAATCGCCATCGCTTTCCATACAAATTGCAAGATATCATGTGAGCCTAGGAATCATGTGATCACAAGTTCATCCATCGAACCTAGATTGATTCCCATGATGGACATTTTTTTAGTCAGAAGTGTTTTATACATTATTTCTGTTGTCTCGAAGTTTCCTTGGATGGTTGTCATGCCCTATAAGGAGTTCTAAGATCGTCAGATATTATTTTTTCGAGGATGCTTCGCATCTCGAAAATAAAAGCAAACAAGCCGAGCATTTAATAAAATGGAAGTATGAAAAGGTCTCAATTCCTATTGAGCACACAGTTTGAAAAAACCTCTTTTACAAAACTTCATTGTTATATCTTGGTTAAAATTGGATTTTTCTATAAAATTCAAACCTTGTGTATATAAGTGCGAACGAGGCCTCGTACTACTTTCAAATAATTGCACATTGATCCACACACACACACACACACATTCATATAAAAATTTCTTTGAAAAGTGGCGGTCACCGTGGTAACACGGATGTCGGGGGGTGCCTAACAACTTCCCTCTGCATAATCAAGCCCCCGAACCCTTAATGAATCTCGGTTTCACAGACTCGTTTAGCAGTATCAAATCACTGGGTCAATGTGCTAACCATTTCGGTTGCATTGGTGCAACCAGTTAAATACACCAACTGGCAACTCTTAAAGTCAATCGTCGACATTATACATGTCGGACCTTTTTCACTTGTTTTTTCAAACAAAACTCACATTAACACGAGAACACCAAAGAACAAGTAACGAAAAGAGACACTCAAAAATCCCGACGTCGACAAGTGGCGACTCCGCTGGGGACTCCAGTAAGAGGGCTTAAGCCGCTATTACAAGCTTTTCAAAATTGTTATATGCTTGTGTGTGATTGTTGCATTTACATTTTTAATGAATGTGTACGAATGCATCTTACTTATTGCACTGCTAAATATCTATCTGTGATATTAGTGCTTCGCACATGTCATCATTTTGCATAAATGGTGAGACACATTGTATGTGAATGTATGTTGTGTGGTCCCTCCACCAGGAGGCTATCCTGTCGATGTTTGATTACTGGACCCGTGGGAAGAATAATTCCCCGGGGCTCAGGAAAGGCACCACTCAGATTCGCTCCAGTTGAAAGACCGGATTAACTTCCCGTCAAGTAGATTACGATGATCTGGGAACCTTCATGCCAAAAGCAAATGAGAGTAACCCCTAAGATAGGTGGGTCTACGATAAACCAAACGCGGAGGAAAGTCTCTTCATGCTTTCCATTTTCAATTACTTGTAAAAGCATTTACTTGTAATTTTATTCCATGTTCATCCATATGTAATGGAAAATATGAAGAATATCTGTGCATGACATGTTATCAATTAACAAACCGGTTTTGCAGGAAAAATTCCTAAAACGTACATGTTATGATAACATTTACATTACCCTAAGACTAAACTATATAAGTCTTTTGTAGGGAAGCAATTGGGCCTGCTACCCGCTCAAAATCCAAAAAGGCCATAAGCTTCTGTACCAATCATATCTTCTTAGAACAATGCCTAATCACATTTCCGAGAAGAATTTGACAGATTGAGTAAACAAATCACAGACTTGGCTGTTCTATTGAAGGAATTACACCAGTCTACTCAGGGTACAAAGATACCTACACATACAGAATCCTCTACACAAGGGGGAGTTCAAGGTCTGGAAAAAACAATTCCAGAACATCAGTTGGATACAACCAACAAAGACCCTGAAGGCACCCATCTCCAAAGAGATCCAGACAACGGTGACATCAGGAAGAAAGTCATTCAAATGGAGAAAACCATTCGTGTTCTCAAAGGGATTGGAACTCATGGCAGTGTTTTATAAACAGACCTTTGCATATTCCCTGGTGTTCATTATTCGGAGAAATTTAAAACCCCTGATTTTGAGAAATATGACGGATTAGGGGATCCTTATACACATTTAAAAGTGTTCATTGGAGAACTTGGATCTTATGCGGAGAATGAAAAGCTCGAATGCAAATTTGCTTCGTAAAAAAGTCCTGATTGGAGAAGCCCGTTCATGGTATACCAGATTAGACAACTCTAAGATCCATAGTTGGGAAGAGCTGGCTCACACCTTCCTCACTCAATCTGAGTTTTCAATCTCAAATGGCTCTCTGACCGGCACCAAATTACCAAGGTCGAAAGAAATGATCTAATGAGTCATTCGGAGAGTATGCTCAAAGGTGGAGCGCTTCTTTGCTCAAGTCATTCCTTCCATGATACGAATCGAAATGGTCATGACTTTCATAGATATACAGAAAGCTCCTTTCTATGAAAGACTTTTAGCTGGTATTGGCAAACCATTTTTTGAAATAATCAAACACGGCGAGATGGCTGAAATGGCATTGAAGTCCGGTAAAATTCAAGACCTAGCCGCTCTTAAAGCTGTTGCTGAGCACATCCAGTCCGGATCTTATGGAAACAAGCCCCGGAGGGTCCATAAAAAGAAAGAGGAGGATGTTTCCTTGATACTACAAGGACAAAAAGGCAATCCAAGCATGCCTATGCAGAGGAAAAACTACTCCCCTTTTCCAGCACAATCTTCAAACCCTCCATTGCCTAAAAGTGGAGAAGTAAAGCAACCTCGAACGTTCACACCCTTAGGGGACTCGCTCGAGAATATTCTTGCTCTTCTGACTGCTCAGAAGAAAATTACGCATCTTCTTCCACCAGCCAACCCTAATGGGAAGGGTTTTAATGCTACTCGGATGTGGGCTTACCATGCCGGGGCACCCGGATATGATACTCAAGATTGTTGGGCGTTGAAGCATAAGATGCAAGATCTAATAGACAACAGTGAGATCGTAGTCACCAAGCCAGATCAACCTCACGTGCAAGACAACCCTCTTCCTCAACACAAAGAAGAAGAGGTCAACATGATCGGTTGGAGCACTGGATATGGTTCCAATTCTACTGATAAATCATCCCAACCCATCAAAGACGGTGTTGACAAATGGGATTATGCAAAGTTCTACTTTACCATGGAACGAAAGATGAAAGTTCTTGGCAAACAAATTGAGCAATTGGCAGAACTGGTGACCCGCCATCATCAAGTCACACGCCAATTTATCAGGCAGGAGCATGCCTATCTCCTTCCATTTGTTATGAATGCTTCATCAACACCTTCAGAAAGTGAAGCTATGGAGGATAAGGTTGCAAAGCGAGCAAGTGCTAAAGCCCGTCGGGATTTCGCCAATAAAAGGGAATTCACATATTTGGGCCAATCTATGGAGGAGATACTTCAAATGTTGATCAACGAAGGAAGAATCACATTCCTTCTACCTCCAATCAATCCCCGCTCAGGGCGGTTCAATCCTGATGAAATGTGTCAATATCATTCACATTCTCGCGGTCACAGTACAGAAGAATGTTGGGCACTCCGCCGTCTCATTCAAAATCTTATTAATATAGGTGTCCTGCAAATAGCGAATGATTACACTGTGCAACTTAAAGGTGGAAATGCATGCCCTACCCAATGGAAGGGATCAGTAGCAGTTATATCCGAAGTGGATGATGACACTGTCAAAGTATTTCCCATACAACCAATTAATCTCAAAGAAGCTGACAATCCTTTGAAAGTGGCCGCACCAGAGCTAATTCCTTTACCTTGCAAACTACAATATCCTGTTGTCAGCTTACACAAAGTTCCATGGAATTATGGAGAAGCTGAAGGATCCACGTCTCATACTACTGCTACAGTGTCGAAAGAAAATCCACTGTACCTTCCTCAAAGGATTATCAAGCCTACTTACGAAGAAAAGGGGAAGTTTCCCATGGAGAAGATTGAAAAATTCCTCCGTACTATGGGCCATAATTAAGCCAAAGTGGTTTTAAGCTTGCGAGAAGCTCCACACTAGATTTCGATACTGGACCTAGTTTTCTCTTCCGAGGAGCATCAAAAGGCCTTAGAAGAAGCCTACCTGCCAAAATCAGTGAATGTGGAAAAATTTCAACATTTGGTTAATCACATTTTCAACAACAATGTGATATCCTTCACTGATGATGACATACCTCCTGAAGGGACCGGTCATTGCAAACCACTACATATCGTAGTGTTGTCTTCCGGGTACATGCTAGCTGGAGTATTGATAGATGGAGGGTCATCTCTAAATATCTGTCCTTATGCCACCTTGGTGAGATGAATATCAATCTCAAGTAAATCCAAAGTAGCCATATGATCATCCGAGCTTTTGATGGATCTCGGCAAAATTTTGTTGGAGAGATTGAATTGCCAATTGAGATTGGTCCTAATACATTCAACGTATCCTTCCACGTCCTCAAGATAGATTCAGGATACAACCTGCTATTGGGGAGACCATAGATACACATGGCTGAAGCTGTTCCCTCCACCTTACATCAACAACTCAAATACATCATCAACAACAGTCTAGTCACTGTCAATGCTGAGCCGGAATGTCCTAGACCAGGAACTCTACCAATTATCAGCTTCAATTCAGAAGTTGAGCCGGCTAGTTTCCATACTATGGAAGTGAGTAACACGCAATACAATTCTATTGGAGCGCCACTTCCCGTACCCAAGATTTCTAACGAGGTTATGTCACCACTCAAGAAATGATGTTATTGGGTTATCAACCTGGACAAGGGCTTGGTAAGGATCAACAGGGTATTAAGCACCCTATCCAAATGTCCAGTCAAATTGGGACAGCCGGGCTAGGTTATTCTACTAATTCCACTCACAGGAATCCTCATAAGCATAAGCAGGTTCCTCAAACTTCGGCCGCACGATGATTTTCTACACCTTTACCACATGATTTGATACAGTCTCCAGTAAAGGTACCAACCCATGTTGTGGCTATGCTGTTTTCGAAACCAGTGCCAATCAAAGCTAAAGAGGTGCTGATTCTTGATCCCGAGGCGAAAGAAAAGGAACGGAAACATAAACATGACCTTGCCTTGATGATGGCAGGCATTCACGTCATTATTCATGATGAACACACAAACAGGTACACCTCAGACGATCCTTCTATCACTGCAGTCCATTAGGACTTTTCCCTCGATAATTGGAGCAGAACTCCATGCATTGGTCGACGAGGGTAAAATGGGCAAAAAATCCCTCTGCCCTATAGATAACTTTAATTGCTTGTTTTCCTTTACAACACTAGCAATTATTTTATCACGTACATGCTAACATTTTTGTATGATCGAACAGTTGCATATATTAAGTGAAAGCATATTTTGTTTCAGGACTCTAAATTTAGATGTGCCTGTACTTGTTGATGAGGTGCCTTCTCTCCACAAGGGCTGTAACTTTGATGCAAAGTTGGACTTAGACTTGATGGACATCCAAGAGGACATTGAGACACCTCAAGAGATTAAGGAATGGGTCACCGACAAACCCAAACCCAATCTTGATCAAACCACTCCTTTCAATCTCGGAACCTTAGACAACCCTAAGCTAATCCAGATTGGTTCAGACCTTACCACAAATCAACGGAATGACATGGTTGCACTGTTAACCCAATTCCAGGATGTGTTTGCATGGTCTCATGAAGACATGGTGGGTTTGTCCACTGACATTGTTCTTCATCGCCTTCCCATTAAAGAAGGATTCAAGCCGGTTAGTAAAAAGCTCAAAGCGATTGAAACCTGAGTGAAGTTTAAAAGTTAAAGAAGAAATTGTGAAACAATTTCAAGCTGGCATCATCTTGGTTTCTACATATCCAGAGTGGATATCCAACATTGTTCCTGTGCCTAAACCAGGAGGAAAGGTGCGAGTTTGTGTGGATTATCGGGATTTGAATAAAGCGTGCCTTAAAGATAGCTTTCCCGTGCCTTTTATCCACATTCTCATTGACAATCTTCGCTTTCAATACTCGGCATGTACTCCTTTCTTTGATTGCTTGCGGGGTACCATCAAATTATGGTCACCGAGGAAGATCGTGAGAAAACCGCTTTCATCACGCCTTGGGAACCTTTTACTCTGACGGTTGTCATTCGGCCTCATCAACGCCGGCAAACCTACCAAATGAAGCTATGATGGCTCTTTTCCATGATTTAATGCATAAGGAGATAGAGATCTATGTGGATGACATCATTGTCAAATCCCGGAAAGAGGATGACCATTTAGACCATCTCAAAAAGCTGTTCAACAGGTTATGTAAGTACAACTTGAAGTTGAATCCCGCCAAGTGCTCCTTTAGTATTAAGTCAGGCAAGTTGCTAGGCTTCCTAGTCAGCCACAAAGGGATTGAACTGGATCCTACCAAAATCCAGGCCATCAAGGAAATGCCCATTCCTCAGACAGAAAAGGAAATACGGGGGTTTTTGGGAAGGATCAACTTCATTAGTCGGTTCATTTCTCAACTCACGGCAACCTGTGAGCCAATCTTCAAATTGTTAAGGAAGAACTCCTCCATGAAATAGAATGACGAGTGTCAAAAAGCCTTCCTCACAATTAAGGAGCAACTGATCAACGCTCTTATTCTGGTACCTCCCAGAGATGATGTTCCCCTGTTCATGTACCTGTCCATAAATGACAATGTTATGGGCTGTATGCTGGGGCAGAAAGACAATAAAGGCCAAGAGCGAGCTATCTATTACCTTAGCAAAAGATTCAGCATCAGTGAACACAAGTACACTCTGATCGAGAAGACTTGTTGTGCTTTAGCATGGGCTTCCATGAGATTACAACATTATCTCCATGGTCACACAACCCATCTCATATCCCGCGTGGATCCTCTTAAGTATGGGTTCAGCAAACCCATACTGAATTGTCGACTGTCCAGATGGCAATTGATCCTATAGCAATTTGACATCGTCTACGTGATTCAAAAGTTGGTCAAGGGTCAAGGAATTACAGATCAATTAGCCACTGCATCTGCAATGGATTACAAACTCTTTGAAACATACTTTCCTGACGAAGGAGTAATGACAATTCAGCAACCACATCAGTACGATACATGCCGTTCGTGGAAAATGTATTTTGATGGAGCTGTTAACTTAGAAGGCTTTGGAGCTGGAGCAGTTTTAATATCTGGTACGGGGGAGCAGTATCCCATCGCCGTCAAATTGCAGTTTGTCAACACCAACAACATAGCTGAGTATGAAGGCTGTATCATGGGACTCAAACTTGTCCGTTCAATAAGTATCAGGCGGTTAACTGTCTTTGGGGATTCCGAATTGGTAATCAATCAATCCACATGAATCTATCAAACCAAAGAATTACATTTACTGCCTTACCATCGGTAAGTTCTACAGATGGCTTTGGAGTTCGAAGAAATCTCCTTTCTCCACATTCCTCGTAATAGGAATGACTTCGCAGATGCATTAGCAATGTTGGCCTCCTTGGTTTACATACCTGATAAGGAAAACATGCCAAGCATCACAATTGCTATGCAGAAAGCCCCAGTCTATGGGAATTACATTGGAGAAGTATCGGATGAGTTGCCTCCCATCCACAACCCTTGGTATCAACATATCAAGGAGTATCTACGAGATGGATCAACACCCGCTGAGGTGAGCCTAACTGAGAAGAGGCGGATTCATTGACTTGTTATGAAATTCTACCTGAGCGGAGATGCACTCTACAAAAGAGATGCAGGATTAGGTCTCCTCAGATGTCTGGACAAAGACCAAGCTCAGCGACTCATGGATGAGATCCATGGTGGAGTATGCGGCCCTCACATGAGCGGACCCCTACTTGTCAAGAAAATTCTCAGAAAGGGACATTATTGGCTTACACTCAAGGCTGACTGTGATGATCACGTCAAAAGGTGCTATTAATGTCAGATCCATGGGAATGCTATCCACGCCCCTCCAAGGGAACTCCACAATATGAGTTCGTCGTGGCCCTTTTTAATGTGAGGAATGGACGTGATCGGGCCCATCGAGCCCAAAGCCAGTAATGGACATCGATTCATATTCACCATGATCGACTACTTCACCAAATGGGTTGAAGCAGCTTCCTTCCCTAGGGTTATTAAAAAAGTCATCATTGCTTTCATCAGAAACAATGTTGTTTATCGATATGGACAACCAAAGGTCATTGTGTCAAACAATGCTAAAAACCTCAACAACAACATGATGGAGGAATTATGCAGAAAATTCCACATCAAACATCTCAACTCCGTCATCTTCCTTCCAAAGATGAATGGTGCTGTTGAAGCGGCTAATAAAAACATCAAGAAGATCATGCAAAAAATGTCCGTCAATCACAAAGGATGGCCTGACCTCTTGCCCCTAACTTTATTAGCCTACATAACTTCAATGCGTGTTTCCACTGGGGCAACCCCCTACTTGTTAGTCTATGGGATGGAAGCAGTGTTCCCCATAGAAGTGGAAATGGAATCCCTCAGAGTATTGATGGATGCTCAGTTGGATGAAGACCAATGGGTACAAGACAGGTATCACCAATTATCTCTCATAGATGAAAGGCGAACCGTGGCTATCTTCCATGGTCAGTTATATCAGCAAAGGATCGCACGATCGTACAACAGAAAAGTCAGACTATGGTAATTCAAACAACATGACTTGGTTTTGAAGAAGATCATTGACAACTAAGATCAATCTAAGGGAAAATTCGCTTCTAACTGGGAGGGCCCATTTATTGTCAAAGAAGTATTGACAGGAGGTGCTCTCAGGTTGCAGGAAATGGATGGCGATGAATTTCCATAGCTTATCAACTTGGACACCGTGAAACGGTACTATGTCTGAAGTTACCATCGAATAAACATCCTGGTTTTGGTCATCCAATCACCAGTCATTCCGGTTTTGAACCCTCTCTCCTTTTTACAAACTCTTCTGCCCCTCAAGGAAACATACACTTCAAGCCAACAGCCTGGTTTTACTTCATTTCAAACTTTTCACACCTGCTTCTCCTGAAGACGAGATTAAACTTTTCACACCTGCTTCTCCTAAAGACGAGATTAAACTTTTCACCCCTGCAGTTTATCCTCAAGATGGGATTAAACGTTTTCCACACTTGCAGTTTATCCCCTCTATGGGATTAAACTTTCTTCTCCCCGCAGTATAGCCTGCACATGGGATTTACGATTCTCTTCAGCTACGATTCGTCCTGAGGGGCGAACTACGTCGACCTGATCTCCCTGATACCCAGGGGTACGTAGGCAACCATATTCTATATGGTCCGGTCATAATAAAGAAAAATAACAAAAACATTTCAGCCCTTTCTTCACAAAAATAACAAAAACAACAAAAATACTTCTACACCCATCGCCTTCCAGCATTGGCGTTGAACCTCTTACACGAGTTGAACTCACGCAGACTTGATCTCCTCTTGATAGAGTACGTGAGCTGACCATTCATGGTGCAGTCTAACCCCTACCAGAACAACCATACTTGTCACACGATACTGGGATCAACCTTCAAATTGCCCCACTTCATCGGTTTCAGATTAAAGGGATGGAATTGTCCAACCTCTTCTCACAAATAGAAGATTCGGTGATCATCTAAGCTACGATCGTGCCTCAAAGAGCAATACCAACCCATAAGAGATGGAATTAACTAGGCTTCTCACAAATAGAAGTACTGGCGACCATCTGTGGTGCGGTCAATCTCAGAGAGGAAGAGACCACCCTCCTCTCCATTTTTTCCATACGGATACCAGTCCTAAGACACCAAAGATGGTAGGGATTTTTAGTAATCAATGATCCGTTCTGAGAGACCTTGCGACGTCTCATTGTCCATCTATCAAGGATAAGTTCAGAATGCATCAAGATCAAAGGCCCTGGAGAAACAGGCAAATATCAAGCAAGTAGCGACGCATAACTAAAAGGGAAGTGAATCAAAATATATTTCCGTTCCATACATAATACTGTTTGATATATACATATGTGTTGTATATGACAAAATGGCTAAGCTAGTCAGTGCAGGAAAATACAAACCTATCTACAGATCTGTATATATGCGGACTATCAGATCTAACATAGCATCCCTCTCTGAAGACGGAGGTAACGCTGCAAGCTCCTGCCCAAGGGTATCCACACGCGCTAGCAGATCGGAGGCTAACTACATGGTGGCAACATGCTCATCAATATAGGCACTCGTATCGCCGATCGACGAAATCATCCAGGATCTCACTGAAGTGCTATCTGCAATGGCCACATCCCTGGCAGATAAGGCGGCATCCCGCTCAACTATCAATGCATCCCTGGCTGATCTAGCCTCATCCCTCTCTAATAGAGCGCTATCTCTCTTATCAAGAGTCGACACATCGTGGGCCCTAGCACGATCTCTCGTCATAGGTCATCGGATGTAAGCTCTACTCCAAATGTTGTGTCAAGAATCTTGAAAGTAATGATGGCTTTCGGGGTGGGAGAATCTATCACAAATCTTTGGCGGCCAGATTAAGTCATCGGTGGGAATGATGCCTCTTCTATAGGCTCCTCATCGTCGTAAATCATCTCTGATCTGTGGATCTTGCTTGCCCAATGCGATCTATGTCTCCATCCATGCGGAATACTCGTAGAACAACACGGATGGTGACGAGAAAACTTCACCGACTCTCGCCGATCCTAGTAGGCATACAACCGGATCATCCTCCATCGACAAATGGTGTGTGTGAGCGCCGACTCATTGCCCCTCATACGGATGGAAGTCTGGCTGGTCGGTGACACATCACGGCGATGGGTGATAAGTAATCATGCCCTCAAACCATCCGAGAGGAGATAATCCATCTCGGAGCATGAGTAATGAAGTTTGTAGGGTGAGCTAAGCCCGAACATGGTAATATATCAAACGGATCTCCAATCTCTACCAAGAAAGCGGACCAAGATACAGCATCTGTACATCCCGCGGGCTGAAAGGAGTACAACATGGCTTACCTCATGAGTGAAACAAAATCCATGATGTTTAAATGTGCCAATCGGTCTCAAGTGTGACATGAACCACACATACTGGCATGGCCGAGAGCTACTGTGAACACTCTGCTTGGGATAAGCAAAGAAGATGTAGCCAACCTCAAGGTCTCTGAGATAATCATCAGTATAATGGTACGACCCTCCCTGAGAGCTCTCACTGCCATAATGACACTGATATCTAGCTCATCCATGTACCGCGGCATGTATACGTATGACATTATGCATAGAAGCAGTACATCTACTCTGGCTGAACGCCAATGATCCTCCGGTGTGGTGAAATCCCCAGAATACTGTGCATAGCTGTCCTCAAAGCCAAACCTGTCAAACAGGAAATGCTGGGATATAACATGGCCAGATGTAATCTCATCCTGCACTACTCTACGCCTCAATCCTGTGAGAGTCATGAACTGTCTACTCATGTCTCCTGTCACCATGTGCACGCAAGGTCTGTTCAAAGGTAGCATCGTCAATCGTGCATACTCCTCCAAAGTAGGAGTTAACTCACGGGTCCCAAAGTGGAATACCTGTCTGTCCGGTACCCAACGCTCTAGTATGCCCTCTACAAATCCTGGAGGAACCTGAAACATCAGTAAGGTCATAGTATGTTGCAACAAATCATCTACGATCACCATGTCTGATGGTGATATACTATCATACCATGATCGCAGACCATCTACCACCGCAAATGGTGGGGTATGATCAATACGGCTAACTGTCGAAGAAGACATCTATATGGGCCATGTCATAAGACCATCCAGGGGTCAATGCTGAATATCTCTGGACATACATACATATGCATAACAATAACATGCATGATACAATAGATGGTAATATGATATAAGGAATGAAAACTCTGCATACATTCCTAAGTATATCATCATCTAATACATCTCTGTACAGCTAAAATACAGGGAAATGGGGCGACGCTACCCAACATCTAACAGAGGCCTATCAAAATATATAGCGAGAATGGGGCGAAGCTACCCAGCAGCTAACAGAGGCCTATCAAAAGATATACATCAGAAAAAGTCAATGGCGTCGATGTCCACATCATCGATGTTTCCCACCTGATGTAACTCCTCCTGAGTCATTAGATCTCTATCTACAGAGATGTCAGGCCTATACAAAGGAGGATCTGCACCGACAAAACCATATGGGTCATCCGAGGGACCAGCGCCAGAGTTGGAAGGATCAAAAGTATCTACCTCTACAGGATCTCTGCCCAAATACCGAATGAAAAGATGTGATCTGTAAGACCCCAACTTATTATTAATGAAATTTAATTTTCTCTATTTATTATTTTGAAATAGTAAGGGTTGATTTGATTAATGTGGATAGTTAGGGGTAAGATACGCAAATATTTCAAAATAAGCAAGTGGTTATAAAATATTCATTGTTGTCGGGGAATATTCGTTTGGTCGTGGAATATTAAATCTTGTCGGGGAATATTAAATGCGACGGTACTTGACCATGTGTGGGCCCTATAACGGAAAGCGATTGGATAAAGAAAACGACAAATATAAGTTGTTTTAAAATAATAAGCGTAGTTATTCTGAATTAATACTATTAAAAAATAAATTGGTTAAAACAAGTTAGTACATTGCAGTATTGCACCAATTATTGATTCTTACGTAAGAAGGCACTACTCAATAATGGTTACGATGTAATTACTTATTCAAATTATTTTATTGATTTAATAATTCTTTGCGTTGATATTTTATATTCTTTGTTATTTCAATAATTGTCATTACACGGTATTTTTCATTATCGAAGCAATAATTCATATTATCTGAATAATATTATTAGTTAACATTATTGGCAATGTCTAGAAAGTTACATCTAAGGAGAGGTTTGGTCACCTAATTCTTGGCGCGAAGAAGGAGAAATTCTTATTGGAAAGCCCCTCTTTCCGAGAACCGCACGGTTGTCAATATTGTGATTCGTAATATTATTTGTGAATAATTAATTATTGATTCATATGATGAGAAAAATATTGATTTTATGTGGATGTAGATGGAGAAAATTTTTAATGTGACAATTGTTGAAAAATGAAATTTTATCTTTTTCTGATAATTCATTTAAATATATTATTATATTTTAATAGTATAATAATGGTGATATTTTTACAACGAATGTGGGATATATGAGAATACGAGGAGGAAGAGTATTTTTGTTGCAATAAATGTTTTAAACATGTTAAACATGTTGGTAGACCCCATTTATTAACTGAAATTTGATTATAGCCTGTAAAATCGCCCGTTTGTGGATTTCGGTCAATTTTTGTTTGGAATTTAGAAAAACTTTCTTCTGCAAAGTTGTAGAGAATTGAATTTTCTATAAAAACATGTGCGATTCGAATTTTCTGGCAAAAGGGCTATTTATTATGAATTATTGAAGCTCCGAAGCTCCGAAATAATTGATTTTTGGAAGTTTAAAATATTTTTAGTTAGAAAAACGTTTTTGTTATTTGTAGGTATGTGTTAAGAGTTGGAAATCAGCTGGTATGAGTACGTAGAAATTTTTTATATATATATTAATATTTTATTAAATTTTCTGCTTTGGTGTTATAAGCAATTTCCTATAAATAGAGTGCTTAGGTTAGAATTGAAAATCACACCAGAAACTGAAGTTTTCTCTCTCTATATTATCGAGCGTATTCTTGTTAGTATTTTGAGTATACTTTGAGTATTGCTATACGGTGCAAGTTCAAGTCATAGCTTATATGTCAGGTGTTTCAACTAGAAATCTTGTCTTTGTGAGGTAAGGGATATTATTTTTTTTAATGATATTATTTATTCTAATATCATTATCCAAGTATTGATCTCGAACTTTTTAATCAAATTTGAAACTTTTAGTGTCGGGGTTCTTATTCACTTATACGACCATTATTCACGATATCTGATATTATTCACGAATACTAAGACTATTCATCGAAAAATGAAAAATTTCTTTTCGTCAAAATATCTATTCGGATACTAGCTTTGATTGTATCCATGTTTTGATCATTCTTGAATTTTACACCACTATAATTTTTTTTGAGGTATTTTTGGACATGGATAAAACAAAGTACGAATCCTTAATCCTTAATCCTTGTCATTTTGTTTTCTTTGGATTCGTTTCTTTAAAAATATTTTTTCATCATCCTCGATCTTAAATGATGATTTTATTGAATATCTTTGGCTGTAGTGCAAAAAAGAATGATTTTCGAAGAATATCTTTGGCCGTAGTGCAAAGATGAGCAGTGTTTAGATGAACATGACGGTGATGAATATCTTTGGCCTATAGTGCAAAGATGAATATTTGATTCGAGGATATATATTGATTGATGTTACTGAGGATAAAAGATAGAGCGATGAACTTTTAAATTCATACATAGAAGATAGTAGTTTGCATTTTCTACTTAACTCTTCTAATGAATTATTATTTCAGAGCAAATATTGATTTAAATTTTTGTTGTCTATTGTATTCTATTAGATTTTTCCCTGTTGAAGACTAATGATAATTTGTTGTATATTATCTTAGTCATAATATTCTTTCTTGGGCTAGTTGAGCTCACCCTTTTCCTTTTTGTTCCATTTTTTCTCTCAGAGGCGAGAATATAGCGATAATTTAGTGGGTATGGAATGAAGGTTCTAGAGAGAGTTGTTTAGTAGTCCTCACCATTTTTGTAAAATAATGTATCAATAAATGTGATGAGGATTTATTTGAGTATAGATATTGTCTAGAAGATAATATTTGTATTCAAACTCATGACTTTTACTTGTTGTAATAATAAAGTTGTAGTTATTTACGTACCATGTATTGACAACTCGAATGGGTGGCGTGTGTACCTATTTTGGGGCATCACGGTTGGTATCGAGCTTAGGGATATGATCTCTGGCGGAGATCGGGGAATAGAACTAGGTGGGGAGAGCGAGTAAATCCTTCACTAGTGTGTCCTACCTAAGCTTATTTGTTAGTTGGTCAAGATATATAGGGATATTATGTGATATATTGATTTCCTTAATTAACCCTTGTTTTTATGACACTTTTTGAGAATGTCGTGAGAATATTAACAATGGAAATGAGACCGTGGAGTGGAGCGCTGTACTCACCAACGAGGAGAACGTGCAGCAGTGGCAATGTTCCTCCGTGAACAACACCAATCGAGAGATGATGAGCGAGGGATGTTTAGAAGCTTTTTACAGTTCATGCAAAATCGCACGAGGGAGACTCGTGTTCAAAATATAGGAGGAAATGATAGCAATTCACGGGTTGTCACAATGACAAGTTCAAAGAGTTGGGACCACGAATTTAAGGGAAAGCGAGATCCGATCACGGCGGAAACATGGGTCAAGCAAATTACCAAGATATTCGATGTCTTGGGATGCGGAGAACGAAGGTTCCATTCGCAACCTTTAAGTTCCGTATGGCGGCGGAATCTTCGGTGGGAATGCGTGAAGCATACCCATCCATTGCACTCAACATGTCTTGGGAGACGTTTCAGAAACTATTTAATGACAAATACTTTCACGAAAGTGTTCGTCTATATGAAGGAAGTGGAGTTCATCGATTAGAACAAAACAACATGAGCGATTGTCTCGAAGACGAGGCAAAGTTTGCAGAGTTATCCGTGTTTGCACCTCATTTGGTGGAGAATGAGGAGCGTATGACGCGGATGTTTCTAAGAGGTTTGAAACCCCAGATACAACAATATCTCATTTCTCATAAATTTTCTCTCTATTAGGATGTTGTTAGCAGGGCTCAATTGTTAGAGCGAGATAACGAGTATGTTCAACCGAGGGGACCATAACCGAGGATCGTACTGGAGATAGTAGTCAGCAGAATAATGATAACCAAATGGAGAAAGCAGATGGACAAAAATGGTAACCACTTTGGTGGTAATCATGGCCATGAAAATAGAAGAATTGAGTCGGGGAGGAGATTTAACAACGACCGTATGAAGACGAGCAGCGTCTTGGTAAAAGAATCGGTTCTAAGGGAGGAGAAGCGACCACCCGGTCATATGCTATAAATGCGGAAAGAGGGACATATCGGTCCAAACCGCCCTAACACATTCAAGGCATGCTATAATTGTGGAAAGGAAGGACATATCGCTCGAGATTATGCGATAGCGAAACCTAGTTCAATGGGACGGTGACTCAAAAAGATCATCCCAAAAAAGTCAAAGTCAACGATTAGGGAAGGCGTTTGTTGTGACTGGTCAAAATACGAGGAACCCAAACGAGGTGATCACGGGTAAGCTATTTATAAATTCTTGTGAAGTTTATACCTTACTTGATACCGGTGCTACCCATTCATTTATCTCTCCTGCATGTGCTCAACGTCTAAACTTGACTCCGGAGAAATTAGACTTTGACCTATCTGTGGAAACTCCGTTAGGAGAAACTTTCATCACATCCACTGTTTATAAATCTTGTTTGATTCAAGTTGGCACCATCACCTTACCTATTGACCTTATCTCTTTAAAGATACTTGCTTTTGATGTGATTTTAGGGATTGATTGGTTAACTACTCATCATGCCAAAATTGATTGTTTTTCGTAAGGTTGTTAGTTTTCATATTCCTAACCAAACTGTGTTATTAATTCAAGCAACTAAACCATTAAAATCAATCATTTGTCATATCTAATCATAAAGCTATTCGTTTATTGAAAAAGCGGATGTCAAGCTTTCTTAGCCCATGTTATTGATTTGAATAAAGACACGTCAAATTTGAATAATATTCTGTTGTTATTGACTTTCCGACGTATTTCTGAAGAACTTCCCGGCCTACCCCGTAAGGCGTGAAGTTGAATTCTTTATTGATCTTGAACCCGTACAAAGCCCATTTCTAAAACCCCATATCGAATGGCTCTATTGAACTTCAGAGTTAAAGGTCCAACTACTGAGAATTGTTGGACATCGGTTTCATTCGGCCCTAGTACATCTCCTTGGGGTGCTCTGTTTTATTAAGTAAAAAAAAAAAGACGGAGTATGCGACTTTGTATTGACTATCGGGAATTGAACCATGTCACCATCAAGAATAGGTATCCCTCACCTCGTATTAATGACTTGTTTGACCCGATTGTGAGGCAAAATTCTTTTCAAAAATCGATCTTCGATTACGGATAGCATCAAATTTGAAGATTAGGCGAGGATATTCAAAGGCGCCTTGAGAACTCGATATGGGCATTATGAATTCTTAGTCATGTCTTTTGGACTAACTAATGCTCTATGCTTTCATGGATATGATGAACCGAGTATTCAAGGAATATTTGGATGGTTCGTTGTTGTTTTTATTGATGACATCCTCATATATTCCAAAAGTCGTGAAGATCATGAGCACCATTTGTAGCTGGTACTCCAAAGGCTTCGTGAAAATAAACTATATGCCAAATTAAAGAAATGCGAGTTCTGGCTTGAGGAAGTAGCATTCCTTGGGCAAGTGGTGTCAAAACATGGAGTATCCGTGGACCCGGCGAAGATTGAAGCAATACAAAGTTGGGAGCAACCAAAGTCGGTGATAGAAATCACGTAGCTTTACGGGTCTAGGTTGGTTATTATCGGAGATTCGTGGAAGGGTTTTCTCGAATCGCTACTCCATTAACTCGGCTAACTCGGAAGGATACAAAATTGCGTTTGGAGCGAAGAATGCGAGAAAAGTTTCCAAGAGCTTAAGAGGAGACTTATTTCGGACTGTTTCTAACAATACCATCCTGGTTCGGATGGATTTGTTATCTACAACGATGCTTGAGCAAAAGGGTTAGGATGTGTTCTCATGCAACGTGGGAAAGTCATAGCCTATGCCTCGCGACAACTTAAAGAGTATGAGAGGAATTATCCTACTCATGATCTAGAGTTAGCGTGATCATTTTCGCGCTAAAGATATGGAGGCACTATCTATATGGGGAAAAAGTGGAGATATATTCGGACCATAAAAAGCCTTAAATATTTCTTCACTCAAAAAGAACTCAATATCTTGGCAATGACGTTGGCTCGAGCTATTAAAAGACTACGACCACACTATTCAATACCATCCTGGTAAAGTTTAACGTGGTAGCCGACGCGTTAAGTAGAAGATCATACGGGGAATGAGTGCGATGATGTCAAGTATACGATAAAGCCAACTTTAATAGAAAAAGTTAAGGTTGCTCAAGCCCAGGCCGGAGGCGATGCGTATGAAGAATAAAGTACAAGAAGGAGCTATTCCTAAGCGAGAATTGATGAAGAAGGAATACTTGAGTCCACTCTAGACTTTGTGTCCCTAACGACTCGATTTGAAGTACAAGATTATGATGGAGGCACACAATACACCATTTGCAATCCATCCTAGAAGTACCAAATGTATCGTGATCTTGACATACATTTTGGTGGAACAATATGAAGAGAGATTGCAAAGTTTATCTCAATGTGTTTAACTTGTCAACGTGTAAAGGCGGAGCATCTAGTACCTAAGGGTCCGTTGCAACCACTTGAGATTTCGAAATGGAAGTGGGAACACATTACCATAGATTTTGTTACGGGTCTTCCTACGGTTTCTCAAGGCATCAATGCTATTTGGGTTATTGTTGATAGATTAACCAAGTCCGCTCATTTTCTTGCCGTCACGGAGACTTATTCCCTTGAACGTCTTGTTAGTATGTACGTGAATGAGATTGTGAGGTTGCATGGCATGCCTGTATCCATAGTTTTGGATCGTGACCCAAGATTCACTTCAAGATTTTGGGTTAGCATGCAAAAAGCTATGGCGCAGTTCTGATTGATTCGGCATACCATCCTCAAAGCAGACGGACAATCGAGAAAGGACTATTCAAACTCTTGAAGATTTATTAAGACTCGTGTCCTAGACTTCAAGGGCAGTTGGGATAAGTATTTACCATTGGTGGAATTCTCCTACAACAACAGTTATCAGGCAAGTATAGGTGTGGCTCCATTTGAAGCATTATATGGACAAAAGTGTCGCTCTCCAGTATGTTGGGACGAGGTGGGTGAAGCAACATTGTTGGGACCCGAGTTGGTACGTATGACTACGGAAAAGATCCAAATGATTCGACAACGTATACAAACGGCACAAGATCGACAAAAGAGTTATGCGGATCTTCATCGAAACGACGTGGAATTTAGTATAGGGGATCATGTATTGTTGCGAGTTGCTCCATGGAAGGGAGTTACAAGATTTGGGCAGAGAGGAAAGCTCAATCCATGATTTATTGGTCCATTTCAAATTCTTGACCGAGTAGGAAATGTAGCCTATAGACTTGCGTTACCTCCGAGTATGTCTCGTGTTCATAATGTGTTTCATATATCGTACTTCCGTAAATATGTGAAAGACCCGAACCACGTTATTGAGTTAGAACCGGACGAGATAGCCGAAGACTTAACGTATGAGGAGGTACCTGTCAAGATCTTGGATAGGAAGGAGCATGTCCTACGCGCAAAGGTCATACCACAAGTTAATTTTGTGGAGGAATCATGCTATATAGAAATGACACGGGAATTGGAAACGGAAATGAAAGCGAGGTATCCTCACCTTTTCAAAACTGTGCACGTCACGTCAATTTCGAGGACAAAATTTCATAAGGAGGGAGGTTGTAAGACCCCAACTTATTATTAATGAAATTTAATTTTCTCTATTTATTATTTTGAAATAGTAAGGGTTGATTTGATTAATGTGGATAGTTAGGGGTAAGATACGCAAATATTTCAAAATAAGCAAGTGGTTATAAAATATTCATTGTTGTCGGGAATATTCATTTGGTCGTGGAATATTCGATGCTTGTCGGGGAATATTAAATGCACTGACGCAAGTAGCGACCATGTGTGGGCCCATGTGGAAAAGCGATTGGATGAAGAAAAGCAGCAAATATAAGTTGTTTAAAAATAATGGACGTAGTTATTCACAATTATCTTTGTTAAAATACTAAATTGGTTAAAACACAAGAAGTAGCACTGCAGTATTGCACCAATTATTGATTCTTACATAATAAGGCACTACTCAATAATGGTTACGATGAATTCTTTATTCAATTATTTTATTGATTTAATAATTCTTTGCATTGATATTTTATATTGGTGTTGTTTCAATAATTATCATTACACGGTATTTTCATTATCGAAGCAATAATTCATATTATCTGAATAATATTATTAGATAACATTATTGGCAATGTCTAGAAAGTTACATCTAAGGAGAGGTTTGGTCACCTAATTGTGCTTGAAGAAGGAGAAATTCTTATTGGAAAGCCCCTCTTTCCAGGAAGCGCACGGTTGTCAATATTGTGATTCGTAATATTATTTGTGAATAATTAATTATTGATTCATATGATGAGAAAAATATTGATTTTATGTGGATATAGATGGAGAAAATTTTAATGTGACAATTGTTGAAAATTGAAATTTTATCTTTTCTAATAATTCATTTAAATATATTATTATATTTTAATAGTATAATAATGGTGATATTTTTACAACGAATGTGGGATATATGAGTATCTGAGGAGGAAGAGTATTTTTGTTCCAATAAATGTTTAAAACATGTTAAACATGTTGGTGGACCCCATTTATTATTTGAAATTTGATTATAGCACGTAAAATCGCTTGTTTGTGGATTTCGGTCAATTTTGTTTGGAATTTGGAAAAACTTTCTTACGCAAAGTTGTAGAGAATTGAATTTCCTATAAAAACTCACGCGATTCAAATTTTCTGGCAAAAGCGCTATTTATTATGAATTATTGAAGTTCAAGCTCAAAATAATTGATTTTGGAAGTTTAAAAATATTTTAGTTAGAAAAACGTTTTTGTTATTTGTAGGCATGTGTTAAGAGTTGGAAATCAGCTGGTATGAGTACGTAGAAAATTTTATATATATATTAATATTTTATTAAATTTTCGACTTTGGTGTTCTAAGCAATTTCTTATAAATAGGGTGCTTAGGTTAGAATTGAAAATCACACGTAAGCTGAAGTTTTTTCTCTCTATATTATCGAGCGTATTCTTGTGAGTATTTTGAGTATACTTTGAGTATTACTATCTGATTGCAAGTTCAAGTCATAGCTTATATCCAGGTGTTTCAACTAGAAGTCTTGTCTTTGTGAGGTAAGGGATATTATTTTTTAATGATATTATTTATTCTAATATCATTATGCCAAGTATTGATCTGAACTTTTTAATCAAATTTGGAACTTTTTAGTGTCGGGGTTACTATTCACATTATACTTAAGACTATTCACGATCTGGTACTATTCACGAATACTTGCACTATTCATCAAAAAATGAAAAAATTCTTTTCGTCCAAAATATCTATTACGGATACTAGCTTTGATTGTATCCATGTTTTGATCATTCTTGAATTTTACACCACTATAATTATTTTTGAGGTATTTTTGGACATGGATAAAACAAAGTACGAATCCTTAATCCTTAATCCTTATCATTTTGTTTCTTTGGATTCGTTTCTTTAAAAATATTTTTCATCATCATCGATCTTAAATGATGATATTATTGAATATCTTTGGCACGTAGTGCAAAGATGAATGATTCTGAAGAATATCTTTGGCCCGTAGTGCAAAGATGAGCAGTGTTTAGATGAACATGACTAAGTGATGAATATCTTTGGCCTATAGTGCAAAGATGAATATTTGATTCGGATATATATTGATTGATGTTACAGGGATAAAAGATAGAGCGATGAACTTTTAAATTCATACATAGAAGATAGTAGTTTGCATTCTCTACTTAACTCTTCTAATGAATTATTATTTCATTGTGAATATTGATTTAAAATTTGTTGTCTATTGTATTCTATTAGATTTTTCCTGTTGAAGACTAATGATAATTTGTTGTATATTATCTTAGTCATAATATTCTTCTTGGGCTAGTTGAGCTCACTCTATTCCTTTTTGTTCCATTTTTCTTCTCGTAAAGCGAGAATATAGCGAATTTAGTCGGGGGGTATGGAATGAAGGTTCTAGAGAGAGTTGTTTAGTAGTCCTCACCATTTTTGAAAAATAATGTATCAATAAATGTGATGAGGATTTATTTGAGTATAGATATTGTCCAGAAGATAATATTTGTATTCAAACTCATGACTTCTTGTTGTAATAATAAAGTTGTAGTTATTTCTGTACCATGTATTGACAACTCAGAATGGGTGATGTATACCTATTTTGGGGGCGTCACATGATCGGTCCAGCTGCCGCGTCAATTTGTCAATCTGTGTCACATGAGTTGGATCTCTGACACAGGATAGCCAATTCATCATCATCACGGATCCTGGGACCATATCCCCCATAAATTGTGTGGTGTGGGTCTGAGCTCCAATCGTACGAGGGATCCACCAATGCTGGAACATCTCCTGAGAACAGGGGCCCTTTGACAATGTAAAACCGTCAATCCCCATCAATGGGATGTCAATGACGGGTGACTGCAAAATAGGCCAATAACGCCTGGCAGGAGGCAAGATCGGCATACGAATCTCTCTTGTAGTGCTCCTGATAGCACGCTATCCTAAATAGAGCTCCCATCCTCCATCTATGAAGAAAGGAATCATGTGGGTGGAAATGACGTACTCTACTCCAGTCGGGTACCCATCCTCAAAGCCAACTCCCAAATGCTCTCCAGAGTAGGGAATCCATGTGATGACATCGGCTGTCAATAGCTTCAACTGTATGCGACAATGAGTGAAACCCTCAGCAACAGGGACCTCCATCAGTATGGAATGATGCCATCTCCGTCTTCGTGGATAGGTATCTAAACCTAACACGCTCACAGGACGCAAACAAGGAAGCCTCTCATAGGTCCAAAACTGCCAACACAAAGGCAAACATCTGCTGTTAGTCAACACTCTTAACCCATACATGGGAAAAGACAAGAGAAACACTCACCAGCAGAAATGGGTAGAATCCTAACCATGCCTCGGTCAAGCCCTACGATCGCATGAGGATTCCCCTGAGGAAGTAGGCAAAGGTGTAGGAACCCCAGTCATATTCTCCTATACGGTCCACGTGTCGAGTGGCGCTAATAAAATCGAAGGACACCATAGAGCAATTATCTGCTATGAAGCAGCCCCTAATGATCATCAGGAACAATTGCCTAAGAATGCGATCCCTGACTCTCACATCATCGGGTATGGGCTCACTCAACAGCCCCCTCATAGCATCTACGCTAAAAGGACCTGTACGAACGGTCCTGCCCTTGAGCGCCTCTGTCGAAACTCCCAACAAGGATCTGAAGGCAGTAGGGGTGATATCCACCGTGCAAGGCACTGGCTCCCCTCCAAACTCCATACCTATGATAAACCGCCAATCCATCGGCGTCATCATCACCTTGCAGTCCAGAAAATGGGGTGACTGAGTCTGGTGGAACCACCGCTCAGACAATGCCCTAAGGTAACCCCAGGGACAGCGACGGGGTAGAATGGAGAAGAACCTCCCGAATCCCCAGCCATGGACGATCGCTCTATAGTCATCATGTAAGGCCTGATACATAGAGTGGATGTTAAACTAATTCCCTTGAGGCTGTGTGAAGTCGGGAACCTACATCAAATGCAGATCAACATCAGACTCCTTGACTCCTCATAAATAGGAAATAAGGAAGATTAAAGATCTAACTTCATACCTCGTTTGCATGTAGGTATACTGAAGGATGCCTACTCAAGTCACCCAGAAGATTTGGGTTGGCCACTTGAATACCTGGTAATTCCCTACGGGGAACACGTACAGCAGCAGCAGGAACCTCGAACGGTACATCCTCCTCCTCGTCCTCAACATTCGGCACTTCAACCCGAATAGGACGTACCACCGCCTCCGCCAAATGATGAGGCTGTCTCACGTATCATGCCGAGGCTCTTCAAAAGCCCTCCTCCGCATACACGGAAGTGGTCCTGAGAAGAACTACTCGGCATTTGATCCGGATCATAATATCCCGGACAAAGAAGTCTCCAAATCACCTCAGAAAGGGTGTGGTAATTTCGTACCTGGGGTCTTTTTCAAAAAGCATTCTATGATTACATGCATACATGCATTGTTTTAACATACATCTACAGTAGAGTTAAAAAATGCATAACTACTCAATGCCTACAATTTGGGAAAATTTTGCCATAGCCCCCTTTGTAAATGGGACTATCCACATGCACATATGCATGACTAGGTGGTAATTCAGTAGCACACCTATACACAGGCATATACATCCTGTATGCATCAATACATTGTAGTAAAAAATCCGTAAGTGTAGTCTAATTACCAGGATTATTTTGCTATCCTACCTTTACTCATTTGTCCTCAGATAGGATAAGAAATGACAGTAAAAGGTGCCAATTTGACTGCTTCAAAAGTCAAATTTTTTCACATCATTATGTTCAGCATGGTTTAATATTAACATTTACTATGTTGAATATTTTTTATCAAGTCATATCAGCATGCATATTCACTACTATGTGTCTAAATGCATTTCATGCGATAAGTCATTTTTCAACGGACAGAAATTGGAAAAAAAATACATGCATGTGTTACCAGGACAGTGAAGAACGCTTGTACGATGACAGAATATGCAGAAAGTTGCATGAACTCAGCAGATCTAAAGAAGAGCTCTCGGATTTCCTTCGCTGCGCAACTTGAAAATGACTTATAAAAGCAAACGACCACCTATCTATAGTACGACACATTGGTAGTAAGCTTAACACCGTGGCTCCTGCGGTACTGCGGCAGCAGCCCTACATGGGTCCCACATCTCCGGTTCACTCCAATTAGAGTTGCAAAGGAGGTCTCATAAGCTAAAAAGGCCAAATTAGGAATAAAAATGCTACGCGATTGAGCGAAACAGCCTGAAATCCTAGTTTCTTATCGGTCAGGGTTAAACTCCCGTCGTCTCAATGGTATTCGCCTAAATGCAGGGTATACTATACCAATGAGCTCAGCTTTCATAAACCATGCTCGGCAATACCCCACAAAGGTCCGATGTCAGTCATTTGCGTGGTTACTGACCTAAACAATCCTTGTGACGGGGTTACTATATGAAACCATGAAACATCAAACCTCCCGGGGGGGGTTACAACGCCGAAGTTATCAAACATCTACGCCTCCCCGGCGGGGGTCAAAATGTACATCCTTCAAACATCTACACCTCCCGGGCGGGGGTCACAACGCACATCCTTCAAACATCTACGCCTCCCCGGTGGGGGTCACAACGCAATGCGACCATTGATACACACATCAATGAAGGTCAAGCAACCTTGACGTCATATCAGTCGATGGCAAGTAAACCCATCAAAGAAACCTTACCCAGCAAGGGCTACTATGCAACGCAACCATTGATACACACATCAATGAAGGTCACGCAGCCTTGACACACACATCAACGAAGGTCAGGTAACCCTGGCAGTGACAACACTGTTAGCAGTAACTTTGACAGTATGATGGAACATGTTATACACATCCTCAAACAAACAAAGCTTTATCCCCACAGATCTCTTCCACACAAGAGGTACCTCTATGGAGTATAAACCAGTGTCTAGGATTCAAGACTTTGGTGATAGCCCCAACGTCAACATCCTTGAAAACTTGGATCGCATTTCCAAGCCATCACTGATAGTCATCCCAGCAGGATTTCCTGACAATCATTCATGCATTCTACATGCATTTGCATCATGTTGCTGCATATAGCATCATGTTTATCTTGCTTGCATTTCAAGTGTCTAGGATTCTTTATCCTATCCATGCCTTGCATTGCATGAATATGATAAAGAGGGGCATCTATAGACACTCAAAATTTTCTGCACTCCTATTACTAACATTGCAGAAGGGTAGATTTGTCTTTTAGAGATAACCCTTAAAGACAACTTACATCCATGCCGGATACTACCGGAAGTTTAGCTCCAACCCAGAACACAAACCGAGAACATCATCTCAACCCGAAACATACACCGAGAGTGTTATTTCCAATCTCGGAGATAACCCCGAGATATGCAGATCAAAAGACTGGCAACAACACCGGAGAGGACAATCCTGTCTCGGCAATAACACCGCGACGTTCAGTTCCAGTCCTAGAGACAACACTGGGAGTAGCAACCCCATCCTTGGTGATAGCCCAAAGGGTTGCCATTGCAGTTCCGGCGATAACCCCAGAAATGCTTGTTTCAAACACATGCGATCAGCTTCAGGCTTAGACATCCTGTCGAGGCACATACACCTCAGTCCCGGGACTAACAAAACGGGCAAACATGAATACCCACAGATGACAGTGAGGCATACAAGCAAGCAGTCCAATCTCAGATTTAACCCTGAGCAACGTCTACTTTTCGCTTAAACTGGCGATAACCCGGGTGAGGAGTCAACACGTCATCTTACTATCTCAACAAGATGATATCTCAGCATACCAACAAGTGGTCCAATCTCAGCTGTAACCCTGAGCAACGTCTACTTTCAACTCAAACCGGTGATAACCCCGGCAAGGAGTCACACATCATCTTGTTCATTCAAATGGCACGTCGTCTTTATATACAAGGCTTGGGTCAGCCATTTGAAGAGGGAGAGAGAGAAGGAAAAAGGCGAGGAAGCCCTGTCCATTTTACTCTGCATACACATCTTTTGAGTGTTTCCTCTTCTTTAAACACTAGTTAACTCACATATAGCTACTTTTTATCCGGCGGGAGCTGAGTGTTTATCCATTTAAAGTCTAAAAAGTCTACTTTGGCATCCCACTCTAAGCCTTCTTACATTCTATAAAGCCTCTTTCTCATATATCACACACTGTTGTACACGTTGATAGTCGTGTGAGTGTGTTTGCCCGGACTTCGGTCCGTGGTTTTCATTTCTGTTTGTACATATAAACTAATATATATATATATATATATATATATATATTGTATATATGGACTAACATCATTTCTGTGGTCAGACTCTGTCTGATGAGCCTGGATTTTACATCCGGAGCGTTTAATTGCTTTTTATATATATATATATATATATTTATAATTATATATATAATTGCTGTCAGACATATCTGATGAGCCTAGATTTTACATCCGGTGTGTTTACTCGCTTTTATATATATATATATATACATATATATAATTGTTGTCCGACATATCCGATGAGCCTGGATTTACATCCGGTGCGTTCTTTGCTTTGTATATATATTTGTACATATATATATTTACATTTCTGTCGAAGCTGGAGTTTACTTGTGGCCTTTTCTGACTTTATTTACATTATGTCTCGCATGGAGCTTACTTGTGGCGGTTGATCGCTTTACTGACTTTATTTTATTTTCGTCACTTTGGAGTTTACTTCGTGGTGGTTGTCATGTTCATATATATATTTACCACTTTTATATATTTACATTTCTGATCCCCCATGGAGTTGCTTCGTGGTGGTTAATCCAGTATGTATATATATATATATATTTATAGCTTATATATATAAGCGCTATCGCTTTCCATACAAATTGCAATATCATGTGAGCCTAGGAATCATGTGATCACAGGTTTAGTCTACTGAACCTAGATTCGGTTACCATGATGGACATTTTTTTAGCTGTATGGCGAGCTTGTACATTATTTTATAGTGTCCGAGTTTCCTTGGATGGTCATCATGCCCATAAGGAGTTCTAAGATGCTTGTATATATTATTTTCTCGAGGATGCTTCACATCTAGAAAATAAAAGAAAAACAATAGAGCATTTAATAAAATGAAAGTATGAAAAGGTCTCAATTCCTATTGAGCACACGGTTTGAAAAAACCCTTTACAAAACTTCATTGCTATATCTTGGTTAAAAGCGGATTTGTCTATAAAATTCAAACCTTGTGTATATAAAAGTAACGAGGCCTCGCAGACTACTTTCAAATAATTGCACATTGATCCACACACACATTCATATAACAATTTCTTTGAAGAGTGGCGGCCACCGTGGTAACACGGATGTCTGGAAGTGCCTAACACCTTCCCTCCGCATAATCAAGCCCCGAACCCTTAATGAATCTCGGTTTCACAGAATTGGTTTAGCGATTGTCAAAATCACGGGTCAATGTGCTAACCTTTTTTGATTCTTGATGGTGCAACCGATTAAATACACCAATGGCGACTCTTAAAATCAATCGTTGACATTATACACGTCAGACCTTTTTCACTTGTTTTTTCAGACAAATCACACATTAACATGAGAACACCAAAGAACAAGTAACGAAAAGGGACACTCAAAAATCCCGACGTCGACAAACTTTTAAATCTTAGAAGATAGTAGAATTCATTCTCTACGTGACTCTTCTAATGGATTGATGTTTTCGCTGTAGTTGTTAATCTAAAATTTGTTGTCTATTGTATTCTATCAGATTTTTCCTTGTTGAAGACTAATGATAATTTGTTGTATATTATCTTAGTCATAATATTCTTTACTGGGCTACTTGAGCTCACCCTTTTCCTTTTTGTTCCATTTTTCTTCTTAGGAGGTGAGAACATAGCAGGATCTAGTCGGGGTATGGAGTGATGGTTCTAGAAAGATGTTTTAGCAGTCCTCACTATATTCTGTAAAATAGTGTATGAATAATTGTAATGAAGACTTATTTGAGTGTGGATATTATCTAGAAGACAATATTTGTATTTAAACTCACAATGTGTGTTGTCGTATTTTGCATGACAATTGTATTATTGAAGTTGTAGTTTGTTTTCTGTACCATGTATTTGGCGACTCAGAATGGGTGTTGTATACCTATTTTGGGGGCGTCATAATAACATCCATTTTTCAATCTCCGTTAATATCAATACTAATTTCTCTATCAAGAGATTAGTCATTAAGTAACAAATACAACAATCCATTCACAAATGATTCATTATATAAAATAGGAGAGAAAGTTAATTAAGCTAAACATAAGGTTACATTGCAATCTTAAAAATGGAATTAGTTCATATCCATGGTACTAAAAAACATTTTTAATACATTCCACATTTTCAATAATACACAAATAAATGGGAGATTTAGAATAAGAAAGCCCCTGCTTTCAAGTGTTCTTCCTCCAAATCTTCTCTTCATTGTGTAGCTACTGAGCTTCTGTCGGATGCAATAACTCTTCCTCCTTGAAGTACATCTTCTTTCTCTTCTAAGAATTTAATACTGTAATAAGTACATCTGTTTGAAATTTCTATCGCAGGCGGCTAATAAGTATTTAGTTCTCCTCTCCTCTCTATTTAGGTCATTTAAAGCCCTTTACTGTCTGGACACCGGAGCTTGCGCTGTGGCGCGAGCATTGAAATAGCAAGTGAAGCTACGGCACCACGTAGGGTTAAAAAGACTAGAGGTTGCGCTATGGCGCGACTCCAAGAAGAGGCCTCGATGCTGCGACGCGAGGATGACATCAGCCCAAGACAAGGCATGGCGCTGCGGCGCAGAATCATAGTTAATCATTGGCGCTGCGGCGCCGATTTCCAGTATATTCCAACTTGTTACGATGTTGGGGCACGGACTCTTAGTGTATCTTTGGCGCTGCGGCGCCAATATAGCAAAAATGCCCTTTATGCCCTTGGAAGCTGGAAAAGATCTGTAGAGCCTTGTATTATAGAAATTAGACATAATAACAACAAAATATAATTAAAAGCTAATTAAATCACCGAAAACAGGCAACATCTTAAGCCACGAAGGATCTAATTCGCAGTTATAAATCCCACTCATCAAAAAATATGGACAAAAGCAGTAACCACTCCGGTGGCTATGACAATAGGAGAGGTAAGTCAAGTGGAAATTTCAAAAAGAGGAGATTCAACAATGATGGGAAGACATCAGCAGCAACACCACCACTAGCAACAAATTCTAGGGAAGGAGAACGACAACTAGTTAGATTCTACAGATGCGGAGAGGAGGGACACATAAGTCCAAACTATTCACAGCCTTCCATGGTGTATTCCAGTTGTGGAAAAGACAATTATATTGCTCGATTTTATCTAGTAGAGAAGTCAAGTCCAACAGAGACGGTGGCACCAAAGGCGACTATGGACAAAATAAAGTCGATGGTTCAAGGGAGAGTGTTTGTCGTGAATGGCCAAAATGCAAGAAACCCGAATGAGGTGATCACGGGTAAGCTAATCTTAAACTCTTGCGAAGTTTATACCTTACTAGATACCGATTCTACCCATTCTTTTATCTCTCCTGCTTGTGCTCAACGTTTAAACTTGACTCTAGAGAAATTAGACTTTGACTTATCTATTGAAGCTACGTTAGGAGAAACTTTTGTTACATCTGTTGTTTATAAATCTTGCTTGATCCAAATTGGCACCATCACATTACCTGTTGATCTTATCTCTTTAAAGATACTTGCATTTGATGTGATTTTAGGGATTGATTGGTTAACTACTCATCATGCCAAAATTGATTTTTTTCGTAAGGTTACTAGTTTCCATATTCCTAACCAACCTGTTATGCGAATTCAAGCAACAAAACCACTAAAGTCAATCACTATCATATCAAGCCATAAAGCCATTCGTTTATTAAAAAACAGATGTCAAGCTTTCTTAGCCCATGTTATGGACTTGAACAAAAATACGTTAGATTTGAATAATATTTCTGTTATTAGTGAATTTCCTGACATATTTCTTGAAAAACTTCTTGGTCTACCCCCAGAACGTGAAGTTGAATTCTTTATTGACCTTGAACTTGGTACAAAGCCCATTTCTAAAATCCTATATCGAATGGCTCCTATTAAACTTCAGGAGTTAAAGGTCCAAGTATAGGAGTTGTTAGACATCGGTTTCATTCTTCCTAGTACATCTCCTTGGGGTGCTCTTATTTTATTCGTAAAGAAGAAAGACGGGAGTATGCGACTCTATATTGACTACCGAGAATTGAACCATGTCACCATTACGAATAGGTATCCGCTACCTCACATTGATGACCTGTTCGAATAGTTGTAAGGAGAACAATTCTTTTCAAAGATCGATCTTCATTCTAGATATCATCAGCTGAAGATTAAAAGTGAGGATATTCCCAAGACTACCTTCAGAACTCGGTACGGGCATTATGAATTCTTAGTCATGTTTTTTGGATTTACTAATGTTTTTGTTGCTTTCATGGATATGATGAATCGTGTATTCAAGGAATATTTTGATCAGTTCGTTGTTGTCTTTATTGATGACATCCTCATCTATTCCAAAAGTCGTGAAGATCATGAGCACCATTTGAAGCTGGTGTTTCAAAGGCTTCGTGACAACAAGCTATATGCCAAGCTAAAGAAATGCAAGTTTTGGCTTGTGGAAGTAGCATTCCTTGGTCACATTATGTCAAAACATGGAATATCCGATGACCCAGCGAAGATTGAAGCAATACAAAGTTGGGAGCAATCGAAGTCGGTGACTGAAGTACGTAGCTTTCTGGGCTTAGTTGGTTATTATCGGAGTTTCATGGAAGGATTTTCTCGAATCTCTACTCCGTTAACTCAACTGACTCAGAAAGATATAAAATTTGTATAGAGCGAGGAATGCGAGAATAGTTTCCAAGAGCTCAAGAGGAGACTCATTTTGGCACCTGTTATAACAATACCATCTGGTTCAGATGGATTTGTTATCTACAGTGATGCTTTAGGAAAAGGGTTAGGATGTGTTCTCATGCAACATGGGAAAGTCATAGCCTATGCCTCATGACAACTCAAAGAATATGAGAGGAATTATCCTATTCATGATCTGGAGTTGACATCAGTCATTTTCACATTGAAAATTGGAGACACTACCTGTATGGGGAGAAAGTTGAGATTTATACGGATCATAAAAGCCTCAAATATTTCTTTACCCAAAAGGAACTCAACATGCGGCAACGATGTTGGCTTGGGCTGTTGAAAGATTATGACCATAGCATTCAATATCATCCTGGAAAAGTGAACGTGGTAGCTAACACATTGAGTAAAAGATCGTATGCGGGTACGAGTGCGATGTTGTTAACACAAAAACCCATTTTGTATGACTTACAAAAAATGGAGATAGAGTTAGAGGCTCCTAGTACCCACGTGATGATATCAAACATACGAGTAGAACCGACTTTAATCGATAAAGTTAAAGTTGTTCAAGCCACAGACCTAAAGATGATACGTATAAAGAAGAAAGTACAAGAAGGTGTTATTCAAAAATCAAGAATTGATGAAGAAGGAATACTTCGAGTCAACTCCAAACTTTGCATTCCTAACGATTCTGACTTGAAGCATAGAACCATGATGGAGGCACACAACACACTGTTTGCAATCCATCTTGGGAGTACCAAAATGTATCATGATCTTTGACATACATTATTATGGAACAATATGAAGAGAGAAATCGCGGATTTTATCTCGAGGTGTTTACCTTGTTAACATGTAAAGGCAGAGCATCAAGTGCCAAAGGGTCCATTGCAACCACTTAAGATTTCAAAATGGAAGTGGGAACACATTACTATGGATTTCGTTATGGGTCTTCCCAAGGTTTCTCAAGGCATAGATGTAATTTGGGTTATTGTTGATAGATTAACCAAGTCTGCTCATTTCTTGTCTATACGTGAGGCTTATTCCCTCAAACAACTTACTCGTATGTACGTAAATGAGATTGTGAGATTGCTTGGCATGCCAGTATCCATAGTTTTGATTCATGACCCAAGATTCACTTCACGATTTTGGGTTAGCTTACAGAAAGCTATGGGCACGAATTTACGATTTAGTTCGGCATACCATCCTCAAACGGACGGGCAATCGGAAAGGAATATTTAAACCCTTGAAGATCTATTAAGACTCTCTGTCCTAGATTTCAAAGGAAGTTGGGATAAGTACTTGCCATTAGTGGAATTCTCCTACAACAACAGTTATCAAGCAAGTATAGGCATGGCTCCATTCGAGGTGTTATATGGATGAAAGTGTTGTTCCCCAGTATGCTGGGACGAGGTGGGTTAAACAACATTATTGGGGACCAGAATTGGTACGCATGACTACAGAAAAGATCCAAATGATTTGACAATATATACAAACGGCACAAGATCGACAAAAGAGTTATGTGGATCTTCATCGAAAGGACGTGGAATTAATATTGAAGATCATGTACTGTTACGTATTTGTCTATGGAAAGGAGTTACAAGATTCGGGAAGAGAGGAAAACTCAATCCACGATTTGTTGGACCATTTGAGATTCTTGACCGAATAGGAAATGTGGCCTATAGATTCGCATTACCTCCAAGCATGTCTCGTGTTCATAATATTTTTTACATATCTATGCTTCGTAAATATGTGAAAGACCTAAACCACATTATTGCGTTAGAACCAGATGAGATAACCAAAGATTTAACGTACGAGGAGGTACCTATCAAGATCTTGGATAGGAAAGAGCATGTCCTACGAACAAAGGTTAAACCACAAGTCAAGGTTTTGTGGAGGAACCATGCTATTGAATAAATGACCTGGGAGTTGGAATCGGAAATGAAAGCGAGGTACCCTCACCTTTTTGAAATGCCAGGTATGTACGTCAATTTCGAGGACAAAATTTCATAAGGAAGGGAGGTTGTAAGACCCCAACATTTTATTAATAAAATTTAATTTCCTCTAATTATTATTTTGAAAAATAAAGTGTTAATTTGATATAATGCTTTGGTTATAGGTGAAATGTGCAAATTTTGCAAAATAAGCAAGTGGTTATAAAATATTCATTGTTGTCGGGGAATATTCGTTTGGTTGTGGAATATTCTTGTTGTGTCAGGGAATATTCATACGATAGCGCAGCCATTTGTGGGCCCCATAACAAAAAATGGTCAGATAAAGAAAATGACAAGTTTGAGTTTTTATAAATAGCGAGCGTAATTATTATCTAATTAACACTTTGTTGAATAATTCAGAAAGTTAAAGAAAATACGATGTCGCATATGGTTGCGCGATGTACCCACGGTATTGCACAATATTATTGGATTATTGATTCTTATATAAGAAGACACTACTCAATAATTTTTACATTAATTATTGTTTAATATTTTATTTTAATAATTGCTTCGTTGATATTTTATAATATTGTTGTTTCAATAATTGTCACTGCACATTATTTCCATTATCAGATCAATAATTCATATTATTTGAATAATATTATTAGATAGCATTATTGGCAATGTCTAAGGAAGTTCTGTCTAAGGAATAGGGTTTGGTCATCTAATATCGCGCTAGTAAGGAGAAATCCTTATCGGAAAGCCCCTTCTTTCCTAGAACGACCTAGTTACCATAATTGTAGTTCTGTAATATTATTTGTGAATAATTAATTATTGATTTATATGATAAGGAAATATTTATTTTATGTGGATATAAATGATGGATAGAGAAATATTTATTTTGTGTGGATATAAATGAAGGAATTAATGCTGAGGTGTTTTATCAGTATTTTGTCGGAATGGGGGTATTAAAAATCGTTCGTATAAGGATTTCAGGCATTTTCTGTTTGGAATTTGGAAAAACTTTCTTCTATAAAGTTGTAGAGAATTCGATTTTCTATGGAATGGACACTAAATTCGTATTTTTTTGATAAAAGGGCTATTTATTATGAATTATTGAAGTTTCAAAAAAAATATTTTTATTAAAAAAATGTGGTGGGCCCCACTTTTGGTTGGTGTAGAAAATCTAATTTTGTTGGGTCCCACTAGATGTGCGCTAAGTTTTTGGCAAAGATGGTGGGTGTAGAAATTTTTAATAAATTAATATTTTATTAATTTAGTCTTCTTTGGCGTTCTACCATTTTCCTATAAATAGGGTGCTTAGTTAAAATTGAAAATTACACAAGAATCATAAGCTTTCTCTCTCTATAATATCGAGCGTATTTTGTGAGTATTTAGATACTTTGAGAGTTATTATTCAGTGCAAGTTTCCTTCAGCATTACATCAGATATTCCAGTCAGAAATAATGTTCTTTTGAGGTAAGGGATGCTATTTTCTTCGTAAATGATATTATTTATTTCAATTTCATTATGCTAAAATATTGGTATGAATTTTATTATGTAATTTCTACCTTTTTGTGCCAGGATTACTATTCACGTATACTGCATTATTCACGTATACGACACTATTCACGAATTCGACACTATTGACCAAAAAATAAAATTTTCTCTTCTTTGTCCTACATGTCTATTATGGTTACTATATTTGATTGTATCCTTGTTTTGATCTTCATTCTTGAATTTTACTCCACTATGGTTTATTATGGAGTATTTTTAAACTTAGATTATTTAAAGTATGAATCTCTAATCTTTATCCTTTTATCTCACTAGATTCGTTCTTTAAAATATTTTTCATCATCCTCGGTCCTTAATGGTTATACTTGATGAATATCTTTGGCCTGTAGTGCAAGGATGAATGATTACCTGATGAATATCTTTGGCCCATAGTGCAAAGATGGACAGGTGTTGAGATGAACATGACCAACTGGTGATACAAATGAATATCTTTGACCAGTAGTGCAAAGATGAATATTTGATTCAAGATGTATATTGATTGATGTTACAGGGATAAAATATTGATGATGAACTTTGAAATTCATAGATGATAGTAGATTTCATTCTCTACTAAACTCTTCTAATGAATTATTATTTCCACTGCGAATATTGATCTAAAACTTGTTGTCCATTATATTTTATCTGATTTGTTGAAGGCTAACGATAATTTGTTGTTCATTATTTTAGTCATAATATTCTTTACTGGACTAGTTGAGCTCACCCTTTTCCTTTTTGTTCCATTTTTCTTCTCAGGAAGTGAGAATTTAGCAGGAACTAGCCGAGATATGAAGTGATGGTTCAAGATAGTTATTTTAGCAGTCTTCACTATTATGTAAAATAATGCCTCAATAATTGTGATGAGGACTTTATCTAAGTGTGGATATTGTCTAGAAGACAATATTTGTATTTAAACTCATAGTTTACGTGTTGTCGTATTTTGCACGACAATTGTATTAATGAAGTCGTAGTTGTTTATGTACCATGTATTTGGCGACTCAGAATGGGTGATGTACACCTATTTTAGGGGCGTCACAAGTACCGCCAATCCATGGGTGTCATCATAACCTCACAGTCTAAGAGATGAAGGGACTGGCTCTGATGAAACCACCTCTCGAACAAAGCTCGGAGATAGCCCCAAGGAAAATGACGAGGGGCAATGGTGAAAGAGTCCTAAAATTCCCATAAATCTACTCATACCCGATAGTCAGCATAAAGCGACCAGTACAAGGAGTACACACTTAACCAGTTACCCCTGGGCTTGGTAAACTCTGGAACCTGCACGGCATTAAGGTTAAAAAGCGATTGTTGGCAAGAATGGAGGATTAAAACAAATTAATATGAAAACTCTAATACCTCATTAGCATGCAAGTGAATGAATGGATGACAGCTCAAGTCAGTACCCAGCAAGTCTAGAATAGATACCTGGATAGCCGGAAGGAATCCAGGCACATCCGTATGACGACGTGGAACCTCAGGCTCATGGATATCACCCTCCTCATCTAAATGAGATTGATCTTCATTGAGAGGACAATGCACCGATGATGAGTGGGTTTTATACCAATGAATTCAGTGTGTTTGAGCTTAATCTTTTGGAAATTTTTAAGTTTTTGTGTCTATTCATGTATGTTTTACGTTGTTTTGTAGGAATTGAGACAAAAGTTACTTGGATCGACGTTTGGGATTGCTAGATTCACACTTTCGGCTTGTCATTTACGTAGCAGCCACTTCAGGGCCAATTTCAGCATTGCTCCAACCCTTATTTTGAATAACTCAAAAACTAAAAGTTGCATATCTACGTCTCCTCTTTCTGGAACATCTTGAATCACTGAAATCGGAGTTCAAAAGAAAAAGTTATGGCCATTTTTCCAAAAGACGTAAGAGCAGAAAATTCCCAAAAAGTGTCCAGCATCGCGGCGCCCAAACCTAGGCTATTTGTAGTGTCGGGGAGCCGAAAGGCAGATTTCCAGTGCCGTGAACAGCACCAGGACGCTGGGGTAGGGCTAGATCAAGTTGGGACGTATTTTGGGGCGAATTTTGATACTTTTTTGACTCTAAATTGGATTGGGTTTCCTCCTAAGCTAGAAATTGGACTTATAACCTATAAATACATGATGTGAGGCATAGAATAGGAGGGATTAGATAGATTATATTAGATAAAACACTCCATTAGATTAGAACATAAACCCTAGTTTATATTCGATTGTTGGAGATTGAAGCAACTTGGAGATCATTGAGGATCAAGAGCAGGAGCAAGAGGGGAGCATCAGATTTGCAAACAAGAAATTTTATTCTCTACTTCTATTCTTATCTTTTAATGTTTATTCAATTGTGGATTCTAGACTTTAATTCAGTAACAATAGACTAAATTCTTGTTTAAGATTGCAACGGATCTTATTTTATAGATTAATTTTAGTATGCTTCTCTGTTAATTACTATGATCTATTCTATGGATTGTCTATTATGATTGCGTATAATTGTTTAATTGTTTAGCTAACAATTACCATGATAATTTATATGAATTCGGAAGATGAAATATAGATTTAGATCTGATCATAATAGCATGTGATTGTGTTTTTTACATGGTGATGGAATTCATGATTTGTGTTTAGAATAGGGATATACCTTTACACTGCATGTAATCTAATAAGGGAACATGTGCTTTCAATCCTCTTTAATTGTAATTCACATAGGAATATAGTGAATTAGTTAATTAGGGTGTTTGATTCAACTCTATCAACTGTGGATTTGAATTGATATGTTTGTAATGCATCTGACGGTGGTTATAAATACTAATGAGTTCTTGATTAACAGTCTAGAATATTGAGCATAATTAATAAGATTTTACAATTAATGAATAGTGCAAGTATACACGGTCAACAAGTGATAAAGTGCAAGTAGAGTATCGTTCTCACGAGGAATTATTTAATAAAAAAGTACAAAATACTAACTCATAACCAAATCAATTTTATTTAAACAATTGATTTAAGATTTTTGAATTAAAATAATTAATACAACTAAATCCTAATTACCACTAGTTTAGAATCAAATTATGGAGATTTAAGATTACAACTTTACTTATTGCTTCATTTAGATCAACACACTTCTTATTAATTATGCTCACTATTCTAGACTGTTAATCAGGAACTCATTAGTATTTATAACCACCGTCAGATGCATTACTAACATATCAATCCAAATCCACAGTTGATAGAGTTGACTTAAACACACTAATTAACTAATTCACTATATTCTGTCAAGTGACGAATCTATCGGGTAATCCGTAGAATAGGAGTATCCGAGGTAGACCTCCGAAGGCGGACCCCGGATGAAGCTCTATGGGAATTAGAGCTACTAAGTCTGTCTGAGTCCATGTCTAGACAATGAGATCATGGAAAGACAATAGACTCCTAGGAATTTAATTTGGGTCATAACATCATGCATGTCCTATACGTATCTTAATAGATGTATACATCATTTTGGCATAAATATCGTAGCATAGCTAAGCATGCATATATGATCCTGTCATTTAACTAAAAATCGAAAAACCCTTTGTAAATACTTTTAATAATGAATAAAATAATATTATTTATTATTATTATGTATTCGTAAGATGAATGTCGTTCTATAACCTAGAAACGTCGGAAAACCGTAGTATTTTAACTACGTAGGAGAATTAAAGTGTTTGAATTTCTAAGACGAAAATAAAAGCTTTCCGAGAAACACTATTCATCGATTTTTGCTCGGGAATTATATTTGAATTTTCGAGAAACGCGTAATGTTATAATATCAAGGTGAGATGGATTATGTAATAACAATCTAAGTATGGAAAACATAATATTTTTCATGCGGACTTAATTGGGAACGTTAGGTTATTAAGCGTTAAGGAAAGAAAGTATTAATCAAAGGATGTGTATGCATTGTACGAGGTAATGAACGTAAGTATAATACGACGTATTATACTATTAAGAATGGAGAATGAAATAACGTATATTACGAATTAATATACGAGCTAGCATACGAGAATTATACGTGATGTATATATGTTAAGATTCTTAATTAAATGTAATGGACTTGTAGGATTATTAGCTTAATGATAGAAGTCCAATAGAATGTGATACTCAAGCCCAAGTGTTTGATAAATTATAAGTCCAATCTATTGTAGTATAAGCCTAACAAGAAATTTACTAGATTAATTAGCAAGCCCAATGTGAATTGGACATGATCCTTGGAGAAATCTAAGTGTAAGTGGGTAGACTTGATGGGCAAATAATTTGTGTGATGAACAAGTGTTGTTGTGAGCTAGCAAGAAAGAGACTTGGATGTTAGTTTAATGAATAGTAAGGAGGTGGAAGTTGAGGAGGTTAATAAAGAGGTGGGATGGCCTAAAAGACTAATAAGCCCTCACTTTGAGTTGCCTATAAATAGAAGGCTTGATTCTTCATTTGTTGTTTGATAAAATTTCTCTCAACTCCTCTCAAGATAAGCAACTTAATTGTTAGAGAGAATAAGCCACATAAGCACTTATAAGTCATTTCAACCTTTGTTAGATTTTCCAAAGTGAAGTGAAGTAATAGTCTTCAAGGGTAAGACTCATGTCTATTATCTTTATCTCTTTAATGATAGGATTGATAGAGAAGTGGGATTGTTTGATAATAACATGTAATAAGTCATTGATGAATGAACTTAAGCTGAATAAGTTGAATAAACAACTTGAACCTAAATAAGTTGATAAACTTATGAAGAACTTGTTATATGTTTGTCATATGATGTTAGCATGTTCAATATAGTATAAGAACATTGATTGATGGACTTAAGTTCATAGTAAGTCATAAGCATGAGAATTTGTAGTTCATAAGTTAAATAAGTCATTGACTTATTAGAATAAGTCAAAACCTACTTTGTCAATAAGTTGGTGTAATAAGTAACTTGAATTGTCATGTGTTGATTAAAATCCATTTAGAACGTTTAGTAATGAAGATTTGCCGAAATTCACACGATTGGACGATTATCGTCGAATTCGTGAAATTCTCGGATTGGAAGTCGTATTTTGTGTTTGAAGTCGAAAACATTAGTTTTCGATGGAGACAAGTCATATTTGGCATCATAGAGTTGCAGACTAAAAAATGACCGAATTCTGACTTAGAACGAAGAAACGAGCATTAAACGTTCACGAACGTTTATTGTTTTTGTTGAAAATGAACTAATAGGTGAAATTTTAGAAAACAAAGTCAAATAGATAAAATTCTTGCATGAACGCATAGAGTATGTAATTTATGAACTTTAGGCTTTTGAACGAGCCAATTCAGACTTATAACGAAGAAGTTCTGCGTCCGGAGTTTCGCCAAATTTTTAAAAGTCAGCAAATTTTCTAAGGCACAGAGTCAGTAATGCCATGCCACGCCAACCCAAGGCCAATGAGTGGTGGCTAGTCACGCAAGAGTTGTCTCGAAGCACATCGCTAATTCGTACGCAGCAATACGATCTCGAAGAGTAAAGACTCAGCCAGAAGCGCCGAAGTCCGATCTGCATCTATTGTTAACTCAAGAAATAAAGCAGCCATTGCTGAGAAATAATGGGTGCCAGCAAATACCAACCCAAGAAAGTAGGATGGACAGAAAGAATGTTTACAAGTATAAATGAAAAGATAACTCAATATATAATGAACTAAGGAACTTAATAAGATATTGTTAAGGTATTTTAAACCTTATGTATGATGATTAAAGAGTTAATAACCAATTGAATGTAAGCGTAATGTGAATGACATAATGAAAAGACGGAAACCATAATAACAGATCTAAGTCAGAATTTAGATTGAGATGAAGGGTAAGATATAATAGTATATTTACTTGATTATATAAGACCTAATGTGGTATGTTATATGATCATGTATTGTAGAGACTTAGAGACTTAAAGTGTACGTGTGATAATCAGTAATCAAACGTTGAAGGCAAGTATTCTAACCCTTGTTCCAATTCAATCTGGACAAGCTTTGTAATTCATGTATCCTTTCGCATGAAGTTTCAGATGAGGAAGTCAAAGCCAATTCTTTCTGGCCAGACTTATATTATGATTCTATCAAGCATGTTTAATGTTTACCAAGTTATATTGGTGTGGTTTTCAATCAAGACCGAGTATGCTAAAATGTTTTTGTCTGCTTAACGATGTGCACGTGAGGTTGCCACAACTTAAACGTATACACATTTAATGAATGTAGTGTCGATCAACATAGAGTACTATGGGTCGATCACCAAAAGTGCTCGTAAGTAATGTCTGACTTACTTGACTTAGTGTCGGGATGTCCTTTTCAAAAGAACTTATGAAATGCTCAAGGTCTTGGACCTAATTGATGTTTTCATCAATATTGTTGTTGTAAAAATGTTTTGAATGAAAAGAAGTGCTATTTTGAATTATCGATAGTACTTCAGAACTATTGTTCGCTTATCAAGATATACGAAGTTCTATGTTTCAAGCATGTTGTTTATTAGAATTGTAGTACTTATTCGAAGCTAGTCATGCTCACTCTTGCTTGAACCATATGAACACGCCTAAGATCGAATGGATCAAGGTCTCCAAGCAAGGATAAGGGCAAAGCGTAAGACGAATCCATAGAATACTTTTTGTAATAGTATATAGATGAACGTTTGTAATATATTGATATATATGACAAGAACGAATGAATGGGTTATAAAGAACCCTGGGAAATGTAATATTATTTTGAATATATAGAAGATATATTAGTCCTTTTGAGACTATTCAATCAATGAATGAATGAATGAATGGTAAGACTGCGTAAGCACCATCGTCGGGTTGGAAGAGACCCGGATTTGGGGGCGCCACAAAGTTGGTATCAAAGCATTAGGTTATAAAACTTAAGGGGGGATTTAAAACCTTAAGTCATAACCTTAAGAGAAGTCAAAGAAGTAAAGAAGAAAATAACCTTATAAAAATGCATTATGATTATATTATGTGTTTTTATTATTCTACTGACGTGTACTAATCAACTTAATTATTTTGTGTAGATGTCAGGAGTAAACGGAATGTATGTAGATGGTCAAGCCATTAGTGAAGAATCGGTGAACCAAATAGAGGTTATACCGAACCCCATAGCAAGCAGAGATCCCGGAGGTGGTAGTTATTGAGTCCGGAGACTCGATGATGATGCCGACTACATGTCAAGATTCGACGGGATGATAGAGGAGGAAGTGGAGACAATGTCCTTTAATCCAAAGAGCTATAGCAAATGAGATAGATAGCCCCGGGGTCGATGATGTCTTTATTCATGTCAAGATTGGATAGAAATATTCATTATCGTCAGAGGTCAAGGAGTCAAGGCGAGCTCCAAATCTGTTATAGAGGACAAGACCGATGTCGAGTCCATGGGGGAGCAGGAGCATGATGAGAGGATTTTGGCCAAGGACAAAGTCCACGAAGTTAAAGCATGAGGTCTTTGAGCTCAAGGAGGAGCTAAAGACCAAACTGCGTAAGATAGGGAGAATGTCCTATATCCATAGGAGTTCTCACATTGATTTCAAAGCAGCAGTAGTCGGGTTATCATATAGAGGGGGGGCAAGACATGGCATACTATCACCGTGATATTATCACGGCCTTGCCAAGGCAGATTTCAATAATGCCTTGAGGCGTATGTAGACTAGTAGTAGCTAGAGTAGTTTAAAATATGTAAATATTTTGTAATTAGTAGTGACGTAAAGCCCTCTTTGTATAGTAAAAGGGTAGTTTTGTAAATCCCAATTTTTGGAAAGCGATAATGGAAAGTAATGTAATCACTTTTAGGTATGTAATGTAAACCGATGTAGTATTATACTACAAAGAATGAATATAAGTCTTTTTATGGAAATCAATGAGTAATGGATGTTGAAGTTATTGTTTATTAGTAAATAATAACTAATAAAGAAAGGAATAATAACGAAATGTGTTTATCAGACAAGAAAATGCCGCCAAGAAGAGTGCAACGTAATCAAGGAGCTAACGTGAATCAACCGGAGGGAGGTCCTGTTAATCCGATGCAGAGTTTGTTAATTTATTAACAACCGCCTTTAATAGAACAGGGCTAATATCCCCTCAAATCTAGAGAGTAGCACGAAGCTACTACCTTTAAGGATTTCAAGAAGAGGTGGGTCCGCCGGAGTTCAAAGGAACTACGGACCCTATTGAAGCCCAAACGTGGGTTAAGGAAATAGAGAAGGCATTTGTGATAGCAAATGTCGACGAGGGCCCAAAAGGTTGCCTTTTGCAACCTATATGATGAAGGAGAGGCCAACTTTTGGTGGGAAGCCAATCGTGCTAGGGCCGGATAAAGAATCTCGACGGGAGAGGTTCAAGGAGATATTCTTCGAGAACTACTTTCCCACGAGCATGCAAGGGAGGATGGAGATGCGGTTTTTCGAGTTGAAACAAGGGGACATGTCGATTCCCCAATACGCCGCCAAGTTTAATGAACTGGCAAGGTTCGCTCCACACCAAGTGGATACCGAGGTTAGGAAGGCGCGAATGGTCGAAAGTAGGCTTGAAACCCCGGCTCTATATAACCAGATTTTTTAGTGTTCCAAAGTACTTCTTTTGGAACCATTTTAGAGAAGGCGATAATCGCCGAGGGTGGTAATGAGGCTCTGAGTCAATACCACAAGGACAAGAAGAGCAAGGGTAAAGTAGATGGGGGAGTAAAGATCAAAGGAGCCAGCGGGAGTGGCGAGGGTCAAAAGTAGAAGGTATTTAGCTCTGGGAATACCGGAGTGAAGCAAGGAGACCCAAAGAGGAGGATGGAGGCCTGCAAGACCTGTGGGAAGACTCACTTAGGAGTCTATCTCAAGGAGAAGGTCGTCTGTTACAACTGTGGACAGGAGGGGAACATTGCGCCTAGCTGTCCGAGTCCGAAGAAGAACCATGGATGCTTTGTGTGTGGGTCAACCGACCACATAGCAAAGAACTGCCCGAAGAAGGGGACGGATGGGAACCGGGCACTAATAGTGGTAAATTAGCTATTAATGGTCCAAAGACAAATGGGTAGGCCGATGGGTCGACTTTAATATGACAACCAAGATGCGCTTGCATCGGGGACGTCGTCAGTAGTATTATTCGATCAACGACATAAATGCTTACGTGTTGTTTGATTCGGTGCTACTTGTTCGCTTATATAGCATGCGATTTTGCTAGACGATTAGGATTACTTCCTAAAAGTTGCCTATACCTTTAAATATTAAGGTAGCAAACGAAGAAATAATTCCTGTTCAAGATGTTCATAGGAGTTGTTGTTAGAGATATACGGGGTTGTAAATTATCGGTAGATTTGATACCGATAAAGTTAGGAGAATTGACGTAATTTTCTGAATGGATTCAAGTTAGTGAACCATGGGGCAATTATAGATTGTCAAAAGAAATGTGTGAACATTAAGACGTTAAAACAACCTCGTGTAGTATTTTACGGGAATAGATCACGGACGTTCGTGGTTGTCTCAACCATGACACAAACTAGGAAATTATCGAGGAAGGGATGTGTAGGTTATCCGTGCCATGTTGTTGATACCCAGAGAGTGGTAGCAACCATGGAACAAATACCTATAGTGAGAGAATTTCGCTTGATGTATTTTCGAGTGAATTGTCGGGTCTTCCACCGGACAGGAGACAGAGTTCAGTAATAGACATCGTGCCGTGTGAGCACACCAGCTTTAGTGGCACCGTATCGTACGGGCGCCAAAGGAGATGAAGGAGTTGATGGTGCAAAGCTTGCAAGAACTGTTGGACAGGAAGTACATTCAACCGTAAGTGTTTCACCGTGGGGAGCACCGATACTATTTGTCAAGAAGAAGGATGGATCGTTAAGACTTTGTATCGACTACCGAGAGTTGAACAAGTTAACGATAAAGAATAAATACCCATTGCCTGTGATCGATGATCTCTTTGATCACTTGAAAGGGCTAAGTATTTTTCAAAAATAGATTTAAGAACGGGGTATCATCATTGAAGGTTAGAAGGAGGATGTACCAAAGACAAGATTCAGACTCGTTATGGTCATTACGAAGCTCGGTGATGTCATTTGGGTCGACAAATGCACCAACAAGATTTATGGATATGATGAACAAAGTGTTCAAACAATATTTGGACAAGTTCATTGTGGTGTTTATAGATGATATTCTAGTCTATTCTAAGACGCGTAAGATCATGTCGAACACCTAAGATTAGTGTTGGAGACACTAAGAAGAAGGAGAGAAGTATGCGAAATTCACTAAGTGTGAATTTTGGTTGAGAAGGTACAATTTTTAGGTCATGTCATCGACCATGAGGGGATTTAGAGATCCAAATGAAGGTGGAAGCCGTGATGAATTGGGAACAACCAAAACGCCGATCGAGGTGCGGAGTTTCCTAGGGTTACGGGTTACTATCGGAGATTCATCCAAGATTTTTCAAGATAGCTACTCCGCTGACTAACTTGACGAGGAAGATGGTGAAATACGCTTTGACCGACAAGTGTGAGGACAAGTTTTCAAGAACTCAAGAAGAGGTCGAGTGAAGCTATTTTTTGTCATCGCCTCGATGACACGTGAAATTTTGTAGTTTATAGCGATGCTTCAGATAGAGGACTTGGTCATGTGTGCTCATGCAAAGATGGCAAGGTCATCATGTATGCATCTAGCGCTTGAAGGATTATGAAAGTTTATCCTACTCATGATCCGAACCGCCGCAGTAGTTTTTGCTCTAAAGATATGGAGACATTATCTTTATGGAGAAAAATGTGAGATATACACGGACCACAAGAGTCTAAAAATATATCTTCACACGTAAGGAGTTGAATATGAGGCAGAGGAGATGGTTGGAGTTGATAAAGGATTACGATCGTGAAAACTGTATCACCCTCGAAAAGCTAATGTAGTTGCCGACGCTTTAAGTAGGAAGGGTCGGAAAAGTTGTTTTGTTAACTACCAAACCGAAAGTTAATAACAGAGATGGCTAGGATGGAGTTGGAAGTGAAGTCGCCAAGTGAAGGAGGACAAATTTTTTTACGACGGAGATGCAATCTACCACTATCGAGAGAGAATCAAGGAGGTGCAACTCAAAAACCGATGAGTGTGACCGATAAAGGAGAGGTTAACCAATGAAAAAGATACTAAGTATAGTCTTGATAATGAGGGATTATTGAGATTTGAAGGAAGAATTTGGGTTCCAAATGAGATGGAATTAAAGGAGCAGTGTTTACAAGAGGCTCATAGTTCGAGGTTTTCGATTCATCCCGGTAGCACTAAGATGTATCAAGATCTTCGACAGAGTTTTTCGTGGCCGAACATGAAGAGAGAGAGAGAGATACAGAGAGTATGTGAGTAGTGTGCTCGACTTGTCAAAGAGTTAAGCTTAACATCAACGACCAAGTGGCTTGCTACATACCATTAGAAATTTTGAGTGGAAATGGGAGAATATCACGATGGATTTTGTGGTAGGACTTCCCACTACAACGAAAGGATATGATGCGATTTGGGTAATAGTGGACCCATTGACAAAGTCGGCTCACTTTTTTGCCAATTAGGGTCAAGTATAACTTAGACCAATTAGCTAGACTTTATATTAAGGAAATAATTTTAGACATGGAGTACCAAAGATCGATTGTGTCGATCGTGACCCACGATTCACATCGAACTTTTGGAGGAGTCTACAAGAGCAAGCTTAGGAACGCAGCTTGAATTTGAGTACTGACGTATCATCCACAAACGGATGGACAGAGCGAGAGAACAATTCAGACGTTAGAAGATATGCTAAGATCTTCAAGGTCATGGATTTCAAGGGTAGTTGGGATGATCATCTACCATTAGTGGAGTTTCATGATAACAATAGTTATCATGCAAGCATAGGTATGCCGCCTTTTACTTAAGCTTTGTATGGGAGGAAATGTAGAACACCACCGATTGGGATGAGGTAGGAGAACGCCAATGTTGGGACCGTAATTGGTACAAATGTAAAACGGACATTGTCAAGATGATACAAATGCGCTCTTAGCAAAGCGCCTCAAGATGCATGTAAGAAGTTTACTTGATTCGCACAGAGAGAATAGAGAATTTGAAGTAGGTTCAGACGATTTCTAAAAGTATCTCCTCGAAAGGAAAGATACATTTTGGAAAGAAGGGAAAGTTAAGTCCGAGGTTTATAGGACCTTTGAGGTATTAAAACGGGTGGGTGAGGTAGCTTATATGATAGCATTACCTCTGCATCTAGAACGAATACATAATGTATTTCACGATTCAGACAAGGCCCTTATAAGCCGATTATAAGCACGTGATAGAATATGAACCTATTCATATCGAGAAGGACTTAACGCATACGAGGAAACGCCGATTCAAATTGTCGATAGAAAAGAACAAGTTCTCATGGAATAAAGTCATACCTTCCGTGAAGGTGATATGGAAGAACCATGATGCGTAAGAAGCAACGGGAGTTAGAAGAAATGATGAAAAGAATTTACCTCAATTATTTGTGTAATTTTTTTTTATATAGCGAGATTTCGGGGATGTAATCCTTATAGGGGGGAGAGAATGTAACGCCCCGTAAAAATCGAACCTTTGTAAATACTTTTAATAATGAATAAAATAATATTATTTATTATTATTATGTATCGATAAGATGAATGTCGTTCTATAACCTAGAAACGCTCAAACGTCAGTAGTATTTTAACTACGTGGGAGAATTAAAGTGTTTGAATTTCTAAGACGAAAATAAAAGTTTTTCCGAGAAATTTTTCAAAAACACTATTCATCGATTTCGCCGGGAATTATTTTTGAATTTCCGAGAAATACGTAACGTTATAATATCAAGGTGAGATGGATTATGTAATAATAATCTAAGTATGGAAAACGTAATATTTTCGCATGCGGACTTAATTTGGGAACGTTAGGTTTATTAAGCGTTAAGGAAAGAAAGTATTAATCAAAGGATGTGTATGCATTATACGAGGTAATGAACGTATGTATAATACGAAGTATTATACTATTAAGAATGGAGAATGAAATAACGATATTACTTAATTAATATAATGAAAGCTAGCATACGAGAATTATACGTGATGTATATATGTTAAGATTCTTAATTAAATGTAATGGACTTGTAGGATTATTAGCTTAATGATAGAAGTCCAATAGAATGTGATACTCAAGCCCAAGTGTTTGATAAATCATAAGTCCAATCTATTGTAGTATAAGCCCAACAAGAAATTAGCTAGATTAATTAGCAAGCCCAATGTGATAAGCCATGATCCATGGAGCAAACCAAGTGAGAAATGGTAGTACTTGGGCAATGGGCAAACAATTTGTGTGTGAACAAGTGTCAGTGAAAGGCTAGAAGTAAAGCAAGTTTACTTGGATGTAAGTAATGAATAGTAAGGAGGTGGAAGTTCGAGGAGGTTAATAAGGAGGTGGGATGGCCTAAAAGACTATAATAAGCCCTCACTTTTGGAGTAGCTATAAATAGAAAGCTTGATTTTTCATTTGTTGGTTGATAAAATTTCATCTCAACTCCTCTCAAGATAAGCAACTTAATTGTTAGAGAGAATAAGCCACATAAGCACTTATAAGTCATTTCAACCTTTGCTAGATTTTCCAAAGTGAAGTGAAGTAATAGTCTTCAAGGGTAAGACTCATGTCTATATTATCTTTATCTCTTCTATGATAGGAGATCGATAGAGAAGTGGGGATTGTTTGATAATAATGTAATAATAAGTCATTGATGAATGAACTTAAGTCTAATAAGTTGAATAAGCAACTTGAACCTAAATAAGTTGATAAACTTGTGAAGAACTTGTCATATGTTTGTCATATGATGTTAGTATGTTCAATATAGTATGAGAACATTGATTGATGGACTTAAGTTCATAGTAAGTCATAAGCATGAGAATTTGTAGTTCATAAGTTAAATAAGTCATCGACTTATGAGAATAAGTCAAAACCTACTTTGTCAATAAGTTGGTGTAATAAGTAACTTGAATGTTCATGTGTTGATTAAAATCCATTTAGAACATTAGTAATGAAGTTTCATTTTAATTCACACGATTCGACGATTATCATCGAATTCGTGAAATTCTGAATGGAAGTCGATTTTGTGTTTGAAGTCGGAAACGTTGGTTTTCGATGGAGACAAGTCATATTTGGCATTATAGAGTCATGGACTCAAAATGACCGAATTCGACTTAGAACGAAGAACGAAGCGCCGAACGCTCACTTAACGCTTATCGCTTTTGTTTAAAAATGAACTAATAGGTGAAATTTTAGCAAACGAAGTCAAATAGATAAAATTCTTGCATGAACGCATAGAGTATGTAATTTGTGAACCGTAGGCTTTTGAACGAGCCAATTCGGACTTATAACGAAGAAGTTATGCGTCCCGGAGTTTCGCCAAATTTGCAAAAGTTTCAAAATTTTCTAGGCATGAGAGTCAAGCCATGCAAGACCAACCCAAGGCCAAATGAGTGGCAACAAGACAGAAGGTCAAAGCACATCGCTAATCTCAGCGCCAAAGCGCGATCTGAAGAGTAAGGACTCATGCAGCAAGGTCGAGTCCGACTCTGCACTATCGTTAACTCACAGCAGCAGCAATGGCATTGAAGAGTAATGGGTGGGAAATACAAACAACCAACCCTAGGAAGTGGACAAAAGAAAGAATGTTTATGAGTACAACTTGAAAGATAACTCAATAAATAATAAACTAAGGTGTTAATAAGATATTGTTAAGGTATTTTTAAACACTTTATGTATGATGATTAAAGAGTTAATAATCAATTGAATGTGAACGTAATGTGAATGACGAATGAAAAGCCTAAACCATAATAATAGATCTAAGTCGTAATTTAGATTGAGATGAAGGGTAAGATATAATAATATACTTACTTGATTATATAAGACCTAATGTGGTACGTTATATGATCATGTATTGTAGAGACTTAGAGACTTAAAGTGTACGTGTGATAATCAGTAAGCAGACGCTCAAGGCAAGTATTCTAACCCTTGTTCCATTCATAGCTCACCGACAAGCTTTTGTAATTCATGTATCCTTTCGCATGAAGTTTTGTATGAGGAAGTCAAAGCCAATTCTTTCTGGCTAGACTTATATTATGATTCTATCAAGCATGTTTAATGTTTACCAAGTTATATTGGTGTGGTTTTCAATCAAGACCGAGTATGCTAAAAAATGTTTTCGCTGCTTAACGACAGCACGTGAGGTTGCCACAACTTAAACATATACACGTTTAATGAATGTAGTGTCGATCAACATAGAGTACTATGGGTCGATCACCCGAAGTGCTAAGTAAGTAATGCCGGACTTACTTGACTTAGTGTTCGGACGTCCCTTTCAAAAAAGAACTTATGAAATGCTCAAGGTCTTGGATCGAAATTGATGTTTTATCAATATTGTTGTTGTAAAACATTTTGAATGAAAAGAAGTGCTATTTTGAATTATCGATAGTACTTTGTAACTATTGTTCGCTTATCAAGATATATGAAGTTCTATGTTTCAAGCATGTTGTTTATTAGAATTGTAGTACTTGTCGAGCTAGTCATGCTCACTCTTGCTTGAACCATATGAACACAAACTAAGATCGAAACTAATCAAGGCTCCGCAAGGATAAGGGCAAGGCGTAAGACAAATCCATAGAATACTTTTGTAATAGTATAGGATGAACATTTGTAATATATTGAATATTATGACAAGAACGAATTAATGGGTTATAAGGAACCTGGGAAATGTAATATTATTTTGAATATATAGAAGATATATTAGTCCTTTTGAGACAATTCAATTAATGAATGAATGAATGAATGAATGGTAGTACCGTGGAATGATGGAAGACAGAAGCACCATCTTTTATCAATAACCGATTATGTAATCATCGGCATCAACCTATTGAAGAGACCCTTGATTTGGGATCGGTTGGACCCCGATGATGTAATCATGTTGACTTAGTCATATTCCATCCTTGAGTTTTGATGATGAATTGTTCAAATACTAAATTATTTCATGGCATTTCAGGTATATGATGATAAAGAACATTGGTGGGATTTTCAAGTGACTGAAGAATTTTTCTTTACTAGGAAAACCAAGTGTAAGGTCAATTGCATAATAATATATTTTTTCATTTAAAGGCTCTAGGACATATCATTGGCATTTAGTTTTATATGTCTTAAATAAAAAGTTTTTGAAAAGTTTTTTCCTAAAATTAAAATAAATACTTGAGATTAGATTAAATATATGTTATCAAGTACAAAGAATTTTAAAGCATTATTTTATAAAACGTTAATTGATATATGTGCATACTTGTTACTTGATAAATGTTATATATGTATTATGCTTAGAAGCTAAAAGGAAGGTAGCATTGTGATATGATATGTGAGTGTGCAGTTTTCAAGGGATTATGATTATTAATATCTTGGAATTATAAGACCTTGTTTATTGGAAAAAGAAGTGTGATGTCATACGTTACCTTTGTTGTTCACGCCACTTTAAATGGATAGAGAGATAAAGTCAAATCTTCTTATCTAGTGGGTAATCTTTTAAAAAGTCTTTGAATATTATCCGTACAGTATAAAGAGTTGAGTTGTTATATGGATACATATTAAAGACACATTTCTTTACCGTTGTGGGGTCTCTCCATATTATCAGGCCGGTTATTTTGTGGAATAATGGAACAGATTAATTTGGAATTAACGGTAACTTTTTTATAGACTATAAAAATCGTTCTTCTGGTATGGACTTATATACGACTCATGAAACACTCTTTGCATTAATTAGTGATATTATCGAGCAACGTAATTTAACTGGTGCAAACTTGGAACAGCTGAGCAATTACACTTCTAATATTATTTTAGCTGGTAATTGGTAAGATTTAATTGTTTATCTTTCCGTGCTAATTGATCATTGCATATAGTTTAGCCTTTAATTGTTAAATTGATTATTCTTGCATTGATCATAGACCTCTATTTTTGTATTTAATTTTTTGTTTAGACTAAGTGTAGTCTAAAGGTATTAATCCTAGTGGATTAGAGAAAAGGTTTACAAATAGGTTCAAGGAAGCAAAGGTGCTTGAAGAGTGCATAGGTGCACAATGACAAAGAGTGCTCAAGAGAAATTAATTGTTATTAATTTTTGTAAGAATCTGTTTTGTAATCAGTGTTTAAAGAAATAAATAAAGTAAGTCTCCAATACTAGTTGGTATTGGACGTGGACTAGGCTATTATTATAGAGGGTAATAGTTAAACCACGTAAAAAATCTTGGTGTTGATTTTATTGCTTGCTTTACTTTAATTACTCACATAAGCTGTTTAATTATCTTAATAATTAAAATTTGAATATTCGCATTATCTTAAGATAATTCTTTAACACCAAGTATTTTATTTAAGTTATAAATTCAGCAAAATATTTTATTAAAAAATAATCAGTCAATTCAGTAGGCCATATTAATTCAGCAAGCTGAATTCATCAATCTAGTATCCTGAATTTAATAGTTTGATTTAAAGTTTAAAAATTGGTCATAGATTGCTCTCACATTTATTCAACCCTCCTTCTAAGTGTGCCTAGTTAAATTTCAAATTCGTTGGCGACAACCCAATGAAGGGTCGACTTAACCCCGATTGATGTAATCCATTGGTAACAATCTAACGTAGATCGGCTTGACCTTGATGATGTAATCCGTTGGCAATAATCCAACACAAATCTTCTTAACCCTGGTGATATAATCCATTGACAAAAACCCAATGAATGATCGGCTTGACCCCAACGATGTAATCTGTTGGCGACAACCCAATAAAGGATCGGCTTGACCCCGATGATGTAATATGTTGGCGATAACCCAATAAAGGTTCGACTTAACCTCGATGATGTAATTCGTTGGCAACAATCCAACATAGGTATGCTTAACCCCGATGATATAATTCGTTGGCGACAACCCAATGAAGGACCTGCTTAAACCTGATGATGTAATCCGTTGGTAACAATCCAACGTAGATCGGCTTAACCCTAATGATGTAATCTGTTAGCGCCAATCTAACACTGATTGGCTTAACCCTGATGATATAAACCATTAGCGATAAGTCAATGAAAGGTCGGCTTAATCCTAACGTATGTAATTCACTGGCTTCGATCCCAGTTATGGTGTTGGCATAACCCTGATGATGAATTCGTTGGCAACAACCTAACAAAGATGTCGGCATTACCCAACGACATTCTCACAATCCTTATCCTCCCTAACAGATGGTAGTAACCCTTTTTAAAATCTAAATCATACTTATCATTGCATACTTTACACATGGCATTGCATCATTAGTTATACCTTTTCGTGTATCTTCATGTTTAGTAATCTTTGTCGGGTTCATTCCATTGCATTGTATAAACATGAAAAAGAGGGGCATCTATAGACACTCAAAATTTTGCTTTCCTTGTACTAACCTTTTAGGAGGGTAAAAGTGTTATTTCACTTCGGAGACAACCCCGACGTAGAGCAAAAGCATCATTTCACCTCGATAAAAACCCCGAGGAGAGATCAAGGTGAAACGATGCCCGGACATGATGCGAACCGAATAAGGATCGCAAAGCTGAGGATGTGACCATAAGACATCACTTCAAAAACCAATAAACTGTGAGCTATCGAAGAAGAGCCGATTGACCACCCTCGGGAATCGGAAGATATATTTCAGCTTATTACATCATCTTCCCGGACTCCGAGTCGGTCAAACTTGACCGCATTTTGTAGCCTTCTGTTGGGTAAAATCTAGTTACGCACAACACATAAGTATACATAGTCAACAAGCACTACTAGAAAATCAGCCTATAGCGACGGTCGCCGACCGTCGCTTATATAGCTAAAAAGACGTCGCTAAAAGTTTTAGCGACGGTCACGATCGTCGCCATAGAACCCGCTTCAGAAAGCCTATAGCGATGGTCTTTTGGCCTATAGCGACGGTCACCGAAACCCTAGCTATAGGTCATGGCAAAATCGTATTTTCTCTTTACTAACTATTTGAGAGTTATTACTACGGCCACGATCAGTAGCTATAGATGTCTATAATGACGCTCGGTGACCGTCGCTATAGGGATGTGTTATATAGAACATTATAGCTACGGTCGATGACCGTCGCTATAGCCTTTTCATATTAAAAAAAATTAATAATGCACATTTATTCAACAAACACAAATACAATATAAAATAAAAATATAAAATATTATATACATCATTTAAAATCATTCACATTACAACATTACAAGCATCACAAACAAGTACATTGTCCACCTCGTTAATGATGTCTCTATAAAATGATGTCTCTCGCTCTAATCTAAAATGATGTCTCTCTCTGCTCTAGAAATGCTAATGAACAAGAATCCTTCCAAGATCACTTCTAGCAAATCCAATCGGAAACTAAAGGTCTTACTTCGCTTAGTGGGAAACCGATATAGTAAAGGTGTTGAGTTTCTTTGTTGAGACATGACCCAAGCGTGAAGAGGGTTGGAAGCCTCCGGAAGAAGTTTGGAGGTCGACGTGGTTTTTCCGAAGAAAGCATTGAACAACGATGAGATGTTCCACAATTTTTAGTAATGGTGATTGTCAATCATTACGTAATGGTGATCGCCAGCTTTCTTCGATGTTATTCATGCAGACTCCTCCTATATCTCGATCTTGGTCACCATGTTTAATACATTTGATAGATCTCCCGCAATTAAAAAAAAAACTTTAAACTAGAAAAGTGAATGGATAAGCAAAAGGAACTTACAATCCATTTGTATGCATGACTGCACCTAAGAACTTCTGGAATGCTCCATATCCTAAAACAAAAAGAAATCCCTCAAACACTTGAAGATATAACAAATGCAATTGGTAATTGAATATTATACAAAAGTTTTACACCTAGTAACTTGCCTGTAATCCATCCTTTGGTGAAATTGATTTCTGCTTTCCTGAAGGACATGTTGGTCTAGATAGAGAAACCATCTTTCTGAAGTGAACTATCCCAAGTAGTCCTTACCTCATCTTTCTGCTTAAAAATAAGTATATTTGTCATTTCTAATGGAAGGACTTACAAATAAGTATATATAAACATTCTTAGGATTAATTATTACAAAGCTAAAATTGTACAACTAATACAAAATGTTATGGGGTTAATTATGGGATTAACTAATAAGAGAAGACAACCTCTTCTGCCACAAAAGCTAAAAGAATATTGAACCAATTTAAGGCCTAAAAGCCAAAGCCAAGAAGTTTGTGGTGTGTGTGCATTTGGTGATCTAAACAACAAAGGAAAAAATAGAATTAATTGTTACGCCACCAGCTTTTCCAACCTGAAACTCACAGATCTCGTAAAAAATTTAGAATACACAAACACACTGAATTCACATTTTTGCTAAGAATTTACACAAGATTAACTCCTTAAATTCAAAGAAAGTAAGCAAGTGTAGAATAGAAACAAACTAAAGCTCAAAGCAATGAAGATAAATTGATTCTTCAGCATTTCCAAAACCAAAACCGAATGTAATCGAAATTTTAGAAATTAAATCAAATAACTTCCAAAGACCGAGAAAGGTAGTGTGAAACAACATACTACCGCAGAATCGATTTATTCTCCTGGAAAATTCTCCTTGAATGAATTCCTAAACTCCTCCTGTAAAATCATTACCATCGTAAAAGCTAAAATTAGTCAAAAGCGAACATCAAAACAACGAAGCACTATGCAGAGAATTAAAAATAGATAAATCTCACATGAAGACGAAGAAAGCAGTGGGAGGACGCTTGAGCACAGCGAGTCCTTCTTGCCGCATTTCTCCTTCTTCGCTTTTCGAATCGGATACGCATTTTCATGCGTTTCTTCGTCAAACTTCAAATCAAAAATAGCAAATCAAATCGGAAGAACAACAACAAATTAAGGCGAATAGTTAAACTGCTCAAAGTGTTCAAAAACACAAAAGTAATCAGAGTACTCTTCATCGAGCTTCTTGCATGCAATCGCATACGATCTTAGGTTATGAGGGTGGAAAGTGAGGAGGAGTGGAGGAATTCAATGAAAGAAAGCCGAGAGAGCCGAGAGAAAAGTACTTGATTAAGCTTCAATAGCTCAAAAATTTCGATCAATTTTGCACTAAAACCCTAAAGTTCTCTATCGCACTGCTAAATCTGTAAATTGAGAGAGAAAGAGTGAAATCGAAATGATTTGGGAGAAAGTGGGAGGGTTTTATGTTTTAAAAATCTCTATACCGACGGTTCGCTAGGCCGACCGTCAGCTATAGATATCCTATAGCTTGATTTGCCTGCGTTCAAACCGTCGCTATAGAGATATTCTATAATGACAGTTTCTGCGTCGACTCGTCGCTATAGCTCGTCGCTATACGTTGAATTTCTAGTAGTGAAATAATAAAGTGTAAGTAGGGTATCGTTCCCACGAGGAATTATTAATACAAATTACCAAATACTAACTCTTAATCAAACTAATTTTATTTAAACATTCAATTTAAGATTATGAATTAAATTATTTAATTACACTAATTCTAATAAGCACTAGTTAAAAATCAGATTATGGAGATTTAAGATCACAAATTCACTTATTGCTTCACTTAAATTAATACACTTCTTATCAATTATGCTCGCTATTCTGAATTGTTAGTCAAGAACACATAAATAAATATGACCATCTCTTAATACATCATACTCAAATGAACTTAAATCCATAGATGATAGACTTAAGAAGAATTGTGACGCCCCCAAAATAGGTCCACACAACCCATTCTGAGTCACCAAATACATGGTACAGAATTTAAATAAAACTTCAATTATACAATTATTAACTATCGTGCAAAATACGACAAAACATAAACTATGAGTTTTAATACAAATATTATCTTGTAGACAATATCCAACTCAAAATAAGTCCTCGTTACAATTATTATCATACTATTTATTAGAATAGTGAGGACTACTATAGCCACCATCTTCGACCATCACTCCATTCCCTGACTAGTCCCAGCTATATTCTCATTTCCTGAAGAGAACAATGAAAGAAAAGGGTGAGCTCAACTATCCCAGTAAAGAATATTATGACTAAGATAATGTAGAATAAATTATCCTTAGTCCTCAATAGTGTAAAAATTGATAGAATATAATAGACAACAAGTTTAGATCAACAACTGCAGCGGAACAAGCAATCCATTAGAAGAGTGAAGTAGAGCATGATGTTTACTATCTTCTATGATTTAAAAGTTCTTCATCAATATTTTATCTCTGTAACACAACTCAATAAATATTTCACATCATCGAATTATCCATGCACTATGGGCCAAGGATATTCGTTAGTATCACCAGTGGTCATGATAATGCCAAACAATTGTCCATCTATGCACTACGAGCCAAAGAGGACTTTTACCACATCATTTGTCTATAACATTACGGGTCATAATTATACCAATACAAATTTTCTGGTCATAGTCATACTAATCCACAATCCATCTATGCACTACGGGCCAAAGATGACTTTCACCACATCATAAGCATGAGGATGATGACAATGATATAAAGAATCAATCAAGTGAGATCAAGGATAAATATTAGAGATTTATAATTTAATTTATCTAGAGTTCAAGAATGTCTAAATTGTCAACATGATCACCAATTGTGGAGTAAAATTTAAGAATGATATTCATGTATCAAAAATAATTTGGACAGAAAAGAAATTAAATTCTGTTATGAATAGTACTCATGAATAGTACCGTATGAATAGTACCCCGGATGAATAGTACCCCAACATGAAAAGATTAAAGTTTCAATAAAAGAGTTCAGACCAATTTTTTTCGATGAAATGATATTAAATAAAGCGTAAATCTCAAGGAATTTCTAATCATTTCACGAATTATAGAATCAATAATACGTTTAGATTTGGGAATATGCAATGAAATAATAAAAGAAACTATAAATGGATTTTCACCCGTCATACGGTAATCCGCGTAAGCAGATTATTCCCACTGATTAATAAGGAATGAATACGAAAGGTTATTCACCAGGCATACGGTAGTCCGCATAAACAGGTTGTTCCCACAGATTAATAAAGAATGAATACAAAATTTTATTCACCATGCATGCGGTAATCTGCGTAGACAGGTTACTCCCGCAGATTAATAAAGAAGGAATACGAAGGGTTATTCACCATGCATGCGATAATCTGCGTAGATAGGTTACTCCCTCAAATTAATAAAGAATGAATATGAAGGGTCATTCACCATGCATGCGATAATCCGCGTAGATAGGTTACTCCCTCAGATTAATAAAGAATGAATATGAAGGGTCATTCACCATGCATGCAGTAATCTGCGTAGACAGGTTACTCCCGTAGATTAATAAGAAATGAATACGAAAAATAATATCCCTTACCTTAGTTGGAGATTAGATACTACAATACTGAAGTAGCAGAATATTCTTCTTCTTTCTCTCTATAGTTTTTCTCACTATAACTTGTGATTATAACTTTGCTCTTCAAATTGGTAGGAAATAATGAATGGATGAAGAAGTATTTATAGGCTATGAAAGGATGGTAAATTACAAGGTTAATTATACTTTAACACCTTTATCTTTGCCTCCATTTTTAATTTAATCCCTCAAGTATTATCAATCTTGCATAACCACTAGTACAAAACTATAAAAAGACAACACTTAAAAGATGACGTTTTTATAAAAAATGTTATAGTATTTTTTTTCATAATTTTTTTTAACAAAACATTATAGATACATATGAAAAAACATTATCTATTTATAAGGACAATTTTTTATTATAAATAGATAACGTATTTTTAAAAAAAATATTATCTATGTAAAAAATACGGACCAAAAAACCGTGCTTAAATGAAACTTAAAATTAAAACACGGAGTCAAAACCCTTTTCATTTCACGCGTCTTCATGGCTGATCCGAATATCAATACTGCTCTCACATTAATTCATGGATTCAATACGCCATAAATCACAAAGCAACTGAGCTCGATATCGACTTCTTTATCGACCGTAGGTACCACAACGCTGAGGACGCCCGGATTTCCTACTATTTCCAGTTTCATTTCCTGAAAGATAGTCGTGTTAGGGTTTTTAGATTGTGTTCCGCAGATTTCGTCCATCCCGTCCGTTATCACTCACTCTTCACTCCTCACTCCTCACTCCTCACTCCTCACTCCATACCCTTTTTCTTTCTCTACAGCCATGGCTAGCAGCGTCAGCTCCACCTCTGACCTCAAGTCCGCCGCCCTTTTGGAGCAGATGAAGCTCCACCTCGCCACCGACTCCGGTAAGGATATTATCAACAAAATCGGCCTCGTTTATCAACTTAATATCGCCCCCAATATCTCTCTCTCTCTCTCTCTCTCTCTCTCTCTCTTTCTATATGTATGTAAATATTGTATGCCTAATTTACTTGATACGATTAGTTACTAACTATAACCCTTGGCTTTGACCTTGTTTTTTATCAGAAAATTGGGTACAATGAGGAAATTTATTTTGTTGATCTCAAAAAAGGAGAGGTTACCAAAGGTTAGGGTTTCTGATCCTCCCAAGTGTCATTACAACTCTACTTCTGGTTATAGCAAAATTTGCTATTTTCTTAGTTAAATAATCAAATTTTGTGGTGTAACTGAGTTCAATTTCTTTTTTTCTGTGTAATTTTAACTGTTTCTACATGGATCAGAATTGAAACAAGTGTTGGGGTTAATTAGGAACTCAATATAATATGATGGCCTGGTCGTAACATTTGCTGCCATTGGTACTAGCTTAAATTTTGAGATGAGATGATTATTTAACTTATATCCATATTTACTATTTAAACTTTTATATGAATTGGTTACTTAATACTACTATATACATGGTGGCATTAGCATTGGGTCTAGGTATAAAGGGCTGTCAGATTTTACAAAGTAAAGGCTCAATTTTTATTAGTAGCATTCTTCTCCACTACTAGTTGGATTCAAATGCTCTAGCATTTAAACACAATTTACAACTTTTTTTTCTTTACAATTCACAAACTACTAATAGTTTAATTTCTTAAATTTTAATTGTTTCCACTTGGATCAGAATTGAAACAATTTTGGAGTACGTTTATCATTTGGTTTGCTTGGCTTGTTAAGTGTTATAAGGATGAGTGATCCTGATCTTACATCTCTTGCACTTGGAATTGATTTGACGACACTTGGGTTGAACTTGAATTCTTTAGAAAATTTGCACAAAGCATTTGGTTCCCCATGGTCTGATGAGCCTGCCAAGGGTGAACTAGAGTTCAATCTGCCTCAGTGTTATTATGATAAACAACCACCTTCCCTATATGTGAGCTACCCCTTATTTTCAGCAACTTGATTAGTTTGTGGTATGTATCAGAATTATATGGTCATTTCTATTATTTCCATTACTGATATACTTCAGCAGCAAAGCTTAGGATCAACAATATCCTTACTGTCATCAAAGCTTAAGATCAACAATATCCTTCCAGTCACCCTTATTATTTTATCTCATGGCCTTTACTTCATTAATATTAATGTTTCAGCTGCTTTTATTATAGTCAAATAGTTGTTTTTATTATAGTCAAATAGTCACCTGTATTTGCAATCATTCTTAGTGTAGTTTACAGTTGAGGTGGAACTGACTAGAATTATTAATCATTACTTGCATTTGAAGAAGGCAACAAAAGGCTGTATCAGTACAACAAGGTGGTGTAGAAAGCTAGCTGTTAGAAGCATGAACTTGTATGTGGAACTAATCAATAACCCCAAAAGGGCTAGGCAAGACTCCACAATTACTGAATCTGGAAAGGTATGTTTTCTTGGTCCATATACTGCTAACCACTAAAAGTATCTTAAATCAGCATAAATATTTACTCTCTTTGTGGTAGCTTAATGTAGCATTTCTTGGGCGGGGGTCTGCTGATACCGTGGAGAATATACCACTTAAGAAAAGGAGACTTTGGCACCAACCTCTCTCGTCACCACCTTGGACCTCTTCTTTGGATCGTAAAGAGTCTCTCTCATCTCAATCTCAGAACCCTTCTCCACACCCTGGAGAAAATTCATTAACTTAATCAAGCATGAAGAAGATAGAACTCTTGATCTTAACAAAGCTGCTGAAACCTTAGAGGTAATCTCTTTGCTAAATATATAAGATGTTACATATGTTTTTTGCACATTTCCGACTAAGGCTTTTAATGTTCAAGAACTCAACCTCAATTATGATCATCATGATTTTTATATGGAGAGGCATTCAATGCCCCGGACACTTGCTAGTTCTATTGGTCCCACTGACTGGAATGAAGCTCTTGATATAATTGTTTATTGTTCTCCTGAGCAGGTTTGCTTTGACCATCTCTGTTATCCATTGACTGGAATGAAGCTCTTGATATAATTGTGGCCAGTTCCCTTTCTCTCTCTCTGGCACAGATTAGATTAAGATCAGATATTCAACAATGGCGAAAAAACCAGCTCGAGTTCTTGTTATTGGTGCTGCAGGTAAAATACATACATGCGCACATATATCGTTAATGATATGCTCTATGATCATTTTCAGATCTGTTATTATATTCACCGATTATATTTAAAGGTTGATCAAATACGTAGGAATCGTCAATTAATATATATATATATATATATATATATATATTGTCGTTTATCCTTTTATATTTTAGATTTATGGATGAACTGAAATTTTAGTGATCTAACGAGTCTTATTATTTACTGGTTTGGTTAGATTAGATGTTAGATTAGTCTTTTGATCAAGTTTAGTTTTTGTTTAAATTGAATTAGATTTGTAAGGGTTTTAAGTAATCTTTTTTTAACATTTTGCCTGCTTGCTAGTTGTAGTGAATTATATGAGCAGGGTTGCTGTGTACAGCTATATCATATGTATGTGATAAACATGGATTCTTTCACTGTGGAGTCTAAAAGTTTAGTTACTTCATAGTTTATGTTAGGTACTTCCTTGTAACTGTATGCTATTTTGAGACTTTTCAATTCAAGTGTGCAACTAGTAATATGCAAGTTCGAGAAGAGCAATAGAATCATGTAGACTGCTGTGACAGTGACAGTGACAGTGACAGCGCAAGGCAATGGGTGATTTGTACAACCTGGCCCCTCTTCATATTGTCCATTTGAGATTCTCAGCTTGAGATTCTCAGCGGTAGAGTGGTCCACTATTAAACTGGCAACAAGCTTATAGTAGTCTGTTTAACCCCATCTTTTTTAGTTTTTTATTTTGTTGATAGGAAGATTGAGCCTTTTATTTGTGATATTCTTCTCTTTTCTGTTTGTTTCTGTGGTTGTTTAGATTGTTTAGAAACCCTGAAGAGATCCCATGATTTTATTCTACACAATGATTTTATTTGTTTCTGTGGTTGTTTAGAAACCCTGAAGAGATCCCATGGGGTGAAGCTGGAGCTGACTTTGTGGTGGAGTCTACATTGACAAAGACAAGGCTGCTACTACATTTTATAAATGTTGTCTGTTGTTGCTTTCTATGGTTGATATTTAAAAACAAATTTTGTATGCATGTATTATAACATTTTTAAGTCACACTACAACGTTTTAAAAATGTTATATAAATTTGTCTAAATATATGACACATTATAAACGTTGTGTAAATGTGCCTAAACGTTGTCTGATATATTAAACTACAACATTTTTAGCCAGAAAACGTTGTGGAATCATATTTTCTACAACGTTTTCAAGAATCTAGTAATTTATGAAAAACAAATCTACAACGTTTTTTTTTATAAAAAACGTTGTATAATGTGTCTAATTATAACATTTTAAAAATGTTGTGTAAGGGTGTCAAATAGATGACACTTTTAACCACGACGTTTTTCTGATTGAAACCACAATGTTTTGTCCGTGTTATCTATTTACTGTTTTGTAGTAGTGAACCTCCTCTAATAGTACTTGTATGTGAATCAATAGTTTTTTGCATGTGAACCAATAGTTCTTTGCATATGAACTAATATCAATTAATTTTTCATTTATCTAATTAATTACCCGCTTGGTCAATTTAACATTCAAAAATTAACTATTATCAAAATAAATGTCGATTTCTACTAACACTAATATTCACAACACAATGGAAATATTTTTATCAACAATTATTCCTCACAATATTGACAACCAGATCTTTCCCAAGAAAGAGGAGCTTTCCGATAGTGATTTCTCCTTATTGGCGCACAATTAAATAACTTAACCCCTTTTCTAGACAGAAATTTTTAGACATTATCAATAATGCAAATAATAATATGAATGTGACGCCCCAAAATAGGTATACATCACCCAATCTAAGTTGCCAAATACATGGTACAGAAACTACAACTTCATTAATACAATTGTCGTGCAAAATACGACAACACATAAACTGTTAGTTTAAATACAAATATTGTCTTCTAGACAATATCCACACTCAAATAAGTCCTCATTACAATTATTGATACACTATTTTATAAAATAGTGGACTACTAAAATAACTATCTTGAACTATCACTCCACACCCCGACTAGTTCCCGCTATATTCTCGCCTCATGAGAAAAAAAATGGAACAAAAAGAAAAATGGTGAGCTCAACTAGCCTAGTAAATAATATTATGACTAAGATAATGTACAACAAATTATCTTTAGTCTTCAACAGGGGAAAATCTGATAGAATATAATAGACAACAAATTTTAGATCAACAACTGTAGCGAAAACAACAATTCCTTAAAAGAGTTAAGTAGAGAATGAAATCTACTATCATCTATGAATTTAAAAGTCCATCGTCAATATTTTATCTCTGTAACATCAATCAATATACATCTTGAATCAAATATTCATCTTTTCACTACAGGCCAAAGATATTCATCAGTTGGTCATGTTCATCTATCAACACCTGTTCATCTTTGCACTACGGGCTAAAGATGTTCATCAAAATCATTCATATTTGTACTGCAGGCCAAAGATATTCAGTAATATCATCATTTAGAACTGAGGATGATGAAAATATTTTTAAGAAAATGAATCAAGAGAGATAAAAAGACAAAGATTAGGGATTCGTACTTCGGTTTATCCAAGTTCAAAAATACTCCATAATAATCAATTGTGGAGCATAATTAAAAAATAAAGATCAAAATATGGATACAATCAAAGATAGTAACCACAATAGACAATTTGGACAAAGAAAGAAAAAATTATTTTTTCTATGAATAGTGTCGTATTCGTGAATGTAAGACCCCAACTTATTATAAATGAAGTTGAATTTTCTCTATTTATTATTTTGAAATAGTAAGGGTTGATTTGATTAATGTGGTTAGTTATAGGTAAAATGCGCAAATATTTCAAATAAGCAAGTGGTTATAAAATATTTATTATTATCGGGAAATATTCGTTTAGTTGTGGAATATTCCTACTGTCGAGGAATATTCGTACGACGGCGTAGCCTTGTGTGGGCCCCATAACGGAAAGCGATTGGATGAAAAAAATGACAAGTATAAGTTGTTTATAAATAACGGCATTGTGAGACCCCAGATTTTATCAATAAAGATTTAAATTTTGTTGAAATAAATTTTTTTTTTTTTAATATTATGGTGTGAATTTAAGATAATATTATAGTTGTGGGTAGTATTTATAAATTTTGCAAAGTATGCAAGTGGTTATATTATATTCGATTGGCTCTGGGGAATATTGGTTTAGCGAGGGAATATTCGTGACATAACTACTCAATCATTAGTGGACCCCACAATGTAAATTATCGGATTGATCGAGAAAACGACAAAAATATTTTATTGAAATAACGGCGGAAGTTTTACCGTGGTTCTTGTTGAACTACTCGGTAGTAAAAGTACAAAGAATAAGTGTGGTTGCATAGAAGTATTACCGGTATTGATTATCGATGCTTATGTGAGAAGTCACTCGGTTTGATTCCATTATCACGATTAATAATATGAATTATTATAAGCGATAATGACGCTTTTGTTTTATTCGTATTATTAACGTAATAAAAATGTAAACATCTTTTATATAAAATAGAATACTTTATTAAAGTTATTCTATAAATAGAATATATTATATTTTATTACGATAGTGTTGCATAGTATTTTGCATAAGATTTTGCATAGTATTGTATAGTTGTTTGCATAGTAAAATGTTTTTATATAAATAGAATATATTATATTTTATTTAAAAGATTTTTCTTTAAATATGGATCACCGATTAAAGTAAATCAATCTGGACCGTTTCATGGATTATTCTTATGCATTCCATTTTCCTATAAATAAGCTCATTCCTTCATTATTTTCTTATTTAATTCATTCAAACTCTAGAGAGAAATTATAGAGAGAAGCTTATAGAGAGAAAATTATAGAAAGAAGAAGAGTATTCTCGCTACTTCACTACTTCTATATTCAGGTTTTTTACGGTAGTGGGTGTTATTCTTTCTTCGAAGAGAACTTCATTATTCCATTCATTATTATTATTCATTGGAATAACTCGTAAAAGTGGCATATCCTATACATAACTCGTATCACGCCAGATACCCTATACTTGGTGAAATCCTTATGTTATTCCATTGCTTATTATTCTCATTTGAATAACCGTGATACGCTGGATTTACCCTATACTTGGTGACATTCTTCTATTATTCTCGTTGGAACATCCTCGTCATGCATGTGTTTTACACCGACACGGTTCCGCTTTTTTGTTATTCTCATTGGAACATCCTGCTCGTGTTTTTTACAGGACCGGTTCCGCTTTCTTTATCATTCTCGTTGGAATATCCTATCGTGTGTTTTACACCGGATCCGGTTCCATCTTTATTATTCGTTGGAACATCCCGCTTGGTGTGAATTTTACCCGACTCGGTTCCGTTATTATTATTATGTTGGAATAACCTCTGTCATGCGAAGTACCACATGCATGGTGATTTCTTTTGTTATTCCATTCTTTATTATACCAAAGTTGGTTAAAACTTTGACTTCTATACTCCATGAATTTAGTAGAATATCCTTGATATTTGCGTTTCATCCAAAGATCTTTTCATGGAAATATTCTTCCGATCATTATTGAATTTTACTACTATCTGAAAACAAAGATCATGTTGACAATTTGGATGTTAATAATTCATGGATTAAATAATTCTTGAACTTGTTTTATTGAATTACTATGTCATTGTCATCATCCTCATGTTATATTATGTTATCTTTGGGCTTACGTGCATAGATGAACTTAGTATGATTATGACGACTGGATCATTCTAAGATAATCATGACTTGATATAAATGATGTGACAAAAGTCCTCGATGGACCTGTAATGCAATGATGGATAGTTTTTGGTATGATTATGACCGGGGGTGATTCTAAGATAGTCATGACCATTGATAATTTGATGAAAATCCTTGACCGTGGTATACGTGGATGATTAAATGTGGTGGTTTATTTATTGTCGAGTCTCAAATGATAAAAATTGATGAAAACCTTTTAAAACCTAAAAGATAGTAGACTTTATTCTCTACTTGACTCTTTTAATGGATTGCTTATTCACCGCAGCTTAAACCGGTTGTCTATTGTATTTTATCGTTTAACATTGTTGAAGGCTAATGATAATTTATCTCGCATTATCTTAGTCATAATATTTTTCATCGGGCTAGTTGAGCTCACCCTTTCTTTTTTCACCGTTCTCTTCGTGAAATGAGAAACATAGTGAGACGAGTCTGGGAACGTAAGTAATGGTCCGGAGGATAGCATTAGTAGTCCTCACTATTACGTGAAATAGTGTGATAATAGTTGTAGTGAGGACTCTTTTTGAGTTTGTATAATATCTAGTAGACAATATTTGTATTCAAACTCATAGTTTATGTCAGATTGTATACTTACAGTTATATTAGTAAGTTGTATTTGAATTTATGTACCATGTAAGTGGTGACCCAAGATTGGTGACGTATATACCTAAATTTTGGGGGCGTTATGGGGGTTAGTATCGAGCTAAGGATATGATCCCCGCTAAGATGTGAGAAAAGTACTAGGAGGGGAGAGACGGGAATACCTTCGCTAGTATGACCTACCTAAGTTTATGTGCTATTTTATTGGTTGGTCGAATATAAAGATAATTGTTACATGTCAATTAATCTTATTTTGTGGCGATGTTTGAAAATGGCATCCGAGAATGTTGAGAATAGCAATGGAGCATGTGAGACCGTTGATTCTCCACAGATCAATAATCGGGACAATGTGCAACAGATGGCGATAATCCTCCGTAAACAACAACACCGATCAATTGATGAATGACGAGACGTTTAAAAGGTTTTAAAATTCATGCAACATCAAAGTAAAGCGACTCTCGCCCAAAACGTAGGTGAAACACGGAAAACTCTCAAGGTCACCGCTAAACAATTCAAGGAGTTGGGACCACCGAGTTTAAGGGAGAGCCAAAACCACTTCGCGGAAGCATGGATAAAGCAGATTACCAAGATATTTGATGTCTTGGGATGCTCCGAGGATCAAAAGGTTCCTTTTGCCGCTTTTTATGTCATGCGAGAGGCGGACATTGGTGGGAATCAGTAAAACGACTCAACCTCATTGATCAAGATATCTTGGGAGAAGTTCCAGAGTCATTCAACGACAAATACTTTCCCGAAAGTATTCGCCACATGAAGGAGGTGGAGTTTATCAAGTTGGAACAAAACAATATGACCGTGTCGCAATACGAGGCAAAATTTATGAGTTATCACGATTTTGCGCCCCACTTGGTGGATAATGAAGAGAGAATGACGCGAATGTTTTAAGAGGTTTGAAGCGGAGATACGTCAACATCTTATTTCTCATAAACTGTGTTTTTATTCAGATGTTGTAAATAGGGCTCAGTTAGTGGAGCGCGATAACGAGTCAACGCAACTAAAAGAGAGCAGCCGGCAAAATTATAATACCAGCGAGAGTAGTCATCGAAGCGGTGACAACAAGCGTGGGGAAATCAACAGGCCCAGATATGGTAACCACTTTCGGTGGTAATCAGGGCCAAAATAATAAGAATGGACATTTCAAGAAAAGAAGATTCAACAATGATGGAAAGACGTCAGCCACAGCACCCGTTTCAAAGGAAGAAGAACGACCACCGGTCATATGCTTCAAATGCGGAGGAGAGGGACACATCAGTCCGGACTGCGCCATGCCGTCCAAAGCATGTTATAATTGTGGAAGAGAAGGTCACTTAGCTCGATTTTGTCGTTTACCGAAGACAAATTCAACTAGGATGGAGGCACCAAAGGCTGTCCCAGACAAACCAAAGCCGGTAGTTTAAGAGAGAGCGTTTTTTTTTCTCGTGACGAGGAACCTGAATAAAATTATCACGGGTAAGTTAATCGTAAGCTCTTGCGAAGTCTATACCGTGTTAGATACCAGTTCTACCCACTCTTTTATTTCACCTAGTTGCGTTCAACGTTTAAATTTGACTCCGGAGAAGTTAGACTTTGACTTATTGGTTGAAACTTCGATAGTAGGAGCCTTCGTTACGGCGCTTACTATTTTTAAATCTTGTTTGATTCAAATAAACACTTTCACGCTAATTGTCGATCTTATCTTTTGAAAATACTTGCCTTTGATGTGATTTTAGGAATCAATTGGTTAACTACTCATCATGCTTTTTGTAAGGTTGTTAGCTTTTATATTCATAACCAACCTGTTATACGAATTCAAAGTAACCAAACCCTAAAGTTAATCACTGTTATATCAAGCCATAAGTAAAGAGCCCCGATCCTTTCATTGTTAACTTCCTTGTGTGGAATGCACCAAGCCGGACTTTTACGAGGCGACATCGTGAATGAAGATGGCAAGTTTATAGGTATCATTGTGAGATGCTATCTAGGTTAAGGGATAGAAGTCACAGTTGGTATTAATGTGACGTACTATCCAAGTCTTCGACGAGAGTAATGATTTTGAATGATATTTCTATCATTAATAAATTTCTTGGCGTATTCTTGAAGACTTCCTAGCCTACCCTAGAACGTGAAATCGAATTTTGTATTGACCCCAAAGATAAAAACCCATTTCTTAAACCCTCAAATATTTCTTCAACTAAAAAGATGCATTTACGTGGATTATGATGAAAGTCATAATAAAAGTATAGAACTAATAAAAATCATGGGTATATGAAGTATTAGTAAGTTTTATGATGAGTTATGTTGGTTAGTATGTGAAAACATGAAAGTTTCTTAGAAATCACAAAAAGTTGAAAATCGATTTTAGTGAAAAACGTAACATGAAATTCAATTGACCATATCTCCTATTATATTTTGAATTTTGAATGTGGTCAAATCCTAGAGTTAGATCTATGAGTTACCTAACTAATCCAAGTGGAATTACTGGAAAAGGTGTTGTAGATTTTTGTGTGGACTGATTTTAGCAAAGGAGGCCAAAGCTGTAAATTTCAAAAATGCTACTGCCCAGAAACTTTAAGGGGCTGTTTCGGCCACTTAAATTATGAGAAAAATTCTGGCCTTTTGGGACATGAAGGTATATGGTATAAAGTATCTCCTGTCCAAAAATGAGCTCATTCTGACTTAAAATGAGCAAGTTATGACTATTTCAATATTTAGGTTTTTCCGATTTAAAAATACTATAACCGGAGTTCTATAACTCCGATGACCATGAAATTTAAACTAGAAGCTCATGTTAACATGTGTAAGGTCCTGCCAAGATTTGGGAATTTTGGAGTTAAACTTGAGGTAGCTAATTTCTTAAGGAATTAATTAGAAATTGATTTTTGAAAAATAGTAAATGAATTTTTAAAATTCGAGAAAAATATATTTTCATCATGGGACTATATTATGCTAAATCCCAGAAAAGAAATATTTTTGGGACTGATTTGGTATTTTTCATGAAAATAGTTTAGTTACTTAACATATGAGTTAAATATGTTATGTGAAGTAAAAAGTTAAAAATAGGATTTTATGGCTAGAGAATCCTATATAGAGTATATGCATATTTTTTGAGGATTTGATAATTGGTAATGATATCTTATGAGTATGGCATTTTGAATGATTAAATGCATTATATGGTAAAGCGTAAACAATTGAGATAAATTGTTTATAAATTTAAGAAGTGATTAAAATATTGGTATAATATTAATGATATTAGATTATTAGATTATTAAGTGATTGATAACATGGGGATATTCTTGAATCCTCGGATAAATTATATTATAAATGTTTAATATTTATCCTTTATCTTATTTGATTGATTCTTTATATCATTATCCTCATGTTTATATTTTTTTAAAGTCATCCGTGGCTGTGTAGAGCATAGATGGACTTGGTATGATTATGACGAGGATTGTTCTAAGTATAATCATAATCAGAATTGAAAACACAATTATCTTTGGTCAGTAGTGCATGGATAATTTGTGGTCGTGATACTAATGAATATCCTTAGCTGTAAAGGGGATGATTCGACGATGTGGATTAATTATTGAATGAGTCTCAACAATGAAATATTAATTCATGGATGTGTTCAAAGTCATACGTGGCTTTACGTGCATAGATGGACTTGGTATGATTATGACCGAGGATCATTCGGTATAATCATAATCAGTAATTGAAAACACAATTATCTTTAGCCGTAGTGCATGGATAATTTGTGGTCGTGATACTAATGAATATCCTTAGCACCCAAAAGTGCGTGGATGATTGACGATGTGGATTAATTATTGAAGTGAGTCTCAAAGAATGAAATATTAATTCATGGATGTGTTCAAAGTCATCTCGTGGCTTACGTGCATAGATGGACTTGGTATGATTATGACCGAGGATCATTCGGTATAATCATAACCAGTAATTGAAAACACAATTATCTTTAGCCAGTAGTGCATGGATAATTTATGGTCGTGATACTAATGAATACACGATTATCTTTTGGTCAGTAGTGCATGGATAATTTGTGGTCGTGATACTAATGAATATCCTTGGCCTGTAGTGCAGGGATGATTCGATGATATGGATTAATTATTGAGCTGAGTCTCAGCAATGAAATATTAATTCATTGATGTGGTAAAAGTCATCTTTGGCAGTAGTGCATTGATAGACTTGGTATGATTATGACCACGGATTATTCGGTATAATCATGACCGTAATTGAAAACACGAATATCCTTAGCCAGTAGTGCATGGATAATTCATGGTTGTGATACTATTGTCGAGTCTCAAAGATTATTGGTTTTTCATTGTATATCTTTGGCTCAGTAAGTAAAAGATGAATTGTTAATGAATATCTTTGGATCATGCGAAGATGAATTTAATATTTTAAACGATAAAGGTATTCAAGGTACCCTCACCTCTTTATCATACCGTGTCGTTACCCTAATTTCGAGGGCAAAATTCCATAAGGAGGGGAGATTGTGAGACCCCAGATTTTATCAATAAAGATTTAAATTTTGTTGAAATAATTTTTTTTTTTTTTAATATTATGGTGTGAATTTAAGATAATATTATAGTTGTGGGTAGTATTTATAAATTTTGCAAAGTATGCAAGTGGTTATATTATATTCGATTGGTCGGGGAATATTCGGTTTAGCAGGGAATATTCGCACAACTACTCAATCATTAGTGGACCCCACAATGTAATTATTGTCGGATCGAGAAAACGACAAAAATATTTTATTGAAATAACGGCGAAAGTTTTACCGTAGTGTAGTTCTTGTTGAACTACTCAGAGTAAAAGTATAAAGAATAAGTGTGGTTGCATAAAGCATTACCAGTATTGATTATTGATGCTTATGTGAGAAGTCACTCGGTTTGATTCCATTATGTCGATTAATAATATGAATTATTATAGCGATAATGACGTTTTGTTTTATTCGTATTATTAACGTAATAAAAGCGAAACATCTTTTATATAAAATAGAATACTTTATTAAAGTTATTCTATAAATAGAATATATTATATTTTATTACGCATAGTGTTGCATAGTGTTTTGCATAGTATTTTGCATAGTATTGCATAAAGTGTTTGCATAGTAAAATGTTTTTATATAAATAGAATATATTATATTTTATTTAAAAGATTTTTCTTTAAATATGGACCGTCGATTAAAAGTAAATCAACTGGACCGTTCATGGATTAGTTACTATGCATTCCATTTTCCTATAAATAGAAGCTCATTCCTTCATTATTTTCTTACTTAATTCATTGAAACTCTAGAGAGAGAAATTATAGAGAGAAGCTATAGAGAGAAAATTATAGAAAGAAGAAGAGTATTCTCGCTACTTCACTACTTCTATATTCGGTTCTTTTTACGGTGAGGGTGTTATTCTTTCTTCTTCGAAGAGAACTTTCGTTATTCCATTCATTATTATTCATTGAATAACCCGTAAAAGTGGCATACCCTATACATAACTCGTGACACGGCAGATACCCTATACTTGGTGAAATCCTTATGTTATTCCATTGCTTATTATTATGCATTGAATAACTCAGATATGCATGGTTTACCCTATACTTGGTGACATTCTTCTATTATTCTCATTTGGAACATCACCGCTCGTGTGTTTTACACAGGACTGGTTCCGCTTTTTGTTATTCTGCTGGAACATCCTCGCTCATGTGTTTTACACCGGACTGGTTTAAATCTTTATCATTCTGTTGGAATATCCTATCGTGTGTGTTTTACACCGGATCGGGTTCCATCTTTATTATTCATTGGAACATCCCGCTTGTGAATTTCACCGACCTAGTTCCGTTATTATTATTACGTTGAATAACCTTATCATGCGCAAGTACCGCATGCATGGTGATTTCTTTTGTTATTCCATTCTTTATTATACCCGGTTGGTTAAAACTTTGACTTCTATACTCCATGAATTTAGTAGAATATCCTTGATATTTGCGTTTCATCCAAAGATCTTTTCATGGAAATATTCTTCCGATCATTATTGAATTTTACTATACTAAAAAAGATATCATGTTGACAATTTGGATGTTAATAATTCATGCATTAAATAATTCTTGAACTTGTTTTATTGAATTACTATGTCATTGTCATCATCCTCATGTTATATTATGTTATCTTTGGGCTTACGTGCATAGATGAACTTAGTATGATTATGACCGAGGATCATTCTAAGTATAATCATGACTTGATATAAATGATGTGACAAAAGTCCTCAAAGATGACTGTAATGCAATGATGGATAGTTTTGGTATGATTATGACCGGGGTGATTCGGTATAGTCATGACCATTGATAATTTGATGAAAATCCTTGACCGTAGTACGTGGGGATGATTAAATGTGGTGGTTTATTTATTGTTGAGTCTCAAATGATAAAAATTGATGAAAACCTTTTAAAACCTAAAAGATAGTAGACTTTATTCTCTACTTGACTCTTTTAATGGATTGCTTATTTCATTGCAGATTAAACCGGTTGTTCTATTGTATTTTATCGCTTAAACATTGTCAAGGCTAATGATAATTTATTCGCATTATCTTAGTCATAATATTTTCATTGGGCTAGTTGAGCTCACCCTTTTCTTCACCTTTTCTTCTTGAAATGAGAAACATAGCCGGGACTTAGTCTGGGAACGTAAGTAATGGTCGAGAGGATAGCATTAGTAGTCCTCACTATTCGTGAAATAGTGTGATAATAGTTGTAGTAGTGAGGACTCCTTTTGAGTTTGTATAATATCTAGTAGACAATATTTGTATTCAAACTCATAGTTTATGTCGTATTGCATACCACACAGTTATATTAGTAAGTTGTATTTGAATTTATGTACCATGTAAGTGGCGACCCAAGATGGGTGGACGATACCTAAATTTGGGGGCGTTACGAGGCATAGTTATTACAGATTATCTTCTTTGAAATACTCGGTGGTTAAAAATACAGTAGCACACGGTATTGCACCAATTATTGATTCTTACGTAAGAAGACACTACTCAATAATTGTTACAGTAATTACTGTTCAATATTTTATTTTATTGATTCAATAATTGCTACGTTGATGTTTTATATTATTGTTGTTTCAATAATTGTCACTACATAGTATTTTCTATTATCAGATCAATAATTTATATTATTAATATTATCAGATAGCATTATTGGCAATGTCTAAAAAGTTTTGTCAAATGAGAGGTTTGGTCACCTAATTGCGCGCCAGTAAGGAGAAATCCTTATTGGAAAGCCCCCTCTTTCTTGGGAACGACCTGGTTGTCGATATTGTGATTCTGTAATATTATTTGTGAATAATTAATTATAAATTTATATGATAAGAAAAATATTCATTTTATGTGGATATAGATGGAGAAAATTTTTAATGTGACAATTGTTGAAAATTAATATTTTATCTTTTTCTGATAAAATAATTTATTTAAATATTTTATTATATTATAATAATATAATAATAGTGATATTTTTACAATTAATGTGTGATATATGAGTATATGAGGAGGAGAAATATTTCGGTTACTAAAAATATTTAAAACATGTTAAACATGTCGGTGGACCCCATTTCTTGACTGAAATTTGATTATAGCCTGCAAAATCGTCCGTATGTGGATTTTGGTCAATTTCTGTGTGGAATTTGGAAAACCTTTCTTCTGCAAAGTTGTAGAGAACTGAATTTTCTACGGAATGGACATAAGATTTGAAATTTTCTGATAAAAGGACTATTTATTATGAATTATTGAAGTTCCGAAATAATTAATTTTTGATGTTTTAAATATTTTTTTTAATAAAAATGTTTTTTCATTTTGTGGGCCTCACTAACATATGCAAAGTGCTGAATTTAGTTGGTAAAAGTGGGTGTAGAAAATTTATATAAATATATTATTATTTTATTAAATTTTCTGCTTTGGTGTTCTAAGCATTTTTCTATAAATATGGTGCTTAGGTTAGAATTAAAAATCACATCAGAAACTAAAGATTTTTCTCTCTATATTATCGAGCGTATTCTTGTGAGTATTTTGATACATTGAGTGTTGCTATATGGTGCAAGTTCTTTCAGCGTTATATCTGATATTCCAACCAGAAGTACTATTCTTTCGAGGTAAGGGATGTTATTTTTTTTTTAAAATGATATTATTTCTTTCAATATCATTATGCCGGAATATTGGTAAGATTTTTCTTGTGAAATTCTTGTCTTTTAGTGTCGGGGTTCTTATTCACGATATCGACAATTATTCACGAATACGTCACTATTCACAGAAAAATTAAATTTTCATTTTTCGTCCAAAATATTTATTATGGATACTAGCTTTGATTGTATCCATGTTTTGATCATTCTTGAATTTTACTCCACTATGGTTATTTATGAGGTATTTTTAGACATGGATAAACCGAAATACGAATCCTTAATATTTATTCTTTTGTTTCACTGGATTCGTTTTCTTTAAAATATTTTTCATCATCCTCAGCCCTAAATGATGATATTATTGAATATCTTTGGCTTGTAGTGCAAAGATGAATGATTTTCTGATGAATATCTTTGGCCCGTAATGCAAAGATGAACAGGTGTTGAGATGAACATGACCAACTGATGAATATCTTTGGCCTGTAGTTCAAAGATGAATATTTGATTCAAGATGTATATTGATTGATGTTACAGGGATAAAATATTGATGATAAACTTTTAAATTCATAGAAGAAAGTAGATTTCATTCTCTACGTAACTCTTCTAATGAATTATTATTTCCGCTGTGAATATTGATTTAAAACTTGTTGTCTATTGTATTCTATTAGATTTTTTCCTGTTAAGGACTAACGATAATTTGTTCTATATTATCTTAGTCATAATATTCTTTATTGGGCTAGTTGAGCTCACCCTTTTCCTTTTTGTTCCATTTTTCTTCTTAGGAAGTGAGAATAGTGTATCAATAATTGTCTAGATGATAATATTTGTATTTTAAAATAGTGTTATAGTAGTCCTCACTATTTTGTAAAATAGTGTATCAATAATTGTGATGAAGACTTATTTTGGTGTGGATATTGTCTAGATGACAAAATTTGTATTTTAACTCATAATTTATGTGTTGTCGTATTTTGCACGACAATTGTATTAATAAAGTTGTAGTTGTTTTTGTACCATGTATTTGGCGACTCAGAATGGGTGTTTTATACCAATTTTGGGGGCGTCACAGTTGGTATCAGAGCTTAGGGATATGGTCTCTGGCGGAGATCGGGGAATAGAACTAGGAGGGGAGAGACGAGTAAATTCTTTGCTAGTGTGTCCTACCTAAGATTATTTATTGGTTGATCAGAATATAGGAATATTATGTGATATGTTAATTTCTTTAATTAACCCTTGTTTTATGGCAGTATTTGAGAATGGCAACTGAGAATGTTAACAGTGGAGTAAATAAAACCGTGGAGACACCTTTACTCACCAATGAGGAGAACGTGCAATAGGCCGACAATGTTCCTCCTGTAAACAACAACACTGATCAGACGATGAACGACGGGATGTTTAGAAGCATTTTGCAGTTCATGCAAAATCAGACGAAGGAGACTCGTGTACAAAATACAGGTGGAAATGATAGCAACGCACGGTTTGTCACAGCCAAGTAGTTCAAAGAGTTGGGACCACCAGAATTCTGGGGAAAGCCGGATCTGATTAAGGCGGAAACTGGGTTAAGCAAATGACCAAGATATTCGATGTCTTGGGATGCATGGAGGAATAGAAGGTTCCATTCGCTACCTTTATGTTCCATAATGAGACAGATTACTAGTGGGAATCTGTGAAGCGTACCCATACAGTCGCACTTAGCATGTCTTGGGAAACGTTTCAAAAATTGTTCAATGACAAGTACTTTCCTGAAAGTATTCGTCATATGAAGGAGGTAGAGTTTATTAGACTGTAGCAGAACAACATGATGGTGTCCCAGTATGAGGCAAAGTTCACGGAGTTATCCAGGTTTGCACCTCATTTGGTGGAGAATGAGGAACGTATGACGTGGATGTTTCTGAGAGGTTTGAAACCCGACATACGTCAGTATCTCATTTCTCATAAATTTTTTCTATATTCAGATGTTATCAACAGGGCTCAATTATTAGAGCGAGATAACGAGTATGTTCAACCGAGGGACCACAACCAGGGTCATACCGTGACAGCAGTCATCAGAGTAATGATAACTAGCGGGGAAAGAAAAATGCGGACAAGAGCGGCAACCACTCTGGTGGTAATCATGGCCATGAAAATAGAAGAAGCGAGTCGGGGGGAGATCTTAAAAAAAGGAGATTCAACAACGACAATGTGAAGACGTCAGCACTAGCAGCAACTGGTTCTAAGGGAGGAGAACGACCACCGGTCGTATGCTATAAATGCGAAAAAGAGGGACATATTAGCCCAAACTGTCCACAACAGTTCAAGGTATGTTATAATTATGGAAAAGAAGGACATATCGCTCAAGATTGTATGGTAGCGAAACCAAGTCCAGCGGGGATGGTGACTCAAAAGGCTGTCCTAGAAAAGTCAAAGTCAACGGTTCCTGGAAGAGCGTTTGTTGTGACTGGTCAAAATGCAAGGAACCCAAATGAGGTGATCACGGGTAAGCTAATCATAAATTCTTGCAAAGCTTATACATTACTAGATACCGGTGCTACCCATTCATTTATCTCTCCTGCTTGTACTCAACGTTTAAACTTGACTCCGGAGAAATTAGACTTTGACTTATCTGTGGAGACTCCGTTAGGAAAAACTTTCATCACATCCACTTTTTATAAATCTTGTTTGATCCAAGTTGGCACCATCACATTACCTGTTGATCTTATCTCTTTAAAGATACTTGCTTTTGATGTGATTTTAGGGATTGATTGGTTAACTACTCATCATGCCAAAATTGATTGTTTTGTAAGGTTGTTAGTTTTCATATTCCTAATCAACCTGTTATTCGAATTCAAGCAACTAAACCACTAAAATCAATCACTATTATATCAAGCCATAAAGCTATTTGTTTATTAAAAAATGGATGTCAAGCTTTCTTAGCCATTGTTATGGATTTGAATAAAGACACGTCAGATTTGAATAATATTCCTGTTGTTAGTGACTTTCCTTACGTATTTCCTGAAGAGCTTCCCGGTCTACCCCCAGAACGTGAAGTTGAATTCTTTATTGATCTTGAACCTGGTATAAAGCCCATTTCTAAAACCCCATATTAAATGGCTCCTATTGAACTTCAGGAGTTAAAGGTCCAACTACAGGAGTTGTTGGACATCGATTTCATTCGTCCTAGTACATCTCCTTGGGGTGCTCCTATTTTATTTGTAAAGAAGATAGACGGGAGTATGAGACTTTGTATTGACTACCGGGAATTGAACCATGTCACTATCAAGAATAGGTATCCGCTACCTCGCATTGATGACCTGTTTGACCCGGTTAGAAGCAAAGACAATTCTTCTCAAAGATCGATCTTCGTTCTGGATATCATCAGCTGAAGATTAGAACTACGGATATTCCAAAGACTGCCTTCAGAACTCGGTACGGGCATTATGAATTCCTAGTCTTGTCTTTTGGATTGACTAATGCTCCTGCGGCTTTCATGGATATGATGAACCGAGTATTTAAAGAATATTTGGATCAGTTCGTTGTTGTCTTTATTGATGACATCCTCATATATTTCAAAAGTCATGAAGATCATGAGCACCATTGGAAGCGGGTACTCCAAAGGCTTCGTGAAAATAAACTATATGCCAAGTTGAAGAAATGCGAGTTCTGGCTTGAGGAAGTAGCATTCCTTGGGCATGTGGTGTCAAAACATGGAGTATCTGTTGACCCAACGAAGATTGAAGCAATATAAAGTTGGGAGCAACTGAAGTCGGTGACCAAAATCACGTAGCTTTACGGGCTTAATTTGGTTATTATCGGAGATTCGTGGAAGGATTTTCTCGAATCGCTACTCAGATTAACTCGGTGACTCGGAAGGATACAAAATTCATGGAGTGAGGAATGCGAGAAGAGTTTTCAAGAGCTTAAGAGGAGACTCATTTCGCACTGTTACGACAATACCATCCGGTTTGGATGGATTTGTTATCTCAACGATGTTTCAGGCAAAGGGTTAGGATGTGTTCTCATGCAACATGGGAAAGTCATAGCCTATGCCTCGCGACAACTTAAAGAATATGAGAGGAATTATCCTACTCATGATCATGAAATTCTGAAATTCTGAAATGGAAGTGGGAACATATTACCATGGATTTCGTTACGGGTCTTCCCACGGTTTCTCAAGGCATAGATACTATTTGGGTTATTGTTGATAGATTAACCAAGTCTGCTCATTTCTTTCCGATACGGGAGACTTATCCCCTTGAACGTCTTTTTGCTTGTATGTATGTAAATGAGATTGTGAGATTGCATGGCATGCCAGTATCTATAGTTTCAGATCGTGACCCAAGATTCACTTCAAGATTTTGGGTTAGCTTGCAAAAAGCTATGGGCACGGATTTACGATTCAGTTTGGCATACCATCCTCAAACGGATAGAAAATTAGAGAGGACTATTCAAACTCTTGAAGATCTAGTAAGACTCTGTGTCCTAGAATTCAAAGGGAGTTGGGATAAGTATTTACCAGTGGTGTAATTCTCCTACAACAACAGCTATTAGGAAAGTATGGGTGTGGCTCCATTCGAAGCATTATATGGACGGAAGTGTCGCTCTCCAATATGTTGGGATGAGGTAGGTGAAGCAACATTGTTGGGACCAGAGTTGGTACGTATTACTACAGAAAAGATCCAAATGATTCGATAATGTATACAAATAGCACAGGATCGACAAAAGAGTTATGCGGATCTTCATGGACGTGAAATTTAGTATTGGGAATCATGTATTGTTGCGTGTTGCTCCATGGAAGGGAGTTACAAGATTCAGGAAAAGAGGAAAGCTCAATCCACGATTTATTGGTCTATTTCAGATTCTTGACTGAGTAGGAAATGTGGCCTATAGACTCGCGTTACCTACAAGTATGTCTCGTGTTCATAATTTTTCACATATCTGTGTTTCGTAAATATATGAAAGACTCGAACCACGTTATTGAGTTAGAACCAGATGAAATAGCCGAAGATTTAACGTACAAGGAGGTACCTGTCAACACCTTAGATAAGAAGGAGCATGTCCTACGCACAAAGGTCATACTACAAGTCAAAGTTTTGTGGAGAAACCATGCTATTGAGGAAATGACCTGGGAGTTAGAAACAGAAATGAAAGCGAGGTATCCTCACCTTTTCGAAACACCAGGTATGTATGTCAATTTCGAGGAAGAAATTTCATAAGGAGGGGAGGTTGTAAGACCTCAACTTATTATAAATGAAATTGAATTTCCTCTATTTATTATTTTGAAATAGTAAGGGTTGATTTGATTAATGTGGTTAGTTATGGGTAAAATGCGCAAATATTTCAAATAAGCAAGTGGTTATAAAATATTCATTGTTGTCGGGAAATATTCGTTTGGTCGTGGAATATTCTTACTGTCGGGGAATATTAAATGCGACGGTACAGAACAATAATGTGGGCCCCATAACGAAAAGCGAATGGATGAAGAAAACGACAAGTATAAGTTGTTTATAAATAACGACGTAGTTGTTACCGTTAATACTGTTGAAATACTTGGTGGTTAAAAATATAGTAGCACACGGTATTGCACCAATTATTGATTCTTACGTAAGAAGGCACTACTCAATAATTGTTACAGTAATTATTATACAATATTTTATTTTATTGATTCAATAATTGCTACGTTGATGTTTTATATTATTGTTGTTTCAATAATTGTCACTACACAGTATTTTCCATTATCAGATCAATAATTTATATTATCAATAATATCAGATAGCATTATTGATAATGTCTAGAAAGTTCTGTCTAAGGAGAGGTTTGGTCACCTAATTGCGCGCTAGTAAGGAGAAATCCTTATTGGAAAGCCCCCTCTTTTTCCTGGGAACGACCTGGTTGTCGATATTGTGATTCTATAATATTATTTGTGAATATTTAATTATTGATTTATATGATAAAGAAAATATTTATTTTATGTGGATATAGATGGATAAAATTTTTAATGTGACAATTGTTGAAAATTAATATTTTATCTTTTTCTGATAAAATATTTTATTTAAATATATTATTATATTATAATAATATAATAATAGTGATATTTTTACAATGAATGTGTGATATATGAGTATATGAGGAGGAAGAGTATTTTGTAAATAAAATATTTAAAACATGTTAAACATGTAAATTGGACCCCATTTCTTGATTTGAAATTTGATTATAGCTTTAAAAAATCGCTTAGTATGTGGATTTTAGTGAATTTCTGTGTGGAATTTGGAAAACTTTTCTTCTGCAAAGTTGTAGAGAATTGAATTTCCTATGGATTGAACATAAGATTCAAATTTTTCTGATAAAAGGGCTATTTATTATGAATTATTGAAATTTCGAAATAATTGATTTTTGAAGTTTTAAATATTTTTTTAATAAAAACGTTTTTTTCATTTTGTGGGCCTCACTAACATGTGCAAAGTGCTGAATTTAGTTGGTAAAAGTGGGCGTAGGAAATTTATATAAATATATTATTATTTTATTAAATTTTCTGCTTTGGTGTTTTGAGCATTTTCCTATAAATAGTGTGATTAGGTTAGAATTAAAAATCACACCAGAAACTAAAGATTTCTCTTTCTATATTATCGAGCGTATTCTTGTGAGTATTTTGATACATTGAGTGTTGCTATACGGTGCAAGTTCTTTTAGCGTTATATCTGATATTCCAGTCAGAAGTACTATTCTTTCGAGGTAAGGGATATTATTTTTTAAAAAAATGATATTATTTCTTTCAATATCATTATCTTTAGGAATATTGGTAAGATTTTTCTTGTGAAATTCTTGTCTTTTTAAAGTCGGGGTTACTATTCACGATTATACGGAACTATTCACGTATCTGACCTTTATTCACGTGATACTAAGACTTTATTCATGAATACGACACTTATTCACAGAAAAATTAAATTTTTATTTTTCGTCCAAAATATCTATTATGGATACTAGCTTTGATTGTATCCATGTTTTGATCATTCTTGAATTTTACTCCACTGTGATTATTTATGAGGTATTTTTGGACATGAATAAACCGAAATACGAATCCTTAATATTTATTCTTTTGTTTCACTGGATTTGTTTTCTTTAAAATATTTTTCATTATCCTCAGTCCTAAATGATGATATTATTGAATATCTTTAGCTTGTAGTGCAAAGATGAATGATTTTCTGATGAATATCTTTGGCCCGTAATGCAAAGATGAACAGGTGTTGAGATGAACATGACCAACTGATGAATATCTTTGGCCTGTAGTGCAAAGATGAATATTTGATTCAAGATGTATATTGATTGATGTTATAGGGATAAAATATTGATGATAAACTTTTAAATTCATAGAAGAAAGTAGATTTCATTCTCTACGTAACTCTTCTAATGAATTGTTATTTCAGCTGCGAATATTGATTTAAAACTTGTTGTCTATTGTATTCTATCAGATTTTTCCTTGTTGAGGACTAACGATAATTTGTTCTATATTATCTTAGTCATAATATTATTTACTGGGCTAGTTGAGCTCACCCTTTTCTTTTTTGTTCTATTTTTCTTTTCAGGAAGCGAGAATATAGCGGGGAGTAGTCGAGGTGTGGAGTGATGTTCCAAGGCAGTTGTTATAGTAGTCCTCACTATTTTGTAAAATAGTGTATCAATAATTGTGATGAGGACTTATTTGGGTGTGGATATTGTCTAAATGACAATATTGGTATTTTAACTCACAGTTTATGTGTTGTCGTATTTTGCACGATAATTATATTAATAAAGTTGTAGTTGTTTCTGTACCATGTATTTGGCAACTTAGAATGGGTGTTGTATACCTATTTTGGGGGCGTCACAGCGAATAGTGTCGTATACGTGAATATTGTCGTTTACGTGAATAGTAACTCCAACACTAAAAGGTAGAAATTTCACAAGAAAAATCATCATACTTCGTGAATAGTAACTCGTGAATAGTAACTTATGAATAGTAACTCGTGAATAGTAACTCCTACATGAAAAGGTAAGTAAAAATTTCATAATAAAATTCATTCCAATATTCCGGTATAATGATATTGAAAGAAATAATATCATTTCAAAAAAAATAACATCCCTTACCTCAAAAGAATAGTATTTCTGATTGGAATGTCGGATATTACGCTGAAGGGAACTTGCAACGTATAGCAACTCTCAAGATTTCTAAATACTCACAAAAATACGCTCGATAATATAGAGAGAAAAAACTTAAGTTTCTGATGTGATTTTTAAATCTAACCTAAGCACCCTATTTATAGGAAAATGCTTAGAACACTAAAGCAGAAAATTTAATAAAATATTAATATTTTTATTTAAATTTCCTACACACACCTTACCATCTGAATTCAGCATTTACCACATACAAGTGGGGCCCACCAAAATGAAAAACATGTTTTAAACATTTTTTGTAACAAAATCAATTCAGACTCAATATTCCAGAACTTCAATAATTCATAATAAATAGCCATTTTATCAGAAAAATTTGAATCTTATGTCCATTCCATAGGAAATTCAATTCTCTACAACTTTGTGACTTTGAGTTTTTCCAAATTCTCTATAAAAATACTATTTTCTCCACATACGGCCGATTTTGTAGGCTATAATCAAATTTTAGTTAAAAACGGGGCTCACTAACATGTTTAACTTGTTTTTAGCATTTATTGTAACAAAAATACTATTTCTCCTCATTTATTCATATATCACACATTCATTGTAAAAATATCACCGTTATTATATTATTATATTATCATATTATACATTTATAATGTAATATAATAATATATTTAAATGAATTATTTTATCAGAAAAGATAAAATATCAATTTTCAACAATTGTCATTTTTCTAAAAATTCTTCCATTTGTATCCACATAAATAAATATTTTCCTTATCATATAAATCAATAATTAATTATTCACAAATAATATTACAGAATCACAATAATAACAACCAGGTCATTCCCAAGAAAGAGGGGGCTTTCCAATAAGGATTTCTCCTTATTGGCGCGCAATTAGGTGACCAAACCCCTTTCCTAGACAGAACTTCCTTAGACATTGACAATAATGCTATCTAATAATATTATTCAAATAATATGAATTATTAATCTGATAATGGGAAATACTGTGCAGTGACAATTATGGAAACAACAATAATATAAAATATCAACGTAGCAATTATTGAATCAATAAAATAAAATATTGAATAGTAATTACTGTAACAATTATTGAGTAGTACCTTTACGTAAGAATCAATAATTGGTGCAATCTGTATGTCTTCTTATGCAACAACCGCGTATTCGTGTTTTAACCTCCGGGTATTCTAACAGTGTTAACGGTAATAACTACATTGTTATTTATAAAAACTCAAACTTTTTTGTTTTCTTCATCAAAAGTCTTTCTGTTATGGGGCCCACACAAGGCTGTGCTGTCGTACGAATATTTCCCGACAGTAAGAATATTGCACAAGAAAACGAATATTCCCCGACAACAATGAATATTTTATAACCACTTGCTTATTTGAAATATTTGCGTATTTTACCCATAACTAACCATATTAATCAAATCAACCCTTACTATTTCAAAATAATAAATAGAGAAAATTCTATTTTATTTAAAAAAATATTTAGGGTCTTACAACCTCCCCTCCTTATGAAATTTCATCCTCGAAATTGACGTACGTACCTGGTGTTTTTATCCATAAAACTTTAACTTGAGGTATAACCTTTGAGCGTAGGACATGCTCCTTTCTATCCAAGATCTTGACGGGTACCTCCTCGTACGTTAAATCTTCGGCTATCTTGTCTGGTTCTAACTCAATAATGTGGTTCGAGTCTTTCATATATTTACATAGCGTGGATATGCGAAAAACATTATGAACACGCGACATACTTGGCGGTAAAGCGAGTCTATAGGCCACAGTTCCTACTCGATCGAGGATTTCAAATGGACCAATAGATCGAGAGTTGAGATTTCCTCTCTTCATCGTCTCTTGCTTCTAGAATAATGCCTTCTTGCACCTTCTTCTTCATATTTATCAGCTCCAGGTATGTAGCTTGAGCGGTTTTAACTTTATCGATTAAAGTTGATTCTACTCGTATATCATCACGTGGGTCTCTAGAGTCTTTAACTCTATCTCTATCATTTGTAAGTCATACAAAATGGGTCTTTGTGTTCGATAATATCGCACTCGTATCCGCATACGATCTTCTATTCAACACGTCAGCTACCACGTTCGCTTTTCCAGGATGGTATGGTCAGAACAGGTGCCAAAATGAGTCTCCTCTTGAGTTATTGGAAGCCTTTCTCACATTCCTTGCTCCATTCGAATTTGTATCTTTTTGAGTTAGCTGAGTTAATGGAGTAGCGATTCGAGAAAATCCTTACGTAAATCTCGATAATAACCAGCTAAGCCTAGAAAGCTATGTATTTTGATTACTGACGTAGGCTGCTCTCAACTGTGACTCATATCCCAACCTTGGATAGCACATCACAATGGCACCTATCAGTTTACCACCGTACGAATATGACATCCCCTATGAAGAGTTTGGCTTCGGTGCATTCCACAAAGGAAGTCACCAGATAGAGGCTCGGGTACCAACTTCTATAGTTGGGATTTTAACTCCTGGAGTTCAATAGGAGCCATTCGATATGAGATTTTAGAAATGCATTTTGTACCAGGTTCAAAGTCGATACAAAATTCAATATCACGCTCTGGGAGTAGGCCAGGAAGTTCTTCAGGAAATACGTCAGGAAATAATAGAAATATCATTCAAATCTGACGTATTTTTATTCAAGTCCATGACATGGGCTAAGAAAGCTTGACATCCATTTTTCAATAACGAATGGCTTTATGGCTTGATATGAAAGTGTTTGACTTCAATGGTTTGGTTTCTTGAATTCGCAAAATAGGCTGGTTAGGAATATGAAAACTAACAACATTACGAAAATAATCAATTTTAGCATGATGAGTAGTTACCTAATCAATCCCAAAAATCACATCAAATGTAAGTATCTTTAAAGAGATAAGATCAACAAGTAGGGTGAGGGTACCAATTTGAATCAAGAAAAATTTATAAACAGTGAATGTAACGAAAGTTTCTCCTAATGGAGTTTCAACAGATAAGTTAAAGTCTAATTTCTCAGTAGTCAAGTTCAAACGTTGAGCACAAGTAGGAGAGATAAATGAATGGGTAGAACCGGTATCTAATAAGGTATAAACTTCGCAAGAGTTTATAATTAACTAACCCGTGCTAACTTCGTTCGGGTTACTCACTTTTTGAGAAGTCACAAAAAACGCTTTTCCTGAAACCGTCGACTTTGTTTTGTCCATATCCGCCTTTGGTGACACCGTCAATTTGGACTTGATTTGATTTCTGAGGACAAAATCGAGCTATGTGATAATCTTTTCCATAACTAAAACATGCCTTGGAAGGTCGTGAGCAGTTTGGACTTATATGTCCCTCCTCTCGCATCTCTGTAGCATCTAAGCGGCGGTCGTTCTCCTCCCCCCAGAATTTGTTCTTTGGTCTTTGGTGCTCTCTGTCGACGTCTTCCCATCATCGTTAAATCTTCTCTTCTTGAAATTTCCACTTGAATTATTTCTTCTAATATCTTGGCCATGATTACCACCGAAGTGGTTACCATTTCTAGCATGATAATTTCCTCCACGATGGTTATCATAGTTCCGATGACCGTTGCTACTGGTACGATTATCATCGAGTTGTTGGTCATTATTCTTCGATTGACCTGACTCATTATCACGCTCCAATAACTGAGCCCTATTCACAACATCTGAATATAAACAAAGTTTGTGAGAAATGAGATATTGACGTATTTCGGGTTTCAAATCTCGCAGAAACATTCACGTCATTCTCTCCTCATTATCAACCAAATGGGATGCAAATTGGGACAACTTGGCAAACTTAGCTTCGTATTGCGACACGTCCATATTATTTTGCTCCAGCTTGATAAACTCTACCTCCTTCATGTAACGAATACTTTTGGGAAAGTACTTGTCGTTGAACAATTCTTGGAACTTCTCCCAAGACATCTTCAGTGCGGTAGGCTGAGTACGCTTTACGGATTCCCACCAGTAATCTGTCTCTCCTCGCAACATAAAGGTGGCGAAAGGAACTTTTGCTCATCTGAGCATCCCAAGATATCAAATATCTTCGTAATCTGCTTTATCCACGTCTCTGCCGTAAGTGGTTCTGGCTTTCCCAAACACTCCGGCGGTCCCAACTCCTTGAATTGCTTAGCGGTGACCATCCGTGAGTTACCAGTGTTTCCACCTGCATTTTGAACAGTAGTCTCTCTCGTTTGGTTTTACATGAATTCTAGAAAGTTCCTAAACATACCATCGGTCATCATTTGGTCGGTATTATTGCTTACAGGAGGGTTATTGCCTTCTTGATGCACCTTATCCTGGGTATTGATCAATGGTGACTCAACGATGTCATGTGCTCCATTGCTTATCTCAACATCTTTAGATGCCATTTTACTGTCACAAAACAATGGTTAATTGACATGCCACATATTATCCCTATATTCTGACCGACCAATTAAATAACAAATAAGCTTAGGTAGGACACACTAGCAAAGGATTTACTCATCTCTCCCCTCCTAGTTCTATTCCCCAATCTCCGCCAGAGACCATATCCCTAAGCTCTGATATCAACTGTGACACCCCCAAAATAGGTATACATCACCTATTCTGAGTCGCCAAATACATGGTACAAAAATAACTACAACTTCATTAATACAATTGTCGTGCAAAATACGACAACACATAAACTGTGAGTTTAAATACAAATATTATCTTCTAGACAATATCCACACTCAAATAAGTCCTCATTACAATTATTGATACACTATTTTACAAAATAGTGAGGACTACTAAAACAATAATCTTAAACCATCACTCCATTCCCCGACTAGTTCCTGCTATATTCTCGCCTCCTGAGAAGAAAAATGGAACAAAAAGGAAAAGGGTGAGCTCAACTAGCTCAATAAAGAATATTATGACTAATATAACGCCCGAGAAAATCGGATTTATATGAGAATTAAATTTTTATTTGATTATGTGAATTAAATGAATTTAATGGATTATTTACGTGAGTAAGCTATGTGAAGGTCGTTCTATGACCTAGAATGTGTGTATGTGGTTAGTAATTTGGTTATGTGCTAGAATTAATTATTTGGAATTTCCAAGACGGAAATAAAAGTTTTCCGAGAAATTTCCGTAAAAACACTATTCATTCGTTTCTGTTCGGGAATTTAGTTTGAGATTTCGAGAAACGCGTAATGATAGGATATTAAGACAAGATGGAATATTTAATATAATTTCATTTATAGCAAACGAATTTTTTGCCTGCGAACTTAAAACCTAAGGGTTGAGAAGAATGATTTCTGAGAAGGAAATGAGATTTGTATAATGAATTACGATGAGTATTTGTACGTTATACGAGTGTGATACTATTATTATGCACATATAATACGAAGATTTAATACGAAGTACAATACGAATATCGTACAAGTATTATACGAAGAGAATACGTGAATTATATGTGTAGAATACGATTGGTATTATTGGATTTATAGTATAAGAACTTAGTATAATCCAATTGGATTTGGTTTATATCAAGCCCAAATGATTGAGTGATCAAGCCCAATGAATTAAGTGCTTAAGCCCAAGTCAAGGCCCATGGGCATGGTGGGCCGTCCACTTGGTGTGCAAGTTAAGTAAACTACTTGATCACTAAGTATTTTACTTGGTGATGAAGTAGTGAATAGAAATGAGGTGGGGGATAAAGACCTTCTTGCCCTCCATTTGAAAAGCATATAAATAGAAGGCAATTGTTGTCTATTTTTGGTTTTCCAAGAGTCAATCAACCTATATTGAGAGAGAAAGAGCTAGACTCAATCAAACTTACCACTTTGAAGCTTTTCCTTAAAGTTTCTATCAATAACACAAAGATCGTTAAGGTAATATTCCTTATTAATAGTTTCCATTTCTTTTGATTTCTTTGAGAATGAGGAATCATAAATTGGTGGAGTATGCCTCTTATGGAGGAATAAGGATGGCTCGTAATAAGTAAAATCTTTATAAGTCATATGGAAATAGGAATCGTAAGGGTTTGCGTAAGTTTAAACCGTAGGAAATATGGATTTGTTGAGTTTGGTTGTTGATGAACAATTGAACTCCATCAATATTAATATATGTGCATCTTGCTTAGTTAGGATGTAGATATGAAATCAATGGAGTATTCCATGTGATTTGGCTTATAGAACACTAGTAACGAAGTTATGGCGAATTTTACGGAATTAGACGTTAAACGTCGAAAATGTAGAAATTCCGGATTAATAGTCGAAAGTTGCCGTGAGACTTGAAAATGTTGGTTTTCAATGTCAACACGTGAGATAGGGTATTTAAGAGTCGTGGACTCAAGAATCGCCGGATTCCGACTTCAAACGAAGAAAACGAGTATTGAACGCTCATTAACATTTAACGAACGCACGAAAAAGAACTTACTACTGAATTTTGAGTTAACGGATTCAAAATAGTAAAATTCTTATATGAACGCATAGAGTGTGTAATTTATGAGTTGTAGGATTTTGAATGGACCAAATCGGACTTATAACGATGGAGTTATGGATCCAGGAAGTTCACCAAAAATTTTAGCTGTTAAAATTTTTTTTGTGTCGAGGTCTAATATTTGCGGTATGTGCGAAATGCTTAATGTGTGCGTGTAGTAAGCGCAGATGCGATGTCGTAACCCTCTTCTTGGAGAGTGGAAGCCGCATATGGCCACTCATGAGAAGAAGTTTCGCACATCGGCCTTGGAACGAACTTCGATTCTACTCTGGACTAAGCGCTGCATGCAGCTGAAGGCTAGGTATATATGCCAGCCCCGTGGCCGATCTGTGGGTTTTGTTAGAAAAGCTAGGTTTTGAACTTCAGTTGTTTCGAGACCTACATGAGTTCTGTTTATATATTCAATGAATGTACTAATACTATTCCTAGGTTGCATATACTAATGTATATGGTAATGAACTTAGGAATTGAACACGAGTTGATAGTATGGTAACGAAGAACATAAAGAGTTAATAATAACCGGGAATGGTAATCGACATTGGTACTTCACTAATGATGATTGAGTCGGTTAGTAACATAAAATCGTTAACAAGCCGGGATGAAGGATAATATGTTGAATTGACCTTATTAATGAAATAAAGTCAAATAAGATATAGAAGAGAAAGAAGTTGGTATAAAAGATGTGATTGATTGTTTGGTAGCTAATTACAGTGTGCTATGTGAATATATCATGTAGATCCTTTAAAGGCTGAGAACAGTCGAATAAATTATTTGAAGACGCTAGAAGGCAAGTTTTCTTAACGCTTGTCTAACCTTCAAGTTAGTCAAGTTTTATGTGATTCATTGTACTGAATTGCATGACAGATTTTGAAGAAAGGGCCAATGCTAGTTTTTACTCGGCTAGACTATTCGTAAGATATAGATTGATATATATATATATATATATATCTTTCTATATAAAACTGATAACACTATCGTATGCCAAGTAATTGGTACGGATTTGAAGGTAAGGTTTGCCTATGAACAAACAAAAGTATTTTTCATCGATTATTCGATGGGCACGCGAGTTTGCCAAAACTTAAACATAAATACATTTAATGGATGAATGTTGATCAACATAGAGTACTATAGGCTGATCACCTAGAAGTGCTCGTAAGTAATGTCGGATGTACACCCTTAGTGTTGTGATATCCTTTTCAAATATGAAAATAGAAAGATATTGTTCATGGTTTTATGACCGGTTCAGAATTCCTAAATTATTATATACTTTGGGAACTGATGATATGAATTGTTAAGTATTATTGTTTCATAATACTTCATGACTATTTGTTCAGTTATGGAAGATTTTCATATAATTCACAAATGTGGTATTGATATTATTCTTTATTAAACTTTTTGAGCTTGTTATGCTCACTTCTTGTGTGAATTATATGATTGCAATTAAAGCTGAGCATACTGAGAATGCTAAGAGAAATAAGGGCGAGGCTAAGATGGATAGTTAAATATCTTGTAATATATTAGTGTGATTGTATGTATTATACTTATGAACAATGAATGATGTAATCGATTTATGAACCTGGGAAAGGATTTCATTTTGATTGTAATAAGAAGATAGTAATTACATTCATTATGTTATGTTTTCAATGGAATGATTGTGTAGTTATGAGTACCGTGTAGCACCATATATCGGGTTGGAAGATACCCGAATTTGGGGGCGTCACAGGTTGGTATCAAAGCATTAGGTTATAAAACTCAAGGGGGGAAGAACCTTAGGCTAATAACCTCGTAAGAAAGGTAAAGTCCGAAGAAAGAAATTCGAGTCTAATGAATTAATAAAGTATTGAGAAAACTCAGTACTGAAAGATTTAAAAGATGAAAAGTAACCTTAAATAAATTAAATGTGATTTGTGCTTATACTATTGTGTATTATGTACTAATCAACTTGTTATGTGCTATTGTAGATGTCGATCGATAGCATGATGTATAGAGACATTCACGTTGTGAGTGAAGAGTCAGTGAACCAAGTAGAGGTAGTACCGATGCCAGTGGCGGAGGTACCGGTAGTGGTTTTAGAAGATTCTGATCCGGAAGAGTACATTTCTGGGGAGGATTACTCTGAGGAAACGATGGGAATAACATCATATCTAAATATGATGATAGACGTGAAAGAGGATATGGAGGTAACATCGATTAACACGGTGGTACCTACTCAGGAGTCAACACCTCCAGAGGAAATGAGGTCATTGTACCTGCCTGTGTTGGATAGGAATGTGCATCTGCGCACAGTGGTGCAGACACAAAATGAGGAGATTACCGCCTTGTATGAGGCGAAGGAGTCTGCAGAGGCAGATTTTGAGTCGGAGCACGATGAGAAAGTGCTCATGACAGATAAAGCTAGAGATTATAAGGAAGAGGCCGTAGAGCTTCGAAAGAAACTGGTTGAAAAGGACCAGAAGATAGCCCGGATGTCTTACATCCACGAATGTGCTTATGAGGATTTCAAACTGAAAATTGCTTGTTATTCTATTGAGTCAGGGTAGACTCGACATACGATTAGTCGAGATATTATTTCGATTCTAGCGAATCAGAAACATGAAAATGTCGTAAAGTAGTGTTATTAGATCGTTAGATCTTTTTTGTATATGTATAGTGACATAAAACCCTCTTTTGTACAATTAAAGGGTAGTCGTTTAGTAAATCCCAATTTTTGTAGAAGTCAATCGCGGGATAGTAATGTAATAGTTTTTTGGCTAAGGAAGCAAAGTGTAAATAGTTTTGACTATGAAAGCATATTAATATAATGAAGTTTTTATTTAATGTGCTTGTTGTGGTATGAGTTGTTATTTGAGAATGATAACCAAGTAGTTAATTAAATAATAATGAAACTTTATTTATTTAATCAGAATTATGCCGCCAAGAAGAAGACAACGTAACCAAGAGGCCGAGTCTCATAATGAAAATCAGGGGGGTCCTAATAACCCTATGCAAGAGTTCATTAATTTATTAACGGCATCATTTAACCAAGTTAGGGGAGGAATTCCCGTAGCACCTAGGGTAGCTAGAACAACTACCTTTAAGGAATTCAAAAGTGTGGGGCCTCCAGGAGTTAGAGGCAGCGGACCCCTTAGAGGCCCATACATGGGTAAAAAGAGAGAGAAGGCGTTTGTTATTACAAGCGTAAGTGAGGCGCAAAAGACTTCTTTTGCGACTTACATGATGAAAGGGGAAGCTAACTACTGGAGGGAAGTTCACCAGGGTGGGGCTAGAATAGAGGCAGTTACAGGGAACAATTCAAGAAAGTATTTTTTGAGAACTATTTCCCAACTAGCATGCAAGGTAGAATGGAGATTAAGTTCTTGGAATTTAAGCAAGGGTATATGACAGTTCCTCATTACGCCGCTAAATTCAATGAATTGGTGAGATTTGCTCCACATCAGGTGGACATAGAAGAAAGGAAGGCTCGTAGGTTTGAGTAGGGCCTGAAACCCTGGCTCTACAGTAGGATTTCGGTGTTTTAGAGTGCTTCCTATGGGACCATTCTGAAAAAGGCTATTATAGCCTAAGGTGGTGGTGAGGCGTTGTCTCAGTACCACAAGGAAAGAAAGAATAAGAACAAGGTAGATGGAGGAAAATAAGGCAGAAGTTGTCAGCGGTAGTGGCAATATGCCTAAGAGGAAGAGCTTTAATCCTGGGAATACTGGGGGTGAAAGAAGGAGATCCTAAGCATAGGATGGAGGCATGCAAGACATGCGAAAAGACTCATTTGGGAGTCTGTTTAAAAGGGAAATCAGTTTGCTACAACTGTGGGCAGGAGGGACATTTATCACCCAACTGTCCTAACCCTAAGAAAAACCATGGGTGTTTTGTTTGTGGATCATTGGACCACATGGCAAGAAATTGCCCGAAGAAAGGGTTAGAGGGAAATAAGGGTTCTGGTAGTGGTAAGTTAGCCATTACTGGACCAACACCATCTGTGGGTAGACCCTCAGCCCGTACATTTAATATGACTGTCCAAGATGTGATTGCATCATCAGATGTAGTAGCAGGTATCATTCCAGTTAATGAAATAAATGCTTATGTGTTATTTGACTCGGGTGCTACTTGTTCTTTTATAGCATGTGGATTTGCTAAGCGATTAGGTTTAATCCTTGAAAAGTTAGCAATACCTTTAGACGTTAAGGTAGCAAATGAAGAAATAATCCCCATTGAATATATTCATAAGGATTGTTGCGTAATTATTAGAGGGAATAAGTTATCGATAGTTTTGGTACCGATAAGGTTAAAAGAATTCGATATAATTCATGGTATGGATTGGTTGATTAACCATAAGGCTATAATAGATTGCCATAGGAAAAGTGTGAACCTTTGGCTTTTTAAGAAAACCAAGGTAGTGTTATTCGATAGTAAATCACCGAGGCGCTCTTGTTGTCTAACGATGACACAAGCTAGAAAGGTGTTAATAAAGGGTTGTGTAGGTAATCTGTGCCATGTTGTGGATACCCAAAGAGTGGGAGCATCCTTAGACCAGATACCTATAGCTTAAGAGTTCGCGGATGTATTTCTGGAGGAATTACCGGGTATTCCACCGGATAGGGAGGTTGAGTTCGTGATTGATCTGTTACCAGGTACGACACCAGTTTCAAGGGTACCATACTGGATGGCACCAGTTGAGATGAAGGAGTTAATGGTTCAATTACAAGAAATATTAGACAAAAAGTACATTCAACCGAGTGTGTCTCCTTGGGGAGCACCGGTATTGTTTATAAAGAAAAAGGATGGATCGTTACGACTTTGTATCGACTATCGAGAGTTGAACAAGCTAACAATTAAGAATAAATACCCGTTACCCAGGATCGATGATCTATTTGATCAGTTGAAAGGGGCAAAGTATTTTTCCAAAATAGATTTGCGTACGGGGTATCATCAGTTAAAAGTGAGGAAGGAGGATGTACCTAAGACGGCGTTCAGAACTCGTTATGGTCATTACGAGTTCCTGGTTATGTCGTTTGGGTTGACTAATGCGCCAACCGCATTTATGGATATGATGAACAGAGTGTTCAAACAGTATTTGGACAAGTTTGTTATAGTGTTCATTGATGATATTCTAGTCTATTCTAAGACGTCAGAAGATCATGCTGAACATTTAAGGATTGTGTTGGAGACACTACGAAAGGAAAAGTTGTATGCGAAATTCACAAAGTGTGAATTTTAGCTTGAACGAGTGCAGTTTCTAGGACATGTTATTGACAAAGATGGCATTTCCGTGGATCCAGCAAAAGTGGAAGCAGTTAAAGAGTGGGAACAACCCAAAACACCAACTGAGGTTCGGAATTTTCTGGGATTGGCGGGATACTATAGAAGGTTCATTCAGGACTTTTCTAAAATAGCTACTCCGCTGACAAATTTGACGAGGAAGTCGGTGAAGTATGTGTGGACTGAAAAATGTGAGAACAGTTTTCAGGAACTAAAGAAGAGGTTAAGTGAGGCACATGTATTATCTTTACGAGATGATACAGGGAATTTTGTAGTGTATAGCGATGCTTTGCATAAAAGACTGGGTTGCGTGCTCATGCAGCATGGCAAGGTCATTATGTATGTGTCACGCCAATTAAAGGATTATAAGAAGGCCTATCCTACTCATGATCTAGAATTGGTAGCTGTAGTTTTTGCCTTAAAAATATGGAGGCATTATCTATACGATGAGAAGTGTGAGATATATACGGACCATAAAAGTCTGAAATATATCTTCACACAGAAGGAGTTGAATATGAGGCAGAGAAGGTGGTTAGAACTGATAAAAGATTACGATTGTGATATTTTATATTATCCGGGGAAAGCAAATGTGGTAGCCGATGCGCTAAGTAGGAAGGGTAGAGAGAAATTGTCAATGTTAACGACTCAAAATGAGTTAGTAACAATGATGGCGAGAATATAATTAGAAGTTAAATTGCCAGGTGAAGCAGAGGAGATGTTATTCTCCATGAAGACTCGACTGACCTTAGTGGAACGTGTTAAAGAAGTGCAACTGAGCAACGAGGAATGTAGGCATATGTAAAAGAGAATAGAAGATGAAGAAAAGACTAAGTATAACCTTGATAAGGAGGGATTACTACATTTTGAAGGAAGAATTTGGGTTCCAAATAATTCCAAATTAAAGGAGGAGATAATGAGTGAGACCCATAGTTCGAGGTACTCGATACATCCCGGTAGTACGAAGATGTATCAGGACCTTCGTCAGAACTTTTGGTGGCCAAACAAGAAAAGGGAAGATACGTTTTGGGAGGAAAGGGAAGCCCAAGGTTTGTAGGACCTTTTGAGATCTTAAGAAGGGTAGGAGAGGTGGCTTATGAAGTAGTCTTACCTCCAGGAATGGGCCGTATACACAATTTGTTTCATATGTCTGTGTTGCGTCCCTATAAGCCGGACTATAAACACGTAATAGAGTATGAATCTATTCAGATAGAGAAAGATTTATCGTATGAAAAACTTCCAATTCAAATTATTGATAGGAATGAACAAGTTTTGAGAAATAAGATAATACCTTCATTGAAGGTGATATGGAGAAACCACAATGCTGAAGAAGCAACGTGGGAACTCGAAAGTAAAATGAAGAAAAATTTTCCTCATTTGTTTATGTAATTATAAGCGAGATTACGGGGACGAGAATCCTTATAAGGGGAGAATGTAGCTTGAGAAAATCGGATTTATATGAGAATTAAATTTTTATTTGATTATGTGAATTAAATGAATTTAATGGATTATTTATGTGAGTAAGCTATGTGAAGGTCGTTCTATAACCTAGAAGTGGTTAGTAATCTTTTTATGTGCTAGAATTAATTGTTTGGAATTTCCAAGATGAAAATAAAAGTTTTTCGAGAAATTTTTGTAAAAACACTATTCATCCATTTCTATTCGGGAATTTAGTTTGAGATTCCAAGAAACACGTAATGATAGGATATTAAGACAAGATGGAATATTTAATAATATTTCATTTATGGCAAACGAAGTTTTCGCCTGCGGACTTAAAACCTAAGGGTTGAGAAGAATGATTTCTGAGAAGGAAATGGGATTTGTATAATGAATTACGATGATTATGCGTACGTTATACGAGTGTGATACTATTTATTATGCGTGTATAATACGAAGATTTAATACAAAGTACAATACGAATATTGTACAAGTATTATACGAAGAGAATACGTGAATTATACGTGTAGAATACGATTGGCATTATTGGATTTATAGTATAAGGACTTAGTATAATCCAAATGGATTTGGTTTATATCAAGCCCAAATGATTGAATGATCAAGCCCAATGAATTAAGTGTTTAAGCTCAAGTCAAGGCCCAACGTTAAGTTTAATTAGGCCCGATCCAAGAAACCAAATCGTGGATCGAACCAGTGGGTCACTGAATGGGTAAAACCCATGGAAAAACCCATGGGGATGACCCATGGGTATGGTGGGCCGGCCACTTAGTGTGCAAGTTAAGTAAACTACTTGATCACCAAGTATTTTACTTGGTGATTAAGTAGTGAATAGTAAGGAGGTGGGGGATAAAGACCTTCTTGCCCTCCATTTGAAAAGCTTATAAATAGAAGGCAATTGTTGTCTATTTTTAATTTTCCAAGAGTCAATCAATCTATATTGAGAGAGAGAAAGTGCTAAACTTAATCAAACTTACCACTTTAAAGCTTTTCCTTAAAGTTTCTATCAATAACACAAAGATCGTTAAGGTAATATTCCTTATTAATAGTTTCCATCTCTTTTGATTTCTTTGAGAATAAGGAATCATAAATTGGTGGAGTATGCCTCTTATGGAGGAATACGGATGACTTTTAATAAGTAAAATCTTTATAAGTCATGTGGAAATAGGAATTGTAAGGGTTTGCGTAAGTTTAAACTGTAGGAAATATGGGTTTGTTAAGTTTGGTTGTTGATGAACAATTGAACTCCCTCAATATTAATATATGTGCATCTTGCTTGGTTAAGATGTAGATATGAAATCAATGGAGTATTCCATGTGATTTGGCTTATAGAACACTAGTAACGAAGTTATGACAAATTTTATGGAATTAGACGTTAAACGTCAAAAACGTAGAAATTCCAGATTGATAGTCGAAAGTTGTCGTGAGACTTGAAAACGTTGGTTTTCAATGTCAACACGTGAGATACAGTATTTAAGAGTTGTGGACTAAAGAATCATCGGATTCCGACTTAAAACGAAGAAAATGAGTATTGAACACTCATTAACGTTTAACGAACGAATGAAAATGAACTTACTAGTGAATTTTGAGTTAACAGATTCGAAATAATAAAATTCTTATATGAATGCGCAGAGTATGTAATTTATGAGTTGTAGGCTTTTGAACGGACCAAATCGGACTTATAACGATGGAGTTATGGATCCGGGAAGTTCACCAAAATTTTTAGCTGTTAAAATTTCTTTCTTTGCTTTGAGGTTTCAGTATGGCGCCAAACAAGGCTTAACGTCTTGCGTTTCTTATTAGATATAGTGCCATAACCTCTCTTTGGAGAGTGGAAAGCATATTTCACTCATGAGAAAAAGTTTCAAATGCCTTGCCATACCTGAGCAAGGACTCGATTCTCTTGAGAACTAGTGCCATATGGCTGATTACTAAGTATATATGCCATGCCTTGCCATGGCCTTAGCATATCAAGGTTTTGTTAGAAAAGCTAGGTTTTGAACTTTAGTTGTTCTGAGACCTACATGAGTTGAGTTAATATACTCAATGAATGTACTAATAATATTCCTAGGTTGCATATACTAATGTATATGGTAATGAACTTATGAATTGAACGCGAGTTGATAGTATGGTAACGAAGAACATAAAGAGTTAATAATAACCGGGAATGGTATTCGACATTGGTACTTCACTAATGATGATTGATTCGGTTAGTAACGTAAAATCATTAACAAGCCGGGATGAAGGATAGTATGTTGAATTGACCTTATTAATGAAATAAAGTCAAATAAGACATAGAAGAGAAAGAAGTTGCTATAAACAATGTGATTGATTGTTTGGTAGCTAATTACAGTGTGCTATGTGAGTATATCATGTATATCATGTAAAGGCTGAGAACAGTCGAATAAATTATTTGAAGAAGCTTGAAGGCAAGTTATCTTAACGCTTTTCTAACCTTCAAGTTAGTCAAGTTTTATGTGATTCATTGTACTGAATTGCATGACTGATTTTGAAGAAAAGGTCAATGCTAATTTTAACTCGGCTAGACTATTCGTAAGATATAGATTGATGTATATACATATCTTTCTATATAGAACTGATAACGCTATCCTATGCCAAGTAATTGGTACGAATTTGAAGGTAAGGCTTGTCTATGTACAAACAAAAGTATTTTTCATCGATTATTAGATGGGCACACGAGTTTGCCAAAACATAAACGTAAATACGTTTAACGGATGAATGTTGATCAACATAGAGTATTATATCTGATCAACTAGAAGTGCTCGTAAGTAATGTCGGATGTACAACCTTAGTGTTGTGATATCCTTTTCAAATATGAAAACAGAAAGCTATTGTTCATGGTCTTATGACCGGTTCAGAATTCCTAAACTATTATATACTTTGGGAACTGATGTTATGAATTGTTAAGTATTATTGTTTCATAATACTTCATGACTATTTGTTCAGTTATGGATGATTTTAATATAATTCATAAATGTGGTATTGATATTATTCTTTGTTGAACTTGCTGAGCTTGTTATGCTCACTTCTTGCATGAATTATATGATTGCAGTTAAAGCTGAGCATACTGAGAATGCTAAGAGAAATAAGGGCAAGGCTAAGATGGATAGTTAAATATCTTGTAATAGATTAATATGATTGTATGTATTATACTTACGAACAATGAATTATGTAATCGATTTATGAACCTGGGAAAGGATTTCACTTTGATTATAATAAGAAGATAGTAATTACATTCATTATGTTGTGTTTTCAATGGAATGATTATATAGTTATGAGTGCCGTGTAGCACCATATGTCGGGTTGGAAGATACCCAAATTTGGGGGCGTCACAACTAAGATAATGTACAAAAAATTATCCTTATTCTTCAACAGGGAAAAATCTGATAGAATATAATAGACAACAAGTTTTAGATCAACAACTACAGTGGAAACAACAATTCATTAGAAGAGTTAAGTAGAGAATGAAATCTACTATCATCTATGAATTTAAAAGTCCATCATCAATATTTTATCCCTGTAACATCAATCAATATACATCTTGAATCAAATATTCATCTTTGCACTACAGGCCAAAGATATTCATCCGTTGGTCATGTTCATCTCTCAACACCTATTCATCTTTGTACTATGGGCCAAAGATGTTCATTAGAAAATCATTCATCTTTCCACTATAGGCCAAAGATATTCAGTAATATCATCATTTAGGACTGAGGATGATGAAAATATTTCCAAGAAAATGAATCCAGAGAGATAAAAAGACAAAGATTAGGGATTCGTACTTCGGTTTATCCAAGTTCAAAAATACTCCATAATAATCAATTGTGGAGCAGAATTCAAAAATAAAGATCAAAACACGGATACAATCAAAAATAGTAACCACAATAGACAATTTGGACAAAGAAAGAAAAATTTATTTTTTTCTGTGAATAGTGTCGTATTCGTGAATAGTGTCATATACGTGAATAGTGTCGTATTCGTGAATAGTGACGTATACGTTAATAGTAACTCTGACACTAAAAGGTAGATATTCCACAAGAAAAATTATCATACTTCGTGAATAGTAACTCGTGAATAGTAACTTATGAATAGTAACTCGTGAATAGTAACCCCTAAATGAAAAGGTAAGTAAAAATTTCATAATAAAATTCATTCCAATATTCTGATATAATGCTATTGAAAGAAATAATATCATTTAAAAAAAAATAACATCCCTTACCTCAAAAGAATAATATTTTTGATTGGAATGTCGGATATTACGCTGAAGGGAACTTGCACCATATAGCAACTCTCAAGATTTCTAAATACTCATAAAAATACGCTCGATAATATAGAGAGAGAAAACTTCAGTTTCTGATGTGATTTTTAAATCTAACCTAAGCACCCTATTTATAGGAAAATGTTTAGAACACTAAAGCAGAAAATTTAATAAAATATTAATATTTTTATTTAAATTTCCTACACACACCTTACCATCTGAATTCAGCATTTACCACATACAAGTGGGGCCCACCAAAATGAAAAACATGTTTTAAACATTTTTTTATAATAAAATCAATTCAGACCCAATATTCTGGAACTTTAATAATTCATAATAAATTTTCCTTTATCAGAAAATTTTGAATCTTATGTCCATTCCATAGGAAATTCAATTCTCTACAACTTTGTAGCTTTAAGTTTTTCCAAATTCTAAATAGAAATTGACCGAAATCCACATACGGGCGATTTTGTAGGCTATAATCAAATTTTAGTGAAAAACGGGGCCCACTAACATGTTTAACATGTTTTTAGCATTTATTGTAACAAACATACTCTTCCTCCTCATTTATTCATATATCACACATTCATTATAAAAATATCACCGTTATTATATTATTATATTATCGCATTATACATTTATAATGTAATATAATAATATATTTAAATTAATTATTTTATCAGAAAAGATAAAAAATCAATTTTCAACAATTGTCACTTTTATATAAATTTCTCTGTTTATATCCACGTAAATAAATATTTTTCTTATCATATAAATCAATAATTAATTATTTTCAAATAATATTACAGAATCACAATAATGACAACCAGGTCATTCCCAGGAAAGAGGGGGCTTTTCAATAAGGATTTCTCCTTACTAGCGCGCAATTAGGTGACCAAACCCCTTTTCTAGATAAAACTTCCTTAGACATTGTCAATAATGTTGTCTTATAATATTATTCAAATAATATGAATTATTAATCTGATAATGGAAAATACTATGCAGTGATAATTATGGTAATAACAATAATATAAAATATCAACGTAGCAATTATTAAATCAATAAAATAAAATATTGAACAGTAATTACTGTAATAATTATTGAGTAGTACCTTCTTACGTAAGAATCAATAATTGGTGCAATACCGTGTGCTACTATGCAACACCGCGTATTACTATGTTTTAACCTCCAGGTATTCCAACAGTGTTAACGGTAACAACTACGTCGTTATTTATAAAAACTAAAGCTTGTCATTTTCTTCATCCAATCACTTTCCGTTATGGGGCCCACACAAGGCTGCGTCATCGTACGAATACTCCCCGACAGTATGAATATTCCACGACCAAACGCACATTCCCCGATAACAATGAATATTTTATAATCACTTGCTTATTTGAAATATTTGTGCATTTTATCCATAACTAACCACATTAATCAAATCAACCCTTACTATTTCAAAATAATAAATAGAGGAAATTTTATTTTATTAAAAAAAAATTTGGGGTCTTACAATGAATAACTGTGTCGTATCAATTATTGATTTAATAATATAAAATATTATGCAGATGATACAGTGACAATAATGGAATCAATAATATGAGATACTATGCAGTAACTACTGTGGCAATTATTGAATAAAACTAAGTAACTTCTTATGTAAGCATCAATTAATCATAGATATTGTGCAATATCGTGTGCTACTGTGCAACAACGCGTATTACTGTACTTTTATCATCGGGTATTTCAACAGTTTAACGGTAAAAGTCTTGCCTTTATTTTATGAAAAGGTTATTTCTATCTCTTTCTATATCCGACAGTTATTCCGTTATGTGGTCCACCAATGATTGTGCCATCGTAAGAATATTCCCCGACAAAAAGAATATTTCCCGACCAAACATACATTTTAGGATCACTTGCTTACTTTATAAAATTTGCACATATCACCCATAACTATAACATTATATCAAATCAACACCTTACTATTCAAAATAATATTTAGAGAAAAATAACTCTTTATTCATAAAAGTTGGGGTCTTACAACCTCCACTCCTTATGAAATTTCGTACTCAAAATTAATGTACGTACCTGATATGTCGAAGAGGTGAGGATACCTGGTTTTCATTTCAGATTCTAACTCCTAGGTCATTTCGTCAATATCATGGTTTCTCCATAAAACTTTGACTTGAGGTATAACCTTTGATTGTAGAATATTCTCCTTCTTATCAAAGATGTTGATAGGCACCTCCTCATACGTTAAATCTTTGGCTATCTCGTCTAGTTCTAACTCAACAATGTGGTTTGGGTCTTCCACATATTTACGTAACATAGATATGTGAAAAACATTATGAACACGAGACATACATGGTGGTAAGGTAATTCTATATGCCACAGTTCCGACTCGGTCAAGGATTTCAAATGTACCAATGAATTGAGGGTTGAGCTTTCCTCTCTTTCCAAATCTCGTAACTCCTTTACATGGAGCAACACGTAATAATTCATGATCTCCAACATTGAACTCCACGTTCATTCGATGAAGATTGGCATAACTCTTTTGTCGATGTTGTGAGGTTTGTATACGTTGACGGATCATTTAAATCTTTTTCGTAGTCATGCGTACCAATTTTGGTCCCAACAACGTTGCTTCACCCACTTCGTCCTAGCATATGGGAGAACAACACTTCCGTCCATACACGCCTTGAAGGGAGCCATGCCTATACTTGCTTGATAACTGTTGTTGTAGGAGAATTCCGCCAATGGTAACAATTTGCCCCAACTTCCTTTGAAGTCTTGTACGCAAAGTCTCAATAAATCTTCAAGAGTTTGAATAGTCCTTTCTAATTGCCCGTCTGCCTTGGTATGATATGCAGAACTGAATCGAAAATCAGTGCCCATAGCTTTCTCCAAGCTCACCCAAAATTGTGAAGAGAATCTTAGGTCTCGATCAAAAATTATGGATACTGGCATAACATGCAATCTCACAATCTCATTTTTGTACATACGAGCAAGACGTTCAAGTGAATACGTTTCTCGTATAGGTAAGAAATGAGCAGACTTGGTTAATCTATTGAAAATGACCCAAATTGCATCTATGCCTTGAGAAACCTTAGGAATGCCAGTAATGAAATTCATGTTAATATGCTCCTACTTCTATTCTGGAATTTCAAGTGGTTGAAATGGACCTTTTGACACTTGATACTCTGCCTTGACACGTTGACATGTTAAACACCTTAAGATAAACTCCGCGATCTCTCTCTTCATATTGCTCCACCAAAATATATGTCTAAGATAACGATACATTTTAATACTTCCATGATGGATTGTAAATAGTGTGTTGTGTGCCTCCATCATGATTTTATACTTCAAATCAGAGTTGTTAAGAACACAAAGTCTGGAGTTGACTCGAAGAATTCCTTCTTCATCAATTCTTGCTTCTAGAATAGCACCTTCTTGTACTTTCTTCTTCATATGCATCAGCTCCGGGTCTGTAGCTTGAGTAGCTTTAACTTTATCAATTAAAGCTGGTTCCACGCAAATATTCAACATCATTACGTGGGTCCTTGCAATCTTTAACTCTATCTCCATCCTTTGTAAGTCATACGAAATGGGTCCTTGTGTTGACAATATTGCACTTGTACCCGCATACGATCTTCTACTCAACGCGTCAGCTACCACGTTCTCTTTTCCAGGATGGTATTGAGTGGCATTATCGTAATCTTTTAATAGCATGAGCCAACGTCTTTGGCGCATGCTAGGTTCGTTCTAGGTGAAGAAATATTTGAGGCTTTTGGAGTATATTAGGATGTCATCAATAAAGACAACCATAAAATGATCCAAATATTCCTTGAATATTCGGTTCATCATGTCCATAAAGGCAACATGGGCATTGGTCAATCCTAAAGATATAACTAGAAATTTGTAATGCCCGTATCGAGTTCTAAAGCAATATTTGGAATGTCATCAGTTTTAATCTTTAACTGATGACATCCGGAACAAAGATCGATCTTTGAAAAGAATTTAGCACCTTGCAATTGGTCAAACTGGTCATCAGTGCGGGGTAACGAGTACCTATTTTTGCTTGTGACATGATTCAATTCTCGATAGTCAATGAAAAGTCACATACTCCCATCTTTCTTCTTTGCGAATACAACAGGAACACCCTAAGAAATTGTACTAGGACGAATGAAACCAATGTCTAACAATTCCTTTAGTTAGGTTTTTAACTCCAAAAGTTCAATAGAAGCCATTTGATATGGGGTTTTGGAAATGGGTTTTTTACCGGGTTCAAAGTCAATACAAAATTCGATTTCACGCTCTGGGGTAAGCCAGGAAGTTCTTCGAAAAATACGTCAGGAAATTTATTAACAACAAAAATATCATTCAAATCAGACATATTTTTATTTAAATCGGTGACATGGGTTAAAAAATCTTGACATCCATTTTTCAATAAATGAATGGCTTTATGGCTTGATATGACAGTGATTGACTTTAGTGGTTTGGTTGCTTGAATTCGCATAACAAGTTGGTTAGGAATATGAAAACTAACTGTGACAACCCCAAAACAGGTATACATCACCCATCTTGAGTCGCCAAATACATGGAAGAAAATTCAAATACAACTTAATTATACAACAGTCGTGTAAAATACGACAAAACATAATCTTAGAGTTTTAATAAGAATATTGTCATCTAGACAATATTCACACTCAATGGAGTCCTCATTACATTTATTGTCACACTATTTAACAGAATAGTGAGGACTACTAATGCTAACATCTGGACCATCACTCCATTCCCCGACTAGTCAAGACACGTTCTCATTTCTCAAGAGAAAAATGAAAGCAAAAGGGTGAGCTCAACTAGACACATGACGAAATATTATGACTAAGATAATGCAAAATAAATTATCGTTAGCTTATACTTGATGTTAAAGCGATACAATATAACAAACATCAAGTTTAATTGTAAATGAACAAGCAATCCATTAGAAGAGTCAAGTAGAGAATAAAATCTACTATCTTCTATGATTTAAAAGGTTTTTCATCACTTTTATCGCTGAGACTCATCTTAATAAATAATCCACATCATTGAATCACCCCTGCACTACGGCCAAGAATATTCCTTAGTATCACTACCACAAATTATCCATGGACTACGGGCCAAGGATATTTGTGTATTTATTAATGGTCATGATCATGCCAACAACTGTCCATCAATGCACTACAGGCCAATGAGGACTTTTACCATATTATTTATAACGTTACGGTCATGATTATACTGAATGATCCCTGGTCATAATCATACCAAGTCCATCTATGCACTACAGGCAACAAATGACTTTCCACAGAATATAAACATGAGGATGATAACAATGATATAGGAATTCAATAAAACAAGTTCAAGAATAAATTTTAAAGATTTTTAATCTAATTTATCCAGAAATCAATAATGTCCAAATTGTCAACATAATACTTCTTTATAGAGTAAAATTCAAGAATGCTCAGAAGAATATTTCTATGAAAAGATACTAGATGAAGCGCAAATATCAAGGATATTCCACTAATTTCATGGAGTATAGAAGCCAAAACTTTAACCAACTGAGTATAATAAAGAATAGAATAACAAAAGAATTCACCATGCATGCGATAAACTGCACAGACAAGTTATTCCAACAGAATAATAAATAATGGAACTAGGTCAGGCGTAAACACACAGACAGGATATTCCAACAGAATAATAAAGAATGGAATAACAGAAGAATTTCACCATGTATGCGGTAATTCGCATAGACATGTTATTCCAACAAAATAATAAATAATGGAATAACAGAAGAATTTCACCATGTATACGGTAGTCCACGTATACAGGTTATTCAAATAGAATAATAAGGGATGAAATAACAATAGCTCTCTTCATGAATACTAAAGAAATAATACCCCTTACTATAATAATAATATCCCTTACCTTAGAAAGAAACTGGATACTGGAGTAGAGAGGTAGCAGACTTCTCTTCTTCTTTCTCTCTATAATTTCTCTCTATAATAATTTCTCTATAGCTTGAGTGAATTGGTGAGGAATAATGAAGAAATGAGCTTCTATTTATAGGAAAATATAGTTTCGATAATTGCACATTTTGGGGCTCAGAATATTACAGTATAATACCTTCCTTTTTTCCTTTATTTTTAATTTAGTCCTGCAAGTATTATCAAACTTCCACCACCTCCCCTAATAGTAAATCATGTGAATCATTAGTTCTAGACATGTAAAAATATGAATTACAGTATAACCTCTATCTATACCTCCATTTTTAACTTAGTCATGTAAGTATTATCAATCTTGCACCAACTCCCCTAATAGTAACAAGAATGTGAATCAATAGTACACACATGTGAATAAATAGTTATAATCATGTGAATTAATAGCAATTAATTTCTCATTTATCCGATTAATTACCCAACTAGTCAGTATAACTTCCAGACATCCATTAATACCGAAATAAATGTCGATTTACACTAACACTAATAATTCCAACACAATAGAACTATCAATTTCATCTTTAATCAACACGAACTTATTCATCATTAATATTATAACTCACAATATTTAACAACCAGGTCATTCCCAGGAAAGAGGGGACTTTTCGATAAGGATTTCTTCTTATTGGCGCGCAATTAGATGACCAAACCTCTCCTTGACAGAACTTCTAGACATTGTAAATATTGTAATTTAATAATATGAATAACTTTGTCGTCTCAATTATTGATTTAATAATATATCATATAATGCAGATGATACTGTGACAATAATTGAATCAATAATATGTGAGATATATTGCAAAGAATTATCTTTGTAGTAATAATTGTGTATAATCGAGTGACTTCTTATGTAAGCATCAATAATCAATACTGGTGTGCTAATATACGCAACCACGCCAGACATCTTGTATTTTTTACTATCGAGTAGTTCAACAGTTTTAACGGTAACACTTCCGCCGTTATAAAAAGATAATTCTGTCATTTTCTAAATACGACAATACTTCCATTGTGGGGTCCACCAATGATTGTGCCGTCGTACGGATATTCACCGACAAAAAGAATATTCCCCGACCAAACAAATATTTTATAACAATTTGCATACTTTGCAAAATTTATAAATACTACCCACAACTATAACATTATATCAAATCCACACCATAATATTAAAAAAATATTTTGAGAAATTTAAATCTTTATTCATAAAACTGGGTCTCACAATCTCCCTCCTTATGAAATTTTCCCTCGAAATTTACGTGACGCACTGGTATGCTTAGAAGAGATGAGGATACCTTGACTTCATTTTAGATTCTAACTCTTGAGGTATAACCTTTAAGTGTTGAATACGATCCTTCTTATCCAAGATTGTAACACGTATCTCCTCATACGTTAAATCTTCTACTTTCTCGTCTAGTTCTAATTCAATAATGCGGTTCGGGTCATCCACATATTTACGTAACATCGATATGTGAAAAACATTATGAACACGCGATATACTTGGCCGTAAAACGAGTCTATAGGCCACAGTTCCTACTTGATCAAGTATTTCAAATGGGCCAATTAAATCGAGGGTTGAGATTTTCTCTCTTCATCGACTCTTGCTTCTAAAATAACGCCCTCTTGAACCTTCTTCTTCACATTCATCAGTTTTGAGTTTGTAGCTTGAACGACTTTAACTTTATCGATTAAAGTCGATTCTAATCGTATATTCGTTATCTTCACCTGGGTCCCTAGAGTCTTTAACTCTATCTTCATCATTTGTAAGTTATACAAAATGGGTCTTTGTGTTAACAACATCACACTCGTAAACGCATATGATCTTCTACTCAACGCGTCAGCTACCACGTTCGCTCTTCCACGGTGATATTGAATGGTCTTAACCTACAACAGCATGAGCCACCGTCTTTGGCGCCGTATACATTCGTTTTGGGTGAAGAAATACTTGAGGGTTTTAGAAATGGGTTTTGTACTGTGGTCAATACAAAATTCGATTTCACGCTCTAGGGGTAGGCTAAGATGTCTTCAAGAATACGTCAAGAAATTTATTAACAATAGAAATATCATTTAAAAACTGTGAATCTCATCCAAGACTTGGATAGTACGTCACATTGATACCTATTAACTTGACATCGTCATTCACGACGTCGCGAACAGAAAGTCTGGTTTCGGTGTATTCCAAGATTTGGAAGTCACCAGTGAAAGGCTCGGGGCTTTTTACTTATGGCTTGATATAACAATGATTGACTTTAGTGGTTTGGTTACTTGAATTCGCATAACATGTTGGTTAGGAATATGAAAGCTAACAACCTTACGAAAATAATCAATTTTGGCATGATGAGTAGTTAACCAATCAATTCCTAAAATCACATCAAGGGCAAGTATTTTCAAAGAGATAAGATCGACAGGTAACGTGAAAGTGTCGATTTGAATCAAACAAGATTTATAAACAGTGGAGGTAACGAAGGTTTCTACTAACGAAGTTTTAACCAATAAGTCAAAGTCTAACTTCTCTGGGGTCAAATTTAAATGTTGAGCGCAAGCAAGAGAGATAAAGTAGTGGGTAGAACCGGTATCTAATAAGGTATAGACTTCACAAGAATTTATAATTAACTAACCCGTGCTAACTTCGTTTGGGTTACTCACTTTTTGAGAAGACACAAAAAATGCTCTTCCTGAAACCACCAACTTTTTTTTGTCCGTATCTGCCTTTGGTGCCACCGTCCCAGCTGGACTTGACTTTGGTGCACGACAAAATCAGGCTAGGTGACCTTCTCTTCCATAATTATAAAACGCTTTGACCAAGATCGCATGCAGTTTGACCGATATGTCCCTCCCCTCCGCATTTGAAGCATATGATAGGTGGTCGTTCTCCTTCCTTAACAACGGGTGATGGTGCTGACGTCTTTCTATCATTATTGAATCTTCACTTCTTGAAATGTCCATTTTTATTATTTTGGCCATGATTACCACCAAGTGGTTACCATTTTCGCATGTTGATTCCTCCACGCTTATTATTGTCACCGCTTCAATGATCGCTATCATTCGGTATTATCATTTACCCATCGCTCTCTTTTGGTTGGGTTGACTCATTACCGCGCTCTAATAACTGAGCCCTATTAACAACATCTGAATACAAACACAGTTTATGAGAGATAAGATATTTAAGTATCTCGGGTTTCAAACCTCTTAGAAACATTCGTGTCATTCTCTCCTCATTATCAACTAAATGGGACACAAACCGAGACAACTCGAAAAACTTGGCTTCGTACTGCGACATGGTCATGTTGTTTTGCTCCAGATTGATGAACTCTACCTCTTTCATGTGATGAATACTTTCAGGAAAGTATTTGTTGTTGAACAATTCTTGGAACTTCTCCCAAGTCATCCTCAGTGCGGCAGGTTGAGTACGCTTTACAGATTCTCACCAGTAATCTTCCTCTACTGGCAACATGAAGGTGGCAAAGGGAACCTTTTGCTCCTCGGAGCATCCCAAGACATCAAATATCTTGCAGATCTGCTTTATCCACGTCTCCACCTTAAGTGGTTTTGGCCCTCCAAAAAACTCTGGTGGTCCTATTTCCTTGAACTGCTTAGCGGTGACCGTCCGAGAGTTGCCAGTGTTTCCACCTGCATTTTGGACAGGAGCCGCTCTCGCCTGATGTTGCATGAATTGTATAAAGCCTCTGAACATTCCATCGTTCATCATTTGGTCAGTGTTATTGTTTGCATGACGATTGTCGCCTTCCTGATGCAGATTATCCTGATTATTGATCTGTGGTGACTCAACGGTCTCCTGTGCTCCATTGCTATTCTCAACATTCTCGGATGTCATTTTCAAATTCTGCCACAAAACAAGGGTTAATTAATATATCACATATTACCCCTATACTCTGACCGACCAATTAAATACCAAATAAACTTAGGTAGGTTATACTAGCGAAAGTATTCCCCGTCTCTCCCCTCCTAGTTCTTATCTCACATCTCAGCCAGGGATCATATCTCTAAGCTTTGATACCAACTGTGACGCCCCCAAAATAGGTATACATCACCAATCTTGAGTAGCCAAATACATGGTACAAAATACAAATATAACTTAATTATACAACAGTCGTGTAAAATACGACTAAACATAATCTAAGAGTTTTAATAAGAATATTGTCATCTAGACAATATTCACACTCAATGGAGTCCTCATTACATTTATTGTCACACTATTTAACAGAATAGTGAGGACTAATAATGCTATCATCTAGACCGTCACTCCGTTCCCCGACTAGTCCTGGCTACGTTCTCATTTTCTGAAGAGAACAATGAAAGTAAAAGGGTGAGCTCAACTAGCCTAGTAAGAAATATTATGACTAAGATAATGCAGAATAAATTATCGTTAGCCTACAACAGTGTTAAACTGATACAATATAACAAACATCAAGTTTAACTGCAGCAGAACAAGCATTTCATTAGAAGAGTCATGTAGAGAATAAAATCTACTATCTTCTATGATTTAAAAGGTTTTTCATCACTTTTATCGCTGAGACTTAGCTTAATAAATAATACACATCATCGAATCACCCCTGCACTACGGCCAAGGATATTCTTTAGTATCACTACCATAAATTATCCATACACTACGGGCCAAGGATATTTGTGTATTCATTAATGGTCATAATCATGCCAACAACTGTCCATCAATGCACTACTGGCCAATGAGGACTTTTACCATATCATTTTTAACGTTACGGTCATGATTATACCGAATGATCCCTGGTCATAATCATACCAAGTCCATCTATGCACTACAGGCCACAGATGACTTTCAACAGAATATAAACACGAGGATGATGACAATGATATAGGAATTCAATAAAACAAGTTCAAGAATAAATTTTAAAGATTTATAATCTAATTTATCCAAAGATCAATAATGTCCAAATTGTCAACATAATACTTCTTTGTAGAGTAAAATTCAAGAATGCTCAGAAGAATATTTCCATGAGAATATACTGGATGAAGCGCAAATATCAAGGATATTCAACTAATTTCATGGAGTATAGAAGCCAAAACTTTAACCAACTGAGTATAATAAAGAATAGAATAACAAAAGAATTCACCATATATGCGATAGACCGCACAAATAGGTTATTCCAACAAAATGATAAATAATGGAACCAGGTCATGCGTAAACACACAGACAGGATATTCCAATAGAATAATAAAGAATGGAATAACAGAAGAATTTTACCATGTATGCGGTACTTCGCATAGACAGGTTATTCCGACAGAATAATAAATAATGGAATAATAGAAGAATTTCACCATGTATATGGTAGTCCACGTATACAGGTTATTCCAATAGAATAATAAGGGATGGAATAACAATAGCTCTCTTCATGAATACGAAAGAAATAATACCCCTTACTATAATAATAATAATATCCCTTACCTTAGAAAGAAACTGGTTACTGGAGTAGAGAGATAGCAGACTTCTCTTATTCTTTCTCTCTATAATTTCTCTCTATAATAATTGCTCTATAGCTTGAGTGAATTGGTGAAGAATAATGAAGAAATGAGCTTCTATTTATAGAAAAATATAGTTTCGATAATTGCACATTTTGGGTCTCAGAATATTACAGTATAATACCTTCCTCTTTTCCTTTATTTTTAATTTAGTCCTGCAAGTATTATCAAACTTGCACCACCTCCCCTAAAAGTAAATCATGTGAATCAATTGTTATGTGAAAATACGAATTACAGTATAGTACCTCCATCTATACCTCCATTTTTAACTTAGTCATCCAAGTATTATCAATCTTGCACCAACTCCCCTAATAGTAACAAGAATGTGAATCAATAGTACACACATGTGATCAAATAGTTATAATCATGTGAATTAATAGTAATTAATTGCTCATTTATCCGATTAATTACCCGACTGGTCAGTATAACTTCCAGACATTCATTAATACCGAAATAAATGTCAATTTCCACTAACACTAATAATTCCAACACAATGGAACTATCAATTTCATCTTTAATCAACACGAACTTATTCATCATTAATATTATAACTCACAATATTTAACAATCAGGTCGTTCCCAAGAAAGAGGGGGTTTTTCGATAAGGATTTCTCCTTATTGGTAGCCGCATGCAATTAGATGACCAAACCTCTCCTTGATGTAACTTCTAGACATTGTAAATATTGCAATTTAATAATATGAATAACTTTGTCGCCTCAATTATTGATTTAATAATATATCATATAATGCGAGATGATCTTGTGACAATAATTGAATCAATAATACGAGAGAGATATGATGCAAGAATTATCGTAGCAATAATTGAGTATAACCGAGTGACTTTTTACGTAAGCATCAATAATTAATACCGTGTGCTACTACTTACCAACACGTGTATTATCGTACTTTTACTGACAGAGTAGTTCAACAGGTTTAAAAGAACACTTCCGCCATTAGTTATAAAAGATAATTTCATGCGCTTAAATACGACAATACTTTCGTTAATAGGGGTCCACCAATGATTGTGTCATCGCATGATATTCCCCCGACAAAAAGAATATTCCCCGACCAAACGAATATTTTATAACAACTTGCATACTTTGCAAAATTTATGAATACTACCCACAGCTATAACATTATATCAAATCCACACCATAATATTAAAAAAATATTTTGAGAAATTTAAATGTATATTTATAAAATCTGGGGTCTCACACTAATAACCTTACGAAAATAATCAATTTTAGCATAATTAGTAGTTAACCAATAAATCCTTAAGATCACATCAAATGCAAGTATTTTCAAATAGATGATATCAACAGGTAATGCGAGGGTATCGATTTGAATCAAACAAGATTTATAAATGGTGGATGTAATGACGGTTTCTCCCAACAGAGTTTCAACCGATAAGTCAAAGTCTAATTTCTCCGGAGTCAAGTTTAAACGTTGAGCATAAGCATATGAAATAAAAGAATGGGTAGAACCGGTATCGAATAAGGTATAGACTTTGGTGTCATCATTACTCCTAGACTTGACTTCGCTATAGGGCACATTCCACCCTCAATTGGTTCGCCGTACTCCTGATCCATGATCTGTGACACCCCCAAATCTGGGTTACCTGACCCCCGAGTTTGGTGCTCATGATCCATAATATAAGTAACATCTAACTACCCATTCATTGATGAATAGAATATTACACTACATTAACTGATATAGTTAATACATTCATCCCAGGTCATCTAACCTTAACATTACAAACTTACCTTTTAGATAAACAAAAAGGGTCCACAAATATAACATAATAATAATGTTCATTCATAGTTACTCTATCACTATGCCTTTGCCTTTGTTCTTCACAGCACCTCCCGCCACTTCGTCCCTAGCTAAAAAGTTTTATTTAACAAGGGTGAGCAACAAATTTGCCCCACAAGTTAAAATATACAATAAATGTATAAGAATCAAGGATAATAGACTATCTATTTTGATAGAATGACAGTTCGAAAAACTTTGAAATAGCTGAACAATTTATTCTACTCTAACCAATCTTATCGCAACCTATGCAACACAATAGTTCAATAATGAAAGCGTATAACACTTTCAAAGTTTCTACGATATTCGATTGAATAATAAATTAGAAGTATTCTCCAAAGTTTAAGCTGAATGATCTCAAATGATCTTGAAATTATCTTCTCGAGTAACAATCAAAGATTTACTTTGATATACACAAATAACAGGATGGAAATATTTTCCAGAGTTATGCTGAGTGATCACAAAGGATCTTGAACTTCTCTTCTCGAGTAACTATCAAAGATATACTTTGATATACCCAGGTATATCAGATAACCATAAAGATTAAATCATACCCCTCTGCAAGTACTTAGAGCGGCCAACTCCTTATACCCTATATTATGCATAATACTTACACGCGCGTAAAGGCCGAATATACGACCAAATATGTTCCCTTTATATAAAAGGTTGTTCTTCTCAGTCTTATAATCAGAGTTTGATTTATAACAACGAAATACAATAATTTCAATATCTAATAACTTTCTCGATCTAACCGAAATAATTGGCATCGATCAGTCAATAATAATTGAATTATCTTCTCAAACCTATCAAGTTCTAACAATTGTTCGTCTAGCAAGAATAATTAGCTAAGACATATTTCAACATAATTTAATAATAGACAAGAATTATCTGTACTGTCAATAATAGCTTCTATGGATGTAAATATCCAACAATAATTATTTTCCAAGTATATTTTTAGAATCACTAATTCAGTTTGAATTAATAAATATGCACTAACTGCGACTAATCAAAAATAATTCTCAGACGTGGTTTAATCAACAATAATTAACGACCATAATAATTGAACGAATATAACTCAAGGTTGAGTTAAAGAAACTTGCCTTCCGCATTGATTACTGCTACACAATATACTTATATGTGTTTGTAAGACCTATAATCAACAATATCGGTCTCACAATTAGCACAATAATTTATAACACACATTACTGTAATTAACATTCAATCTTTCTCCTAGACACATCACCACATAGCCACATCAGCGTTTATAACCTATATAAACACTCATCAAGTCTAATTAGTTTGGTCTGGTTGGACTTCAGTCTATTCTCGGTGTACTGGTCACCCTATCCGACAATTAACACTTATATTGTCAATTAAACTCGGTCTCAAAACTTTAATATTATTTTAGATAAATCATATATCCTTTATAATATTTTTCGGAAGCTTTTAATAATTTTTAAACAATTATTATAATTTATAATAATTTTTCAAACACTAGAATCATTTTTAAATGATTTCAATGTCAAATAATCTTATCATCTTTAATATTTAATAATATAAAATTATTAATGACATACTTGTCAAAATATTAAAGTTATTATTAATAACTTAAAATATTTTTAAATCATCAATATTCTACTTAAATAATTTTTAAAATAATAAAAATCATTTTAAATCATCACAATTAATATTTAAATATTAATGAATTTATCATAAAAATATTAAAAGTCACTAATTATAACTTCAAATATTTTTAAAAATAATTTTCTCATTTTTAAATCAATAAAATCATTTATTTAATTTAATAATTAAATAAATCTAATATCATTGATATTAAATTATTAATGAAAATTCTCCAAAAATATTAAAAGTTATATTTTATAACTCAAACTATTTGTAAACACTTTATTCTTATTTAAAATGATTTTAATAATATTAAATTCATTTTTCTCTAATTTATTTAATATAATAATTAAATAAATTAAATACCATTAATATTCAAATAATTATAAATATTAATGAAAAATATCCCAAATTATCAAGAGTTATTTAACATAATTTAAATTAATTTTTAAAATCCTTTTTGTAATTTTTAGAATTTAGTTTCTATTTTTAATCATTTTTCAGAAATTCAGAAAATAAAAATAAAAGAAACCGTCGCTGTAGGCTAAAGCGACACATTCTGTCGTATTAGGTGTTCTTAGCTCAAGAACACTGACAATTCAGTGTTCAACATGCCCTGTTTGACCGAATTTAATTTTGAGTCTAATTTTATTTCTGGGCTAACTTAGGCTTTGATCTTGTAGTTAACATGTAATACTACAGTTATAAATCTTCATCTCATTCAAACAACATCACAACAAAGAGATCTGGGCTCTCAAAGTTACTGTCATACCAAATCTGGGTTTTCTGGGTAACCTAGAAACCCAAACAGTGTTGACTAGACACTTTCTAGCTCGATTTTCTCAAGGTTCTGGTCATCCAATTTGTGTTCTTAAGGTTCAAATCTATAGTCTTTGTGTCAAGGAACATCACTAAAACAACAGATCGGTCCAACAACAAAACAATGACCAGATTTGATTTGGTTAAACCCTGTTAGAAAGTTTATGCAAACCTTTTTTGAAAATTCCAGAAATTCTAAGTCATGGCCGAATGGCCTAATTTGACCACCTGCTACGTTCGATCTGTTGATTATTTACATGATCTAAAGCCACAAATATAAAGTACACATGACATACTACAAACCGGTTAAAACAACATCATCATAACACTTAACAATTGACAGATCAAGTCTTTGCAAAGTCTTGTCAGACGCTGGTTTAGAATTTCTAGGTTACCCAGAAATCACCCGGTCATGGTCGGTCAACCGACTTTAACCAACAATAACATGAAATCTAGACATCGAATAGCTATAATTCCACTTCCAGATCGAAGTACTCATGGCATACTACAAATCCAAAAAATAAAATACCAAAAATCAAAAACAGAGAAAGAGCTAAGGCCACTGACATTTGGTTGTCAGACCACCTTAGTGTTCTTGGACAGTTTTAAAAATATTTCACTTTTAAAGCCATTTAATGATATAGATCTATGATGGATCATCATAGATCATCATAAAACATATTCTAGCACTTATATAAACACATAAACACAAATTTTGACTAAGCATACAAGATCAAAAGGAAACTTCGGGTTTATACCTTTCTAATTCCAATCCTTGATCTTAGCTCTCTTCTACTGATCTTGATGATCTACGGGCTCTACTAGTGACTGAGTCACTTCAATTTTTTGTGGCTAAGGAGAGAGAATAGGTTGGTTAAGAGTTGGATAGCAAATGAGTAATTTTTGTGAACTTTCTCTCTCTTAATCTTTTATAATCAATTGGTGCAATGCATATTACTAATATGGCTGATGATCTAGGCTGATTTGCTGGATTTTTTAGGTCATGCAAAGTCAAAAGTTGGTGAACAACTAAAGTTGTTATCAAATTTTACAAGTTAACAATTAAAGAATGTGAAAAGGGCACTATGGTCATTTGTATTATCATTTTAATGGCATTCTTGACAATTGAACCAACCCTTAGGGTTTAACCCTAAGGTTCTAACCCTTAGGTTTCACAACATTAGTTTCTAAGATTTTCAAATTAGAGTTTTTTAAGATAACTGTGACGCCCCCAAATTCAGGTACTTGAAACCCGAACTCGGTGCTTCACGAAACCATTTTTATGAGCAGAATAATACTTATAATAATAAAAATAATATAAATATCAAACTTAATGTACATATATCAAAGTCTGAATCCCAGGTACGGGACCTTTAAACATTCATTACATGATAGATAACATATATAATCCTTATCTTATTAAAGTAAAACTATTACATAATATAACACCAACTTATTCTGCAACCTTCCCTTTCCCTTTGTTCTTAGCCGAGCCTTCTGGTTGCTCACACTTAGCTGAAAACATTTAAATTAAGCAAGGATGAGCATTTGAGTACCCATCAAGTAATAGCAATAATAAATATTAGCTGAAAGAAGTAAATGTTTTCTTTGTACGACACTTCTACAACGAATCAACAGTTGTAAAGTAAGCTGAACCAATAATAACAATATATTAATTCTATATCAAAATTTTAAAACTACGTACTGACTATAACTGGAGATTACTCGACAGACTGTGAACATTTTTTTTTATTTTCAAAAAGGTTAAATAGAACTTCATCATCAAGAATCATAACTTACGGGCATGGGGGTGATCAATTTAGTTATGCCTTGTATTGATTAATACTACATGCATGAACGATATTATCGTTCATTTGATCCGCCTTTGGCACATAAAAGTTTTTCCATATACTGGATGTTCATACTTAGTCGGGAATCCGAACCAAAATAATTTGGTCGAATAATAATAAAGTTCTATCTTGTTCAATAATATTTTTAAGTTTCAGGTTCAAATAGGATCAAATAGCTTAGACAACTTTTAAGTCAACGATAACGTAATGGAAATTAATAAGTATATATCAACATGTGATTAAATACGGTGATTATCCAAGTGAGGACACAGATAACCATATTTAGAAATTATAAGCAGAATAAATATCCGAATTATACAATAATCATCATCGATAAATAATGATCTGGATACATAATCGATAACAATAGAGTTAATATTGCAGCACAATGATAATATAATTCTGAAACTTTCTTACTTATGTCCATTGCATAAAGTAAATGTAAAGGTAGGATATTTGCCTGATCTGCTGATTACAATACGCAACTTAGTTTTATCTTTTATATATCAACATATCATTAATAAGATCATTTTATCGATTAAAATATTATATCATAACACATAGTACTGCTATTTGCAGTCAGCACATTACCTAATCACATTGTCACATATGTTTAGCAGTCATTGGATCATAAACAAACACATATCTAGTCAAGTTATCTAACTCCAGATCAATTTCTGAAACATGTCGGGGTACCGACGGCTTTATCGGGTAATTATTGAGTTTAAAATTCTATTATATATCCTTAATATTATTCTGGATAATTTAAATATTAGTTGTATTATTTTTTATAGCCTTATAATAATTTTTAAATAATAATTATAATTTATCATGATTTTTCAAACACTGGAATCATTATTAAAATGATTTAAATATTAAATAATTCTATTATCATTAATATTTAATTAATATTAAACTATTAATGAAATCATTGCCAAAATATTAAAGTTATTTATAATAACTCAAAATATTTTTAAAGTATTAATATTACTCTTAAATGATTTTTTAAAACAATTAAAATTATTTTTAAATAATTACAATTAATATAAAAATATTAATGTATTACTTATCAAAATATTAAAAGTCATTAATTATAACTTAAAATATTTTTAATTCATTTATATCTTTTTAAAATGATTTTCAAATTAATAAAACCATTTTAAAACTATTTATTTAATATAATTATTAAATAAATCTAATATCATTAATATTAAATTATTAATGAAATTTACCTTTAAATATTAAAAGTTATATTTTATAACTTAAAATATTTTTAAACACTTTATTTTCATTTAAAATGATTTTTCTAATATTAAAACCATTTTTAAACTAATTTATTTAATAAATAAATGTAATATCATTAATATTAAATAATTAATGAAATTTGCTTTAAAATATTAAATGTTATATTTTGTAACTTTAAATATTTTTAAATACCTTAAAATGATTTTTAATATAATAAAATCATTTTTAATTAATTTATTTAATGCATTTATTAAATAAATTAAATATCAATAATATTCAAATAAATATTAATATTTATGAAAAATATGTCAAATTATTAAAAGTTAATTTTATAACTTAAAATAATTTTTAAAATAATTTTTGTAATTTTTTTAAATTAATTTCTAATTTTAAATAATTTTTGGAAATTTAATTAATTAAAATTAATAAAAGTTTCGCTAAAGGTCCCTATAGCGACGAAACTTTCGCTATAGGTGTTCTTGAGGGTTCTTCATCAACCCAAAAATTCATAGACAGTTTTCAACTTAGCTAGTTTGACTAATCATACATACTAGACCATAATGATTCTGGACTTGAAATTTTGTTAAGATTGTAGTATTAATGTAATACTACAATAATCAACTAGTTCCATGTCTATTCCACATCATAACAGAAAGATCTTGACCTCCAAAATTATTGTCAGAACTGTTCTTCATTTTATGGGTTTTCCAGAAATGAAGAACAGTCGAGGCACCTACTTTACAAGCCTTGATTCAAATGTTCTGGGCTTGCTATGCTTGTTCTAATGGTTCATAATTATAGAGTACATGACAAGGAACAATTATAATATATTAGATCAACCTAGTTAACATCACCAAATATAAGAGATCTAAGTTGGTCAAAGTACCTGTCAGGAACATGTTCTTGAAGATTCTGGGTTTTCCAGAATTGTCATCCGGGCAGATCGGTCAACCCAGTTTGAACATGATTATCTATGATTATGTTAAGGATCTGGGTGATCTAAGGACATGATTGTGTAGTCCTTATATCAGACTACAACGTTAAAGCAACAACATGACCTAACTACTAACACACAACAAGATATGATGCTAGAAAAAATATTGTCAGACGAAATCTGGGTTTCTGGGTTACCCAGAAACTCAGTTTTTGTGAACGGTCAACGAGGTTTGACTGCCTGTATCTTTCAATATACACATGATCTGGGCTTGATTCAAGTTTCAGATCAAAGTCCTTACAACATAGAACAGATATATAACATCAAACACCACTAACACTAAACACAGAGATATCTATGAGCCCTGAAATTCGTTGTCAGACCACAGTTTTAAATTTTTTTTAGATTTTGTAAATCATCAAATCCAAGCCTATAGATGTTATGGATCTAACATCTATCAACCCAGATTATCAAAATACACTACATACAACATGTTTTAACATAAAAATCTAACATCTAACACACCAATCAAGATCAGATTTGAGTTTAGGGTTTATACCTTTATGAACCAATTCTTGATTCAAGGCTGCTGATTTGTTAGGGGTGTTAGTGGGGCTTGTTTTGTGACTGATCTAGCAAGGAAACTTCGGAGGTTTGGGGCTGGGAGGGTTTTGGTTGAGTGAATGTGTATGAATGAGCTTAAATGTGACACTTTCTCTCTCCAATCTGTTATATATAAGTCTTGGATGCAATGAATTGGCTGAAGTAGCTGATTTGATGGAATTTATTATTCACAAGTAAAGTAAAGAGTGGCTGAACCACTAAACTGCTGGCTAAATTGGCAAGCAATCTAATAAACATGTGAGAAAGGGTAGATTGGTCAATTATCTTGTTATTTTAATGGTAATTTTGTAATCTTGGAAACTGTTAGGGTTTGACCCTTATGGTTTAACCCTAAGGTTCTACAATGTCATCTTCTAGGATTTTTGCAATTAGGGTTAAAAAATGTAAAAATTTAGTTTCCTAAAAATGTAATTTAGAGTTTACTATTTTAATTAGTTTTCTAATTACATTATACTTGAACATTTAGGGTTTAAGATCCAATAATTAGCATTATGACTTATAATTAATAATTAGGGTTACCAATTTAGCAGATTAGGGTTTCTAGTTTAGTAATTAGGTTTCTAATTACTAATTTGGATTTTCAAAAATTAGGGTTTCCCTAATTAAAAATTATAATTCTAACACTTGATAAGTAATCACATTAACACAATTACAAACAATCTTGAACCCTAATTTGAGTTTTAAATTAGGGTTTCACAAATTAATGTTATGATTTGGTCATGATACACCATAATTGACCAACCATTGTCAGTCTGCAGTACATATTTATAGCACTGAAATAAAAAGAATATTTATTATTCTCATGCCTTGATCAATATCCAAAATTAGGGTTTGGATTCCATATCTGATTTACCTTATATTTATTAATTAAGTTAAAATAATTAACTTAATAATCTGAACTAAAATTCATATAATAAAACAATCATTATAGTAATTCTAATAATCATTCCATATATTATCAAATAATATATAAACATACTTTCATGGAAAATAAGTAATAAAAATATTTTTATTACCAATTTAATTTATTTTAAGATTATAATTTATAATGATCATTAATTCTAAAATAAAATCATTTGTAATTATTCATGTAATAAATATATTTTTATTTATCACATAAATACATATACTTTGCCTTGCACTTATTCTCACCTTTAAAATAATAATAATAAAAATTTATACGCAAAATTCCTGATTTAATTATATAGAAAATATCGGGTTATTAAAATAACTAAAATATAATTACTGTTTCATAATTATACTAAAGGTTATCAATCAGATTAGGGCTTACTAATTAGGATTAGGGTTTAGGGTTCCCAAATTTAAAATTAGGGCTTCTCGCTATTCGATTAGGGTTCCTAACTGTGTGTTAGGGTTTCTAAACCTGAGATTGGGGTTTCTAATCCCTTATTTGGGTTTACTAATTTTAAACCCTATCCGATCAATCATTGATCAAAAACTCTATATAGTACAAAAGCATACTCACAAATACCTTTATTATAATTGTGATTTTTATCGAATCTCTATCCGATCTTAGGGATAGGGTTTTAAATTTTCAGTTAAGCACAACTCTACTTTTATTTCTTAGTCAATACACAAATTGACTAATTCTCAAAACTCGTATCACAGATACACAACACAATTTTGATAATCAATATCAATATTAAATTATAATAAAAAAAATTATTCATAAAATTCGGATTATTCAAAATCTCGAGTTATTACATGATCTAAATCATTAATCTTTGGTCTATATCGAATTGGGGTTGACCATTCTGTACGGGATAATTCAAAACTCAATGTTGGGTTCTCCCAATTGCTGTCCAAAAAAAGAAATACATATCATCTATTTTAGCCTTCTTGGATCGGACGTCTCTTTCTACAATATCAATGTGTCATGCGTGTAGCATCCTCAAATCTCGGTCCTAATCACCAAGGATCTGGTATACTGATTCTATAACTATTACGGAAGATATAAACATAAATTGTTTATACATTAAACATTAGACACTAATCCCGAGATCGAGAACCTTCACATAATATCTGAATCAATATCCTATCTAACAAACAAAGTTATTATCATAAATTACTATTACAAATCTAGTTGCACACATAGTCCCAAGCTGAACTTGGCTTTGACGTTTCCTTGTATCCAACGTATTCGCCTTAATCTGCAATGTTTATCATGATATAGCAAGGGTGAACAACAAATTTTCCCAGCAAGTTTAAGTTTAATAAATTAAGGATATATCACGATGGAAAGATTTTGAATAATAATTGGATAAAATTCAACAATATAATTATGAATTAGCATGGACAAATTTTTATAGCTGAACGAACATGGAACATGACCATATCAATTATATCTGGACCGAATGGTAATGAAGGTGATCAACCTTTCATACCTGATGAATACATGGAATATGCACAGAGTAGGATTCAACAATTCATAGACATGGTAATCAGCAATGATTATCCATAAGCATATTTGAATAAACAACTCGAAGTTGAGTTAAGGAAACTTGTCTAATCTGTTGATTATCGTTACGCAACTTATTTAGCTTTGTCTGAAAACCTAATATAAATAATACAGATCTCCAAATATTAGAATAATGTCATCACGGTATAATACTATTATATATAAACATATAATAACCTAAACACATAACACATAACCCTATCAGTCTATACAACACATAAGACCTAGTATCAAGTCAGACTATTGTAGTCTGAGTTGAATATGACATAATCCTGACATCCTGACTGTAGCAATCCAGAATTTTATTTATAATTTCAAATATTTATTGAATTAAATAAATATTTTAATTGATGTGTTTGTTGTTTAGTAGATATTTGTTGGAGTTTGTTGTTTAGTAGATATTTGTTGGATTATTTATTAGTAAGTAAATAATTTGTGAGTTATAAAAATTAACTTAATTAAGATAAAGAGTGATGAATTAAATTTATGAGATAATACTCTAATTTAACTCAATAACTTAATTAGAGAGTTATTAAGGATTATATAGTTTGTTATAATGTTATTTAATTTGATATTTGTAATTTAAGTGATGTGTTAATTTATTAAATAAAATTATAATTATAATGAAAATTATAATTTTATTGTATTTGTTTATGTGGTAAATGGATTTAATAAATTGTTATTAGATTTAATTTAATTTGAATATGGGAATTTATTTAAATAAAGTGTGATAATAAATATGATTTATGAAAATAGATTAAAAGAGTTTTAATTTGGTTTTACCAAACAAAGCCTTAGAGTTTTTTTTATTTCTTATTTTAATCTTGTTTTGCCAACTAAGGCTTAAGGAATGATTAAGTCATTATTTTAATTAGTTTTTCCAAACAAGGCCTTATGGCTTTTAAGTTTTAAAAAAAAACTGATAAGTATTTAGTAGCCTTATTATATTATACGTCAGTTTTATTTTTATGTTAGCGTCTGTTTTAGTTTACGTGAAAAGAGTTTGGCCTAAGCCTAAGAAGAAGAGAGAAGAGAGAGTTTACAGAGAAGTTTGAGAGAGTCATATTCTTTGAGAAATTGAAACAAAAGAGGTGATTATGAGAATCAAAGAAGGGAGATGGAGGATAATCAAGCCATTCTCATCATCTAATTAAGCTTAAGGAGAAATTAAAAGGTAATATTATAGCCCTAGTTTTTAGTTATGTTTTATCAAAACTTCTTCTCTTTAATTGGTTGTGGTGCATGATTTGATTAAGGAATTGGTTTATAAAGATTATTGGGTATGTATAATCTGTTAATTATCTTTTTAAAATAATTTTTGGTAAACAAGTCCATGGAAACATGTTTTGGAATGAAGAAATTGAGTTTTATTGATATATATATATATATATATATATATATATATACATTAGGGCTTGTTTTGGAATAAAAATTGATGATGAATTCATGATATAATCTAAAATTGTTTATATATGTTGTTAGTATGATGAAAAAACGAAAACAACCCAAGTTGAACGAGACAAAACGGATGTAAAACGAATTCGTAGTGAATGAATTTGCTAGAGATGTTAAAACATGAAAATAGAATATGAACATGTGTTTTGGGTCAAATTTTAAGTTGGTTAATGTTTTTATAAATTGTTAGAATTCTAGTATGTTGTAGTTCTATGAATTACGAACCCATAGAATCAAAAATGGATTGATTTGGATGAGTATAACTCATGTTATGAAAATCGGAAGGAGAGGAGGTCTGTAAAATTGCAAAGTGCAGAACCTGAAGGGCCATTCTGCCTCCCAGGGCGCAGCTGCGCTTCCCCCAAGGCCAATTGGGGCGCAGCTGCGCCGTGCTTCAGTGTTGGGTAGATTGTTTTGACCTGCTGTAGTAAATTAGACATAACATTTTCATACGAACTCCGATTGAGGTGATTCAAGATGATCCGGAACGAGGACAAATAGACCTACAACTTTTATTCTTTAAGGTTTTCATTTTGAGGTCGGGAAAAATAGTCAAAATGGTAATCTTTGTGACTATTGTGTTTTCGGAGGCAATCGGAGGGCGTCAGGCATGCACGTATGCAAGTGTAATGCTCTTGACGATAATAGATGTTGTTATAAGTTATAGAACATGAATATTATGAAGTATAATGATGCTTAACATTAATAAATGATATATTAGATAAGTTGAATACGATACTAAGCACATACAAGAGAGACAAATCAGGCGTGTTTAATAAACATCAAACGCCGTGATAAGTGTTAATGAACGTAAAGAGTGTTTTAAATCAAATGAAATGAATATAATAAGATATTGAATAGGTTAATATAAAACCAATAAGTGGTCCTAGCAAGACTTAAACACTTGAATGAACTTCGAATATGAAATATAGTGATCTATAAGTCGAAAGTTAACACAATCAAATTGAACAATTGTTTATTGATAATAGGAAGGGTTATGAGATATAGAGTATAGTTTACATTACAACTACTATGCATTGCTATGTGACTAATAGTTGATGTGCATGATTATATAATTGTGTAGGGCACGTAAAGTGCAGATAACTGTAAGCTGTTAAATTGTTATTGGTAAACAACAATCAAGGCAAGTCTTTCAGTTCCTATTTGCTATGTGAATTTCATTATTTTAAATCTTTATTTTAAAGAGTATGATGTGTTATATATATGTTGAATGTATGAAATGTTAAAGTCAATTTATGACTACGTTGTTTGACTAAAAGCATGCTGATTGAGTAAGGAACTCAATCTTTATACTTGTTATATGAATTGTAGCATGTATGTTATGTTAGTCCAATGTTTATGAGATATATGTTGAGCATGTTATTATGTGATACATGATGCATGAAAACTGTTAGATTTTACTGGGCTGTCGAGCTCAACCTTGCAAATAACCACTTTTGCAAGTTTAAGATTCAAGGTAAAGTTATATGTTACTTAAAAGACATGAATCAGATGTGATACTTGAAGATTTACACACTTTGGTTGTGTTATTATTATTTGAACCATGTTTAAGGTTCCGAATAATGTATTAATGTTAAATTGTAATATCGTTTTGCGATGTAAACTATTGTAGTATTAAAATGATTTTGAGATATTTAGATGTAAAGGTTGAAGGTTTTGGGAACGAAGATAGTTGTAATAGAAAATTTTAATTATTCCGCAAATTTCAATGTTTATATTAGCGTTTGATGATGTAAAATTAGAGGTTGGTTGTATTATTAATGACCGAAGTCGAGAATTAAATTGTATGAATTTTGGGGTCGTTACACCGACGGCCTAGTTGGACAATTCTCGAGCCTAATATCCATTAGACTCTGCCTAAACTGATTCAAAAATATCATAGATAATTTATTATCAGTCAAAATATTTTTCATAAGCTCGTAATAATTTTCAGATAATTATTACCATTTATCATGATTTTTCAATCATTAATATCATATTTATATGATTTAAATACCATATAATTCCTTTATCATTAATATTTATATAATATTAAATATTAATGAAAATCATTACATAATATTATAATATATTTATAATATATCAAAGTATATTTTAATACTTTAAAATCATGTTTAAATGATTTTTAAACAGTTAAATCCATTATCCAATAATTGCTATTAATATTAATGTGGTTAGTTATGGGTAAAATGCGCAAATATTTTAAATAAGCAAGTGGTTATAAAATATTCATTGTTGTCGGGAAATATTAGTTTGGTCGTGGAATATTCTTACCGCTTGTGGGGAATATTCGCATGCGATACGTTAACTTCGATCGGGCCCCATAACGGAAAGTGATTGGATGAAGAAAACGACAAGTATAAGTTGTTTATAAATAACGACGTAGTTGTTACCGTTAATATTGTTGGAATACCTTTTGGTTAAAAAACACGAGTGCTTTGCGGTATTGCACCAATTATTGATTCTTACGTAAGAAGGCACTACTCAATAATTGTTACAGTAATTACTGTTTAATATTTTATTTTATTTATTCAATAATTGCTACGTTGATATTTTATATTATTGTTGTTTCAATAATTGTCATTACACAGTATTTTCCTTTATCAGATTAATAATTCATAATATTATTAGATAACATTATTGCCAATGTCTAGAAAGTTTTGTCTAAAAAGAGGTTTGGTCACTTAATTGCGCGCCAGTAAGGAGAAATCCTTATTCGAAAGCCCCCTCTTTCCTGGAAACGGCTTGGTTGCCAGTATTGTGATTCTATAATATTATTTGTGAATAATTAATTTTTGATTTATATGATAAGGAAAACATTCATTTTATGTGGATATAGGTGGAGAAAATTTTAAAGTGACAATTGTTGAAAAATTGATATTTTATATTTCTGATAAATAATTCATTTAAATATATTATTATATTTTAATAATATAATAATGGAGATAGTTTTACAATGAATGTGGGATGTATGAGTATATGAGTAGGAGGAGTATTTTTGTTACTAAAAATATTTAAAACATGTTTGTGGGCCCATTTCTTGACTGGAATTTGATTATAGCCTGTAAAATCGTCTGTATGTGGATTTGACCAATTTCGCATTTGGAATTTGGAAAAACTTTCTTCTGCTATGATTGTAGAGAATTAAATTTCCTATGGAATGGACATAAGATTCGAATTTTTCTGATAAAAAGACTATTTATTATGAATTATTAAAGTTCTAAAGTTCTGAAATAATTAATTTTTGAAAGTTTTAATTATTTTTAATAAGAAAAACATTTTTTGTATGTTTTGTGAGGTGGGCTACTTGGTGGCTGATGTTTTGGCAAAATAAGGGTGCGTAGGAAATTTAAAAAAAATATATATTTATATTTTATTAAATTTTCTACTTTGGTTGTGACGCCCCCAAAATAGGTATACATCACCTATTCTGAGTTGTCAATACATGGTACAGAAACAACTACAACTTTATTATTACAACAGTAAAACTGTGAGTTTGAATACAAATATTATCTTCTAGACAATATCTATACTCAAATAAATCCTCATCACATTTATTGATACATTATTTTACAAAAATGGTGAGGACTACTAAACAATTCTTTCTAAAACCTTCATTCCATACCCCAGAGCTGCGTACTCGCTTATATTCTCGCCTCCCGAGAAGAAAAATGGAACAAAAAGGAAAAGGGTGAGCTCAACTAGCCCAAGTAAAGAATATTATGACTAAGATAATATACAACAAATTATCGTTAGTCTTCAACAGGAAAAATCTAATAGAATACAATAGACAACAAATTTTAAATCAATATTCGCAATGAAATAATAATTCATTAGAAGAGTTAAGTAGAGAATGCAAACTACTATCTTCTATGTATGAATTTAAAAGTTCATCGTCTCATCTTTTATCCCTCGTAACATCAATCAATATACATCCGAATCAAATATTCATCTTTGCACTATAGGCCAAAGATATTCATCGATTAATTGGTCATGTTCATCTAAACACACTGCTCATCTTTGCACTACTACCAAAGATATTCTTGAGAAATCATTCATCTTTGCACTACAGGCCAAAGATATTCAATAATATCATCATTTAAGATCGAGGTTGATGAAAATATTTTTAAAGAAACGAATCCAGTGAAACAAAATGACAAGGATTAAGGATTAAGGATTCGTACTTTGTTTTATCCATGTCCAAAAATACCTCAAAAATAATCATAGTGGTGTAAAATTCAAGAATGATCAAAACATGGATACAATCAAAGCTAGTATCCAGAATAGATATTTTGGACAAAAAGAAGAAATTTTATTTTTCGGTGAATAGTGCCGTATACGTGAATAGTGTCGTATACGTGAATAGTAACTCCGACACCAAAAGATAGAAATTTCCAAAAAACATCTTCACGCTTCATGAATAGTACTCGTGAATAGTAACTCGTGAATAGTAACTCATGAATAGTAACTCGTGAATAGTAACTCATGAATAGTAACTCATGAATAGTAACCCCGACATGAAAAAGTTCCAAATTTGATAAAAAATTTCAACCAATATTTCAGCATAATGATATTGAAGAAATAATATCATTTGAGAAGAAAATAACATCCCTTACCTCGAAAGATTAGTACTTCTAGCTGGAATACCGGGTATAGTGCTGAAGGGAACTTGCACCGTCTAACAATACTCAAAGTATACTCAAAATACTCACAAGAATACGCTCGATAATATAGAGAAAGAAAACTTCAGTTTCTGGTGTGATTTTCAATTCTAACCTAAGCACCCTATTTATAGGAAATTGCTTAGAACACCAAAGCAGAAAATTTAATAAATTAATAATATAATTATATAAATTTCCTACGCATGCCTAGAATCTGATTTCAGCCATCAAACACATGCCACATTCTAGAAAAAGTAAGAAAAAACGTTTTTCTAATTTAAAATAATTTAAACTTCCAAAAATCAATTATTTCGGAGCTTTGGAACTTCAATAATTCATAATAAATAGCCCTTTCATTAGAAAATTCGAATCTCGCGAGTTTTTATAGGAAATTCAATTCTCTACAACTTTGCAGAAGAAAGTGTTTCCAAATTCCAAATAGAAATTGACCGAAATCCATAAGCAGGCGATTTTTTAAAGCTATAATCAAATTTCAGTCAATAAATGGGGTCCACCGACATGTTTAACATGTTTTAAACATTTATTGCAATAAAAATACTCTTCCTCCTTGTATACTCATATATCCCACATTCGTTGTAAAAATATCACCATTATTATATTATTAAAATATAATAATACCTTTAAATGAATTATCTTATCAGAAAAGATAAAATTTTAATTTTCAACAATTGTCACATTAAAAATTTTCTCCATCTATATCCACATAAAATCAATATTTTCCTCATCATATGAATCAATAATTAATTATTCACAAATAATATTACAGAATCACAATATTGACAACTCAGCAGGGTTCTTCAGGAAAGAGGGCTTTCCAATAAGAATTTCTCCTTCATTGGCGCAATTAGGTGACCAAACCTCTCCTTAGATGTAACTTTCTAGACATTGCCAATAATGTTATCTAATAATATTATTCGGATAATATGAATTATTGCTTCGATAATGAAAAAATATCGTATAATGACAATTATTGAAATAATAAAGAATATAAAATATCAACGCAAAGCAATTATTAAATCAATAAAATAAAATATCGATCGGTAATTATCGTAACCATTATGAGTAGTGCCTTCACGTAAGAATCAATAATTGTGCAATATCACTGCGTACATCGTGTGTTTTAACCACCGAGGATTTTAATAGTAATTGCAGAATAACTATTCGTTGTTATTTTTAAACAACTTATATTTGTCGCTTTCTTCATCCAATCGCTTCGTTATGGGCCCATACACGGTCGCTACCGCCGCATTTAATATTCCCAAAGCATTTAATATTCCATTCACCAAACGAATATTCCTCGACAACAATGAATATTTTATAACCACTTGCTTATTTTGAAATATTTGCGTATTTTACCCCTAACTATCCACATTAATCAAATCAACCCTTACTATTTCAAAATAATAAATAGAGAAAATTAAATTTCATTAATAATAAGTTGGGGTCTTACATTGGTGTTCTAAGCTTTTTCCTATAAATAGGATGCTTAGGTTAGAATTGAAAATCACACCAGAAACTGAAGTTTTCTCTCTCTATATTATCGAGCGTATTCTTATAAGTATTTTGAGACTTTGAGTGTTGCTATACGGTACAAGTTCCCTTCAGCACTATATCTAGTATTCCAGTCAGAAGTACTGTCTTTTCGAGGTAAGAGATATTATTTTTTTAATAAAATGATATTATTTATTTCAATATCATTATGCCGAAATATTGATAGTATTTTTCTTGTGAAATTCTTGTCTTTTAGTGTCGGGATTACTATTCACGTATACGGCACTATTCACGTATACGGTACTATTCACAAATACGACACTATTCACAGAAAAATTAAATTTTCATTTTTTTGTCCAAAATATCTATTATGGATACTAGTTTTGATTGTATCCATGTTTTGATCATTCTTGAATTTTACTCCACTATGATTATTTATGAAGTATTTTTGAACTCGGTTTGTTTAAAGTACGAATCCTTAATATTTGTTCTTTTGTTTCACTGGATTCGTTTTCTTGAAAATATTTTTCATCATCCTCAGTCCTAAATGATGATATTACTGAATATCTTTGGCCTCTAGTGCAAAGATTAATGATTTTCTGATGAATATCTTTGGCCTATAGTGCAAAGATAAACAGGTGTTGAGATGAACATGACCAACTGATGAATATCTTTGGCCTGTAGTGCAAAGATGAATATTTGATTCAAGATGAATATTAATTGATGTTATAGGGATAAAATAATGATGATGGACTTTTAAATTAATAGATTATAGTAAAATTCATTCTCTACGTAACTCATCTATGAATTATTATTTTCGCTGCGAATATTGATATGAAATTTGTTGTCTATTGTATTTTATCAGATTTTTCCTTGTTAAAGACTAACGATAATTTGTTCTATATTATCTTAGTCATAATATTCTTTACTGGGCTAGTTGAGCTCACCCTTTTCTTTTTTGTTCCATTTTTCTTCTCAGGAGGCGAGAATGTAGCGAGTTCTAGTCGGAGTGTGGAATGATGGTTCTAGAAAGTTGTTTTAGTAGTCCTCACCATTTTTGTAAAATAATCTACCAATAATTGTAATGAGGACTTATTTGGGTGTGAATATTGTCTAGATAGTAATATTTGTATTTAAACTCACAGTTTTTATGTTGTATTAATAAAGTTGTAGTTGTTTCTGTACCATGTTATTGACGACTCAAAATGGGTGATGTATACCTATTTTGGGGCCGTCACAATTGGTATCAAAGTTTAGGGATATGATCTCTGGCGGAGATCGGGGAATAGAACTATGAGGGGAGAGACGAGTAAAACCTTCGCTAGTGTGTCTTACCTAAGCTTATTTATTGGTTGGTCAGTATATAGGGATATTATGTGATATGTTGATTTCTTTAATTAACCCTTATTTTATAGCAGTATTTGAGAATGTCGACTGAAAATGTTAATACTGGAGTAAATGAGACCATGGAGACACCTTTACTCACTAACGAGGAGAACGTGAAACAGGCTGGCAATGGTCCTCCTGTGAACAACACCACTAAGCAGATGATGAACGACGGGATGTTTAGAAGCTTTTTGTAGTTCATGCAAAATCAGACAAGGGAGACTCGTGCACAAAATACAGGAGGAAATGATAACAACGAATGGTTTGTCACAGCCAAGTAGTTCAAAGAGTTGGGACCACCAGAATTCTGGGGAAAGCTGGATCCGATTAAGGCAGAAACGTGGGTCAAACAAATCACCAAGATATTCGATGTCTTGGGATGCACGGAGGAATAGAAGGTTCCATTCGCCACCTTTATGTTCCGTAATGAGGCATATTACTGGTGGGAATCTGTGAAGTGTACCCACCTAGCCGCACTCTGCATGTCTTGGAAGACGTTTCAAAAACTGTTCAATGATAAGTACTTTCTTGAAAGTATTCGTCATATGAAGGAAGTGGAGTTGATTAGATTGGAACAAAACAACATTACGGTGTCCCAGTACGAGGCAAAGTTTGTAGAGTTATCCAGGTTTGCACCTCATTTGGTGGAGAATGAGGAACGTATGACGTGGATGTTTCTGAGAGGTTTAAAACCCGACATAGGTCAATATCTCATTTCTCATAAATTTTCTCTCTATTCAGATGTTGTCAACATGGCTCAATTATTAGAGCGAGATAACGAGTACATTCAACCGAGAGACCACAACCAGGATCATACCGGTGACAACAGTCATCAGAACAACGATAACCAGCGGAGAAAAAAAATACAGATAAAAGCGGTAACCACTCTAGTGGTAATCATGGCCATAAAAATAGAAGAAGCGAGTAGAGGGGAGATTATAAAAAAAGGAGATTCAACAATGACAATGCGAAGACGTCAGCACCAGCAACTACTGGTTCTAAGGGAGGAGAGAGACCACCAGTTGTATGCTATAAATGCGGGAAAGAGGGACATATCAGTCCAAACTGCCCACAACAGTTCAAGGTATGTTATAATATTAGAAAGGAAGGACATATCGCTCGAGATTGTACAACAGCGAAACCAAGTCCAGCGGGGATGGTGACTCAAAAGGCTGTCCTAGAAAAGTCAAAGTCAACGGTTCCTGGAAGAGCGTTTGTCGTGATAGGTCAAAATGTGAGGAACCCAAATGAGGTGATCACGGGTAAGCTAATTATAAATTCTTGCGAAGTTTATACCTTACTAGATACCGGTGCTACCCATTCATTTATCTCTCCTGCTTGTGCTCAACGTTTAAACTTGACTACGGAGAATTTAGACTTTGATTTATCTGTGGAGACTCCGTTAGGAGAAACTTTCATCACATCCACTGTTTATAAATCTTGTTTGATCCAAGTTGGCACCATCACATTACCTATTGACCTTATCTCTTTAAAGATACTTGCTTTTGATGTGATTTTAGGGATTGATTGGTTAACTACTCATCATGCCAAAATTGATTGTTTTCGTAAGGTTGTTAGTTTTTATATTCCTAACCAACCTATTATACGAATTCAAGCGACTAAACCATTAAAATCAATCACTGTCATATCAAGTCATAAAGCTATTCGTTTATTGAAAAATAGATGTCAAGCTGCCCATGTTATGGATTTGAATAAAGATACGTCAGATTTGAATAATATTCTGTTGTTAGTAAATTTCGACGTATTTCAAGAACTTCGATCACCCCGTAACGTGAAGTTTAATTCTTTATTGATTTTGAACACCGTACACAAAGCCCATTTCTAAAACCCCATATCGAATGGCTCCTATTGAACTTCGTGGAGTTAAAGGTCCAACTACTGAGGAGTTGTTGGACATCGGTTTCATTTGTCTAGTACATCTCCTTGGGGTGCTCTGTTTTTATTTGTAAAGAAGAAAGACGGAAGTATGCGACTTTGTATTGACAATCGAGAATTTAACCATGCCACCATCAAGAATAGGTATCCTCTACCTCGTATTGATGACCTGTTTGACCAGTTGAAAGGAGCACAATTCTTCTCAAAGATCGATCTTCGTTCAGGATATCATCAGCTAAAGATTAGAACTGAGGATATTCCAAAGACTGCCTTCAAAACTCGGTACGGGAATTATGAATTCTTAGTCATGTCTTTTGGATTGACTAATGCTCCTACGGCTTTCATGGATATGATGAACCGAGTATTCAAAGATTATTTGGATCAGTTTGTTGTTGTCTTTATTGATGACATCCTCATATATTCCAAAAGTCGTGAAGATCATGAGCACCATTTGAAGCTGGTACTCCAAAGGCTTCATGAAAACAAGCTATATGCCAAGTTGAAGAAATACGAATTCAGGCTTGAGGAAGTAGCATTCCTTGGACATGTGGTGTCAAAACATGGAGTATATGTCGACCCGGCGAAGATTGAAACAATATAAAGTTGGGAGCAACCGAAGTCGGTGACCGAAGTACGTAGCTTTCTGGGTTTAGCTAGTTATTATCGGAGATTTGTGGAAGGATTTTCTCGAATTTCTATTCTATTAACTCAGCTGACTCAGAAAGATATAAAATTTATATGGAGCGAGGAATACGAGAAGAGTTTCTAAGAGCTTAAGAGGAGACTCATTTCGGCACCTGTTTTGACAATACCATCTGGTTCAGATGGATTTGTTCTCTACAGCGATGCTTCAGGAAAAGGGTTAGAATGTGTTCTCATGCAACATGGGAAAGTCATAGCCTAAGCCTCGCGACAACTTAAAGAGTATGAGAGGAATTATCCTACTTATGATCTAGAGTTAGCAGCAATCCTTTTTCGCGCTAAAGATCTGGAGGCACTATCTATATGGGGAGAAAGTGGAGATATATTCAGACCATAAAAGTCTCAAATATTTCTTCACCCAAAAGGAACTCAACATGCGGCAACGACGTTGGTTCGAGTTGTTAAAAGATTATGACCACACCATTCAATACCATCCTGGAAAAGAAAATGTGGTAGCTGACGTGTTGAGTAGAAGATCATATGCAGGAATGAGTGCGATGATGTCAAGTATACGCATAGAACCAACTTTAATAGAAAAAGTTAAAGTTGCTACCCGGAGCTGATGCGTATGAAGAAGAAAATACAAGAAGGTGCTTTTTTGGAAGCGAGAATCGATGAAGAAGGAATACTTCGAGTCCACTCCAGACTTTGTGTTCCTAACGACTCTGATTTGAAGTACAAGATCATGACGGAGGCACATAATACACCGTTTTCAATCCATCCTAGAAGTACCAAAATGTATCGTGATCTTCGACATACATTTTGGTGGAACAATATGAAGAGAGAGATTGTAAAGTTTATCTTGAGGTGTTTAACTTGCCAACGTGTAAAGGTGGAGCATCAAGTGCCAAAGGGTCCATTTCAACCACTTGAGATCCCAAAATGGAAGTGGGAATACATTACCATGGATTTCGTTACGGGTCTTCCCACGGTTTCTTAAGGTATAAATGCTATTTGGGTTATTGTTGATAGATTAACCAAGTCTGCTCATTTCTTGCCGATACAGGAGACTTATTCCCTTGAACGTCTTGCTCATATATATGTAAATGAGATTGTGAGATTGCATGGCATGCCAGTATCCATAGTTTCGGATTGTGACCCAAGATTTACTTCACAATTTTGGGTTAGTTTGCAAAAAACTATGGGCATGGATTTACGATTCAGTTCGGCATACCATCCTCAAATGGACGGACAATTAGAGAGGACTATTCAAACTCTTGAAGATTTATTAAGACTTTGTGTCCTAGATTTTAAAGGGAGTTGGGATAAGTATTTACCATTGGTGGAATTCTCCTACAACAACAGTTATCAGACAAGTATAGGGGTAGCTCCATTTGAAGCATTGTATGGAAGAAAGTGTCGCTCTCCAGTATGTTGGGATGAGGTAGGTGAAGCAACATTGTTGGGACTAGAGTTGGTACGTATTACTACAGAAAAGATCCAAATGATTCGACAACGTATACAAATGACACAAGATCGACAAAAGAGTTATGCAGATCTTCATCGAAAAGACGTGGAATTTAGTATTGGGGATCATGTATTGTTGCGTGTTGCCCCATGGAAGGGAGTTACAAGATTTGGGAAAAGAGGAAAGCTCAATCCACAATTTATTTATCCATTTCAGATTCTTGACCGAGTAGGAAATGTGGCCTATAGACTCGCATTACCTCCAAGTATGTCTCGTGTTCATAATGTTTTTCATATATCTGTGCTATGTAAATATGTGAAAGACCCGAACCACGTTATTGAGTTAGAACCGGACGAGATAGCTGAAAACTTAACGTACGAGGAGGTACCTGTCAAGATCTTGGATATGAAAGAGCATGTCCTATGCACAAAGGTCATACCACGAGTCAAATTTTATGGAGGAACCATGCTATAGAGGAAATGACCTAGGAGTTGGAAACGGAAATGAAAGCGAGGTATCCTCATCTTTTCGAAACACCAGGTACGTACGTCAATTTCGAGGACGAAATTTTATAAGGAGGGGAGGTTGGAAGACCCTAACTTATTATTAATGAAATTGAATTTCCTCTATTTATTATTTTGAAATAGTAAGGGTTGATTTGATTAATGTGGTTAGTTATGGGTAAATTGCGCAAATATTTCAAATAAGCAAGTGGTTATAAAATATTCATTATTTTTGGGGAATATTAGTTTGGTCATGGAATATTCTTACTGTCGGAGAATATTAAATATTTATTGGCCTGACTTTGTGTGGGCCCCATAACGAAAAGTGATTGGATGAAGAAAACGACAAGTATAAGTTATTTATAAATAATTGGCGTAGTTATTCATCATTATATTGTTGGAATACCCGTTGGTTAAAACACGATCATCACTCAGTATTACACTAATTATTGATTCTTACGTAAGAAGGCACTACTCAATAATTGTTATAAATAATTATTGTTTAATATTTTATTTTATTGATTCAATAATTGCTACGTTGATATTTTATATTATTGTTGTTTCAATAATTGTCATTACACGATATTTTCCTTTATCGATTAATAATTCATAATATTATTAGATAACATTATTGGCAATGTCTAGAAAGTTTACATAAGGAGAGGTTTGATCACCTAATTCAAGGCCAAGAAGGAGAAATCCTTATTGAAAGCCCCTCTTTCTCAGGAACGGCACTGGTTGCGAGATTGTGATTCTCGTAATATTATTTGTGAATAATTAATTATTGATTTATATGATAAGAAAAATATTCATTTTATGTGGATATAGATGGAGAACATTTTTAAAGTGACAATTGTTGAAAAATTGATATTTTATCTTTTGTGATAAATAATTTATTTAAATTTATTATTTTATTTTAATAATATAATAGTGGTGATATATTTACAATGAATGTGGGATATATGAGTATATGAGGAGGAGGAGTATTTTTGTTACTAAAAATATTTAAAACATGTTTTTGGGCCCATTTCTTGACTGAAATTTGATTATAACCTGTAAAATCGTCCGTATGTGGATTTCGGTCAATTTCTGTTTGGAATTTGGAAAAAACATTCTTCTGCACAGTTGTAGAGAATTAAATTTCCTATGGAATGGACATAAGATTCGATTTTTTCTGATAAAAGGCTATTTATTATGAATTATTGAAGTTCTAAAGTTCCAAAATAATTGATTTTTGAAAGTTTTAATTATTTTTAATAAGAAAAACATTTTTTGTAAGTTTTGTGAGGTGGGCTACTTGGTGGCTGATGTTTTGGCAAAATAAGGGTGCGTAGGAAATTTTAAAAAAATATATATTTATATTTTATTAAATTTTCTACTTTGGTGTTCTAAGCTTTTTCCTATAAATAGGATGCTTAGGTTAGAATTGAAAATCACACCAGAAATTGAAGTTTTCTCTCTCTATATTATCGAAAGCGTATTCTTATGAGTATTTTGAGACTTTGAGTGTTGCTATCTACAGCACAAGTTCCTTCAAAGACTATATCCAAAGATTCCAAATAAGTACTATCTTTTCGAGGTAAGGGATATTATTTTTTTTAAAAAATGATATTATTTCTTCCAATATCATTATGCCGGAATATTGATAGTATTTTTCTTGTGAAATTCTTGTCTTTTAGTGTCGGGGTTACTATTCACGTATACAATACTATTCACATATACGGTACTATTCACGAATACGGCACAATTCACAGAAAAATTAAATGTTTCTTATTTTTCCAAAATATCTATTATGGATACTAGCTTTGATTGTATACATATTTTGATCATTCTTGAATTTTACTCCACTATGATTATTTATGAAGTATTTTTGAACTCGGTTTTAAAGTACGAATCCTTAATATTTGTTCTTTTGTTTCACTGGATTCATTTTCTTGAAAATATTTTTCATCATCCTCAGTTCTAAATGATGATATTACTAAATATCTTTGGCCTGTAGTGCAAAGATTAATGATTTTCTAATGAATATCTTTGGCCCGTAGTGCAAAGATGAACAGGTGTTGAGATGAACATGACCAACTGATGAATATCTTTGGCTTGTAGTGCAAAGATGGATATTTGATTCAATATGAATATTGATTGATGTTACAGGGATAAAATAATGATGATGGAATTTTAAATTCATAGATTATAGTAGATTTCATTCTCTACGTAACTCATCTATGAATTATTATTTCCGCTGCGAATATTGATATGAAATTTGTTGTCTATTGTATTTTATCAGATTTTTCCCCATTGAAGACTAACGATAATTTGTTCTATATTATCTTAGTCATAATATTCTTTACTGGGCTAGTTGAGCTCACCCTTTTCCTTTTTGTTCCATTTTTCTTCTTAGGAGGCGAGAATGTAGCGAGTTCTAGTCGGGGTGTGGAATGAAGGTTCTAGAAAGTTGTTTTAGTAGTCCTCACCATTTTTGTAAAATTATCTACCAATAATTGTAATGAGGACTTATTTTGGTGTGAATTTTGTCTAGATGGTAATATTTGTATTTAAACTCACAGTTTTTATGTTGTAGTAATAAAGTTGTAGTTGTTTCTGTACCATGTTATTGACGACTTAAAATGGGTGATGTATACCTATTTTGGGGGCGTCACATAAGGTGTCGAAGAAAGGACTAGAGGTGGACAGGGCCAAATTAGAGACCATTAAAAACTTGCCACCATTAACTTCCGTAAAAGGTGTTCGAAGTTTTATAGGACATGCAAGTTTCTACCATAGATTCATTAAAGACTTCTCCAGGATCACAAAGCTATTATGAAGCTTATTGGAGAAGGATGCACAATTCAAGTTTGATGATGATTGCTTGTCTTCATTTAAGCATTTAAAGAGGAAGTTAACTTCAACATCAGTGATTACATCACCGGATTTGGACCTACCATTCGAGTTGATGTCTGATGCCAGTAATTATGCTATGGGGGATGTTTTGGGCCAGATAAGGGAAAAGATTTTTCATGTAATATACTATGTGAGCAAGACCCTTACTAATACCCTATATTATGCATAATACTTAAAACGCGCGCAATGGCCGAATATACGACCAAAAATGTTCCCTTTATATAAAAGGTTGTTCTTCTCAGTCTTTGAATCAGAATTTGATTTAACAAAAAAATTTAATGATTTCAATATTTATTCTCTTCTCTTCTCTTCTCAAACCTATCAAGTTTTCTTTTTCTACCTAGCCGAAACAATTGGCATCGATCTATCAATAATAATTGATTTCTCTTTTCTTCTCTTCTCGAACCTATCAAGTTCTATCAAATGTTCGTCTTGCCAGAACAATTGGCTAAGACATTTCTCAACACGATTTAACAATAGACAAAATTTGACTGTACTATTTGCAATCACTAATAGCTTCTACGGATATGAACATCGAATAACAATTATTCTCCAAATATATATTCTCAGTCACTACTTCAATTTGCATTATTAAACATGCACTAACTGTGAATAATCAACAATAAATTCTCAGACATGGCCTAATCAACAATAATTAATCACCATAATATTTGAAAAGATATAACTCAAGGTTGAGTTAGGAAACTTGCCTTCTTCGTTGATTACTGCTACAATATACTTATCTGCGTTCACAAGACCTATAATCATAATATCGGTCTTACATTTGGCACAATATTTCACAACACACAATACTATAAATTACAGTCAATCTTTCTCCTAGGCATATTATCACATAGTCATATCAGTGTTTATAACCTATATAAACACTTATCAAGTCTAACTAGTTCGGTCTAGTTGGACTTCAGTCTATTCTCGGTGTACTGGTCACCCTATCTGACAATTAACACTTAAATTGTCAACTAAACTCGGTCTCTAAGCTTCAATATTATTTTAGATAAGTCAAATATCGTTTATAATATTTTTCGGAAGCTTTTAATAATTTTCAAACAATTATTATATTTTATAATAATTTTTCAAACACTAAAATCATTTTTAAATGATTTAAATATCAAATAAATCCATCATCACTAATAATATTAAAATATTAATGACATACTTGTCAAAATATTAAGGTTATTTATAATAACCTAAAATACTTTTAAATCATTAATATTCTACTCAAATGATTTTTAAAGTATTAAAATCATTTTAAACCATCACTATTAATATTAAAATATTAATGGAATTATCATCAAAATATTAAAAGTCATTAATTATAACTTAAAATATTTTTATATCACTTTTCTCATTTTTAAATGAATTTTAAATTGATAAACTCATTTTTCCATCATTTATTTAATATAATAATTAAATAAATCTAATATCATTAATATTAACTTATTAATGAAAATTCTCCAAAAATATTGAAAATTATATTTTATAATTCAAAATATTTTCTAACACTTTATTCTCATTTAAAATGATTTTTATAATTATTAAAATCATTTTCTCTAATTTATTTAATACATTAATTAAATAAATTAAATATCTTTACTATTAAAAAAAAATATAATTATTAATGAAAAATATCTCAAAATATCAAAAGTTAATTTTCATGACTTAAAATAATTTTTAAAACCATTTTTTGGTAATTTTTATAATTTATTTTCTATTTTTAAATAATTTCCAAAAATTAGGAAAATAAATTTATTAAAACCGTCGTTGTAGCCCTTTAGCGACACTTTCTGTCGTCTTAGGTATTCTTGAGCTTAAGAACACTGACAAGTCAATGTGCAAAGTTACTCGTTTGACCACCTTTAATTTTCTGTTCTTGCATGTTCTAGGCTAACTAATACTTGGATCTTGTAGTATACATGTAGTACTACAACTATCAACCATCACTTTAGTCATATACCATCACAACAAGGAGATCTAAGTCTCCAAAGTTGCTGTCAGGCGTGTTCTGGGTTTTCCAGAAACCCAGGCAGTTCGAGGGTCCATTTTGTGGCTCGATTAATTTGGTGTTCTGGCCATCAATTAAGTAGGTTCTTGGTTCATACATGTAGTGCTCATATCAAGGAACAACTACATAACAAAATTCCAGTCCAACTATAACAAAATCACCAGATACGATCTAGTAAAACATGGTCAGAAATCATGTTCATACACTTTCTGGAATTTCCAGAAAAGTGTTTCGTGATTAGATGGGCTACTTTGACCACCCATTAAAACCAATCTATTTGTTGTTTAGGGAATCTAAAGGCATGGACTTAGAGTCCATATTACAGGCTACAACTTGGTTACAAACACATCATCATATCATCTAACGTCTGACATATTTAGGCCTTAGAAAATCTTGTCAGACTCGGTTTACACACTTTCTGGGTTACCCAGAAAGTGTTGGTCATGCTCGGTCAACCCTCTATGACCATGAATATCTTACAATCTAGACATGGAATGACTGTTATTCCACTTCCAAATCAAAGACCTCATGTCAGACTATGGATCTAACACTTAAAACACCACAAATCATTAACAAGGAAAGGTCTGTGGCCTCTGACATTAGCTTGTCAGAGCACTTTTCTAGGGTTCATTCAGTTTTTGAAAAACTTCATTTTTAAGGCCTTTGATGTTATAGATTTATGATGTATCATCATAGATCATCATAAAACATCTTCTAGCATGTTTATAAACATAAAGTATAACTAAGAATACAAGATCAAATTAAATTAGGGTTTATATACCTTTCTAGTTCCAAGCTTTGATCTTGCCTTCACCTACTGATCTTGATGTTTCTAGGGTTTATTTTGGGACTGATACACTTAGTATTTTCGTGGGTCTTGGTGAGAGAGAGAGTTGGTTTGATATTTGAGAGAAAATGACTAAGTTAGTAACTTTTCTCTTTCTTTTCTCTTTCTAATATTAGATGCAATGTATACAAGCAATGTTAGGTGGCATGTTAGGTTATATTTAGTAGGATTTTAAGAGCAAATGGCTTATCCAACATTGGTGACTCATGTATTCTAGAATTCACTTAACTTAAGTTTTAAGTTAAGGGGTATTTTGGTCTTTTCTCCCATAAAAGGGTAAATTTGTAATTTCCCTTATAAATTTAAGGGTATTCTAGTCATTTAACATCATTCTCCGTAATTCTCTCCATTAGGGTTTGATAATTCTAATTAGGGTTTAGGGCTCTCGAACATGAAATCAGGGTTTACCGACTTTTGTTTAGGGTTCCTAACTGTACATTAGGGTTTCTAAACCCGAGATTAGAATTTCTAATCTCTCATTAGGGTTTACTAATGTTATACCCTACCCGATCAATCACTGATCAAAATTCTATACAGTAAAAGCACGTACTTAATGATACAGTTATAATAACTATATTTTCTATCAAATCCCAATCCGGACTTAGGGTTAGGGTTTCTATTCTCATTAAGCACAACTCTACTCTTATTTTCTCAATCAATACACAAATTGACTCATTCTCTAAACTCGTATCACAAATTCTCAGCTTAATATTGATAATCAATATCAATATTAATAAAAAAAATTATTCGTAAAAATTCGGATTATTCGAAATCCTGGGTTATCACATTCTCCCCTCCTTATAAGGATTCCGTCCTCGGAATCACCACTTTCTTATTCTCTACAATCTTTTAAAGTTGTATCATCAATTTATTTTTATCAACACAATATTAATTTGTGTCTTATATTCTAACTTGTGAGTTGGATTCATAAAAGAAAATAATTCACAGCGATATCTAACCAAGATTACTCGCGTAATTAACTTATTAAGCAAAATTATTACCTATCACCACCTCCTGGGTAGCCACTGCATCTTGAGCCGTCATATTAAATGTACGGGCAGTTGGTCTCCCTGGTTGAACAGGTCCTTTAATCGCCAAGGTTTTGCTATCGGGTCCCTTGTTGGCACTTCCCTTTTCCCAATTTCTCTTCGGACAGTTCCAAACCAGATGATTTGTCGATCCACACGCAAAACAACCTTGTATCTTCTTCGAATTGGGACAATTAGGTGACATGTGTCCCTCTTGACCATAGTTATAGCAAACTCCCTTCTTCTTCAGACAAAGTCCTGGATGATTCTTTCCACAGTCCGCACAAGGCTCTCCTCCTTTCTTATTCCCTTCTTTCTTGTTACCCAACTGGGTATTCTTGCTCCACTTTCTCTTGTTTGTATTACTACCACCACTGCTTCCTCCATCATTTGTCTTCTTCTTCTTCTCCTGATTATAACGGGATGCAGCTTCACTCCCCCCTTCAGCAATTATCGCTTTCTCCAACAAAGCCGCGAACGTATTGATTTGAAATACAGCTACTTTATTATAGATACCTGGTTTCAACCCATTCTCAAACCTTCTCGCCTTACATAGCTCTGTATCCACTTGATGAGGTGCAAATCTCGCTAAATCATTGATTTTAGCAGCATATTCAGACACCGACATATTCTCCTGCTCCAGTTCTAAAAACTTCACCTACATCCGAGCTTGCATACTCGGTGAAAAGTAGTTCTCAAAGAACAACTCCTTGAATCTTGTCCAAGTCACCACAGCTATACCAGCTCTCGCCTGATTAGTTTCTCACCAGTAATTGGCTTCTCCCTTCATCAAGTATGTTGAAAATGCTGTCTTTTGCTCCTCCGCTACTCTGGCGATAACGAATGCTTTTTTCATTTCTTTTACCCAAGTTTGGGCTTCAATCGGATTCGTAGTTCCCTTAATTTCTGGCGGCCCTACCGCTTTAAAGTCCTTCAAGTTAGCCAATCTATCGGCTGACTAATTTCTTGATCTCGCTCTTTCTGTTGGAGCTCTATTTCCCATAGCTTGGGCTAACATATCCACAAAATTTTGCATCGGGTCCGCTTGACCTCATTCATTATTCACAGACTGCTTTTCTATTTGATTTCAATTCTGTCTTCTAGGCGGCATTATCTTATTTAAATAAAAATCTTATATTAATTCTCATTCTCTACACAAACTCTTATTAATCACAAAATAAGAATTTAACACAAAGTTCTCATATAATCACATATTTATTCAAATAGCACATAGTACATTTAGTACTTAACATACATAACTATCCCTTTTTCATAAATATCAGGATTAACAACACAACTTTAAACAAAAGTTGTAATTCTCCGACTTTAAACAAAAAGTCATAATTCTCCATTCACACACAACTATTCCCAGTTCATCAAACTTACCAAACCTAGGGGTTCAGGAACTTGCCATAATTATATGAGTTTATGAACTTATCTTAGTCAGACCTTTAACGTCCATTCATTGAGGAGTTCAAAACATCTCATATAATTATGAGTCATGAACTTACCATAAGTATGAGTTTTATGAACTCACAAATTAATCATAATCTTATATTCGTATAGAAAATAAAGATTTCATTCATACAAACATATATATTTACATATGTTTACACATCGTTCTCAATGTTGATATCACGCATTATCAAAAGATACTATCGCTTAAACTTAAGCTATCTACCGTCCACTCCCTTCACCAATCTTCTTTTTGGGACACTTGTTGAATCTGTGACCCGTTCTCCCACATGAAAACAATTTCTCATATTCAGCTTAGGACAATATAGCGAAATATGTCCTTCCTGCTTACAATTGAAGCACATGTTCTTCCACATCATGCATTCTCCCACGTGAGTCTTTCCACACTCGCTATAGACTTGATTCTTCTTCGGGTTTGAATTTTCAAAACTATCACTGTCGTGATCCCTCTTTCTCTTATTCTTGCCCTTCTTGATTGTTCCTTCAGACGATCCACCACCTTCAGTCTTCATCTTATCCACCTGCGCCTTCAACGCGTTTCGTTCTTTGGTCATTTTGCGTAATACTCTCTCCTTTTTCCACAACTCCTCCAAGAGAAATACTTTACTCTCGTAGTTCTTATACTTCTGTAGATACTTGATCTTGGTCTCCAACTTTGGTCTTATTCTCTTTTTCCACTTTAGCTTCTTCGGACTTTGCCTCCTCACCATCACTCAGATACATCTCAGGATAATCTTCATGATCACTCCCCAGATTCACCATGGGTTCATCTTTTCCCACCTCTTCAACTGACTCGCTTTGTGCTGGCACCTCGGCTACTGGCACTGTAACGATCGTGAAATTTATAATTTAATTTAAATATTTATGGAATTAAATAAATATTTAAAATAATTTATTTATTGAATAAAATAAATATTTCATGAATTTTCATGAATTAATTTAGTAGCTAAATTAATTAATGTTAATTGAATCGAGTAATGATAATTTTATTTGTTGGATTTAATTTAAGGAGATAATTAAATTAAATCAATTGCTTAATATTTAAGAAATTAGTTAAATTAAATGAATTGTTTAATTTAAAGGAAATAAATAAATTAAATATAGTGATGTGTCTAATTTATTAATTAAATTAGATATATAATTATTTATTAATGATAATAAGATTTTTATTATTAGTATTATAAGTTATTTAAATTAACTAAACTAAGTTATTTAAATTAATCAACTAAAAGTATGACATAAAACTATATAATATAAATGTTATTAAAATAATTTAGTTTGGGGAAAGTTGGTTAGCCAAACCAGGCCTTTGGCATTATTCCAACTGAAGAGTCTTTTTATTTTTCTAACGTAAGGGAACGTGGGAGTGGCTAGCTTATATTTTTCCTACGCGTATTATTTTCTAAGGCTTGCTAGATAACAGAGGAAGAGAGGATTGCAGAGTATTGAGAGTGAGGAATTGAGAGAATAATCTCTGTGAGTTTGCCAAGAGAAGGAAGAGACTCACCATCTTGCGCTAGTCTATAATCAAGAGGATTAAGTTATAATTCACTCCTAAATCTCCAAATTTTAGTTTTTATCTGAGTTCTTTGTAAATTGATTTTGTGGGTTTGTGGCTCAAACGTTGTGTATATGATATGGGTTATATTGTAGACTCTGTTGTCGTCATGTATGAGTGATGTATCAGTTATCAAATTCGTGAGCAATTGGTGTGTAGAAAGAAAATGAATATCAGTGTTCATATTTGAAAAATGGCCTTAGAAAGTATCAATTTTAGTGGTCAATTTGTGTATAAAACTATAAATTGACGCTTGCATATAGTAGTTCATTGAGATACGAACGTAATGTAATTTGAATGGAATTATTTGGTCAAATAATGAATTCACAGTGATGATTTTTGGGATAGACTATCAAAAATGAAGTTTTATATGAAAAACATGAAAATTGAGATATTAAAATAGTTTTAGTTGTTAAATTGTGCGAAGTGGTTGAATATGTTAGCATTCATGTTTATGATAGTTGTATATTTATTTTACATGTTATTATCACCGTTTGATGGGTGAAATTTGTGTTTGTTGGGCTAAAGTTTGCTCATCGTTCACGCCGCTGTCTCTCTCTCTGTCTGTCATACGTGCATCAGCCAAGTATTTGGCAGTGGCTTAAGGCTAAAAAAGCAACGGTAGCAATTGCGCTTGAGTTCAAGCCTAAGTGTGTGTGCAAATTTGCACCACACCCTGAACTATGACAGTGAGGTATGCTTATTTGCAGGTCAGGCATAATGGACTTATATTAGTTTAGTAAACATGTTATTGATGTTAAGGCATAATATAAACTATAATAGCAGATTGTCATGTGTTATAATACAAAGTATAAAAGATTTTGAAGTGATTGTTAATTGAGTTACATAATGAAACTAAAAGTGGTGTTTTGAAAAGATAGAGATGAACGATTGACTTATGTTGGCTCGTAATGAGATTTCAGATTCGTTAAGTGTGTTAACCTACGTGGTTAGATGCTAGGTTAGGGTTATGACCTAAATGATGGTTTAAACCCTAAAAGCTAATATTCATACAACTAATTATGGCTGCGATTTCAATGATGTATGTATGGTAATTAGAGATTATTTTTCATTTGTGTAGCTTACAATCAAGGCATGTTTTCTGACTCTACCTTGTTATTATTGAGTAAGTTTCTAAACCTTATCTCCTTATGATTGAGAAAGTTTTCTAACTTCATTCTTCTATTAATGAATGCAAGTTCCTCAACTTTAATTGAGCGAGATTATTGACTTTATTCTTATGTATGATTGAATAAGCTCTTGTAACCTATTTCATTACATCGAATGAGTTTCAAATTTCTGTTTCTTATTATTGTTGTTAAGAATTTGTAATGCTTTAATTCATTGCTTCAAATGAGCTTGTTCTAACTCATTTGAATGTAGCACTTTGCATGAATTCCATGCTTACCCAAATATATACTGTTGTTATTAATCTTTGATCTAAATAGCCTTGTTCAGTTATAAATTCTTGTATCAAACCTTTACTTATGTAAATTGAATAGTGTTCTAAAATTCTAGAAACACTGATAAGCTAGTTCCAAACTAAACTTTCTTTAGTGCGGGAATTCTAAATTCAAATTGAGACGAACAACCCTAACATAGGGGATTTTGTACATGTAACGTTTAGATGTTTCTGCACAATACATGGTATAAAGGACTGATCCCCCTAAGTACGTTAAGAAGGGTCCGTATAGTCTAAATGACTGTTAAGGTTTGGTAATAATACCTAAGTACCGGAGACATAGTTCGTGGTCTTAAGACCCTCAGATAATTAAAGTTCAAACTTGTTTTCTATTTTGATTTGTAAAACAAGTTCCTTATTGTTCAGCTTTTGTTGTTCACTCTCATGTTATTATCATTGCTACGTTCTATATCAGTGAGCATTTGTTTGTTCACTCTTGCAATTAACACTGCAGCTAAAGTGGAGAAAGTTGATGAGCCGTCTACTAGTAAAGAAAAGGGCAAATTTTCCAAGTGCTGAAGATATATGAGAAATTATTTAAATATTTTATGTTTCAAGACTTGTTTTATTTTATGATGTATTCCGCAAACTGATGTAATAATTTTAAGGTTAGATTACTTGGGATTTAATTTGAGATGATGATGTAACCCTTTAATGGGAGAGATTATTGTTTAAGTTATTTTAATTATGTCTTTATCCTTTATTATGGGTAGTTAGATGTAATAGTTTTTGATAAGTGAGCATCAAATCCTGTGGGAATGGAGTACCTGGATTTGGGGGTGTCACAGGCACTGGTACAATAGTCGCTAACATCTCCGCACTCATTTCATCTTTTCCCGACATCCCATAATCAATTTAAATAACTTGATTAGTACTTCAATAATACAAACTTCTCACACTATGTGTCTATATATCTCACTATCGATGCATTTTGGCAATCCCTCACTTAGTACTCGAAATGAGTTTTCTCTATCTCGCTTATGGTTATAATCCTAGGGTTTTCCCCACCCACTTAAGGTTTATAACCTACAGCTCTGATACCAACTTGTGACACCCTGGTCACTACAACTTTGATACCAACCTGTGACACCCCCAAATCCGGGTTACCTGACCCCCGAGTTTGGTGCTCACGATCCATAATATAATTAACATCTAACTACCCATTCATTGATGAATAGAATATTACACCACATTAACTGATATAGTTAATACATTCATCCCAGGTTATCTAACCTTTATATTACAAACATACCCTTTAGATATACATAAAGGGTTTACAAATACAACATAATAATAATGCTAAACATAGCTATTACAGCACAACACCTTTGCCTTTGTTCTTCGCAGCACCTCCAATCAGTTCGTCCCTAGCTGAAATGTTTTATTTAGCAAGGGTGAGCAACAAATTTTCCCCACAAGTTAAGATATACAATAAATGTATAAGAATCAAAACAACCGACTATCTAATTCGATAGAATAACTCCAAAGTTCAGAGAACTTTGAAATAGCTAAACAATTTGTTCTTCTCTAACCAATCTTCTCACAACCTATGCAACACAATAGTTTAATAATGAAAGGGTACAACACTTTCAAAGCTTCTACGATATTCAATTGAATAACAATTTAGAAATACTCTCTAGAGTTTATGATGAATGATCTTACAAGATCTTGAAATTCTCTTCTCGAGTAACTATCAATAATTTACTCTGATATACCCAAATAACAGAATGGAAATATTTTTCCAGAGTTTATACTGAGTGATCACAAGGGATCTAGAACTTCTCTTCTCGAGTAATTATCAAAGATTTACTTTGATCGACTTCATTATACACTATATTATGCATAATACTTAAAACGCGCGCAATAGCCGAATATACGACCAAAAATGTTCTCTTTATATAAAAGGTTGTTCTTCTAAGTCTTTCAATATTTATTCTCTTCTCTTCTCTTCTCTTCTTAAACCTATCAAGTTTTCTTTTTCGACCTAGCCAAAACTATTGGCATCGATCTATCAATAATAATTGATTTCTCCTTTCTTCTCTTCTCTTCTCGAACCTATCAAGTTCTATCAAATGTTCGTCTTGCCAGAATAATTGCCAAAGACATTTCTCAACACGATTTAACAATAGACAAAATTTGACTGTACTATTTGCATTCACTAATAGCTTATACGGATATGAACATCCAATAACAATTATTCTCCAAATATATATTCTCAGAGTCACTAATTCAATTTGAATTAATAAACATGCACTAACTGCGAATAATCAACAATAAATTCTTAGACGTGGCCTAATCAACAATAATTAACCACTATAATATTTGAAAAGATATAACTCAATGTTGGGTTAGGAAACTTGCCTTTTCTGTTAATTACCGCTACAATATACTTATCTGCGTTCACAAGACCTATAATCATAATATCGGTCTTACATTTGGCACAATATTTCACAACACACAATACTGTAATTTACAGTCAATCTTTCTCTTAGGCAAATTACCACATAGTCATATTAGTGTTTATAACCTATATAAACACTTATCAAGTCTAACTAGTTCGGTCCGGTTGGACTTCAGTCTATTCTCGGTGTACTGGTCACCCTATCTGACAATTAACACTTAAATTGTCAACTAAACTCGGTTTATAAGCTTCAATATTATTTTAGATAAGTCAAATATCGTTTATAATATTTTTCAGAAGCTTCTTATAATTTTCAAATAATTATTATATTTTATAATAATTTTTCAAATACTGAAATTATTTTTAAATGATTTAAATATCAAATAAATCCATCATCATTAATATTTAATAATATTAAAATATTAATGACATACTTGTCAAAATATTAAAGTTATTTATAATAACTTAAAATACTTTTAAATCACCAATATTCTACTTAAATGATTTTTAAAGTAATTAAAATTATTTTAAACCATCATAATTAATATTTAAATATTAATAGAATTATCATCAAAATATTAAAAGTCATTAATTATAACTTAAAATATTTTTATATCACTTTTCTCATTTTTAAATGATTTTTAAATTGATAAAATCATTTTTCCATCATTAATTAATATAATAATTAAATAAATCTAATATCATTAATATTAACTTATTAATGAAAATTCTCCAAAAATATTGAAAATTATATTTTATAATTCAAAATATTTTCTAACACTTTATTCTCATTTAAAATGATTTTTATAATTATTAAAATCATTTTCTAATTTATTTAATACACTAATAAAATAAATTAAATATCATTAATATTCAAATAAATATAATTATTAATGAAAAATATCTCAAATTATCAAAAGTTAATTTTCATAACTTAAAATAATTTTTAAAACTATTTTTGGTAATTTTTATAATTTATTTTATATTTTTACATATTTTTCGAAAATTAGGAAAATAAATTTATTAAAACTGTCATTGTAGCCCTTTAGCGACACTTTCTGTCGTCTTAGGTGTTCTTGAGCTCAAGAACACTGACAAGTCAGTGTGCATGGTTGCTCGTTTGACCACCTTTAATTTTCTGTTCTTGCATGTTCTGGGCTAACTAATACTTGGATCTTGTAGTATACATGTAGTACTACAACTATCAACCATCACTTTGGTCGTATAACATCACAACAAGGAGATCTAAGTCTCCAAAGTTGTTGTCAGGCGTGTTCTTGGTTTTCCAGAAACTCAGGTAGTTCGAGGGTCCATTTTGGGCTCGATTAATTTGGTGTTCTGGCCATCAATTAAGTAGGTTCTTGGTTCATACATGTAGTGCTCATGTCAAGGAACAACTACATAACACAATTCGAGTCCAACTATAACAAAATCACCAGATACGATCCGGTCAAACATGGTCAGAAATCATGTTCATACACTTTTTGGAATCTTCAGAAAAGTGTTTCGTGATCAGATGAGCTACTTTGACCACCCATTAAAACCAATCTATTTGTTGTTTAGGGAATATAAAGGCATGGACTTAGAGTCCATATTACAGGCTACAACTTGGTTACAAACACATCATCATATCATCTAACGTCTGACAGATATAGGCCTTAGAAAATCTTGTCAGACTCGGTTTACACACTTTCTGGGTTACCCAGAAAGTGTTGGTCATGCTCATTCAACCCTCTTTGACCATGAATATCTTACAATCTAGACATGGAATGGTTGTGATTCCACTTCCAAATCAAAGACCTCATGTCAGAATATGGATCTAACACTTAAAACACCACAAATCATTAACAAGGAAAGATTTGTGGCCTCTGACATTAGCTTGTACGAGCACTTTTCTAGGGTTCATGCAGTTTTTGAAAAACTTCATTTTAAGGCCTTTGATGCTATAGATTTATGATGTATCATCATAGATCATCATAAAACATCTTCTAGCAAGTTTATAAACACAAAGTTTAACTAAGCATACAAGATCAAATCAAATTAGGGTTTATATACCTTTCTAGTTCCAAGCTTTGATCTTGCCTTCACCTACTGATCTTGATGTTTCTAGGGTGTATTTTGGGACTGATACACTTAGTATTTTCGTGGGTCTTGGTGAGAGAGAGAGTTGGTTTGATATTTAAGAGAAAATGACTAAGTTAGTAAGTTTTTCTTTCTTTAATCTTTCTAATATTAGATGCAATGTATACAAGCAATGGTAGGTGGCATGTTAGGTTATATTTGGTAGGATTTTAAGAGCACATGTCGTATCCAACATTGGTGACTAATGCATTCTAGAATTCACTTAACTTAAGTTTTAAGCTAAGGGGTATTTTTGTCTTTTCGCCCCTAAAAGGGTAATTTCATAATTTCCCTTAAAAATTTAAGGGTATTCTAGTCATTTAACATCATTCTTTTTAATTCTTAGCATTAGGGTTTGATAATTCCAATTAGGGTTTCCTAATTAGGGTTTAGGGCTCCCGAAAATAAAATTAGGGTTTTTGCCTTTCGTTTAGGGTTCCTAACTATACATTAGGGTTTCTAAACCTAAGATTAGAATTTATAATCTCTCATTAGGGTTTACTAATGTTATACCCTACCCGATCAATCACTGATCAAAATTCTATATATTATAAGCACGTACTTAATGATATAGTTATAATAATTATATTTTCTTATCGAATCCCTATCCGGACTTAGGGTTAGGGTTTCTATTCTCATTAAGCACAACTCTACTCGTATTTTCTCAATCAATACACAAATTGACTCATTCTCTAAACTCGTATCACAAATTCTCAGCTTAATATTGATAATAAATATCAATATTAATAATAAAAAAAAGTATTCGTAAAAATTTGGATTATTCGAAATCCTGGGTTATCATAGTGATAGTGTACACAGATCATGCGGCAATTCAATTTGGAGATTAAGGACAGAAAGGGAACTGAGAACCAAGTTGCGGACCACTTATCTCGACTAGAAAATTCGAGAAGGGAGGTAGATGACAAGATTGTGATTAATGAGTCCTTTCCAAACGAACAGTTATTTGTGGTGAAAGGGGAAGTGCCAAGGTTTGTAGACTATGTGAACTACTTGGTGAGCAGGATAATCCCTTCTGACTTAGTTGGACATCAAAAGAAGAAATTTTTGCATGACGTGAAGTGGTTTATATGGGATGAACCATATTTGTTCAAACAATGTGTTGATCAGATGATAAGGAAATGTATCCCATATAGCGAGACAGGTGGGATTTTGCAGGATTGCCACGCTTCATTATATGGAGGTCAATATGGTGGAGAAAGAACAACGACTAGAGTGTTGCAAGCAAGATTCTACTGGCCAACAATTTTTAAAGATGCTTACAGTTTTGTCCATAGGTGTGACAGATGTCAAAGAGTTGGGAATATATCAAAAAGAAATGAGATGCCATTGAACACAATCCTCGAGGTTAAAATTTTTATGTTTGGGGGATAGATTTCATGGGCCCTTTCGTTTCTTCATGTGGAAATTTATACATCTTGTTAGCAGTCGACTATGTTTCAAAGTTGGCGGAAGTGGCATCTCTTCCAACTAATGATGCCAAGGTGGTCCTAAGATTTTTACAAAGAAGTATTTTTACAAGGTTTGGGACTCCAAGGGCTATCATTAGTGATGAAGGCAGTCATTTCTGTAATCGACAGTTTACAGCTTTATTGGCTAGGTATGGGGTAAATCATCGCATTGCTACAGCTTACCATCCTCAAAGCAATGTCCAAGAAGAAGTTTCAAATCGTTAAGTAAAGAGAATTTTGGAGAAAGTCATGAACCCCACAAGAAAGGATTGGTCATTAAAGCTTGATGATGTTGTATGGGCGTTTAGGACTGCTTTCAAGAATCCGTTGGGCATGTCACCGTTTCAGCTGGTTTATGGAAAGTCTTGTCACCTTCCCATGGAGCTTGAGCATAAGGCGTAATGGGCAATTAGGAAGCTCAACTTTGATTTGAAGGCTGCAGGTAAAAAATGCCTACTCCAACTCAATGAGTTGGAGGAATTCAGATTGTAGGCTTATGAAAACTCTAAGTTATATAAAGAAAAGGTGAAGAGATGACATGACCTAAAGATTATGGAAAGACTGTTCGAACCAGAACAAAGGAGTCTAATGTTTAATTCAAGACTTAAGCTCTTTCCCGGGAAGTTAAAATCAAGGTGGTCATGGCCATTTACTATGAAGATAGTTTATCCACATGGTGCGGTTGAAGTATTTGACAAATTCCCAGACAAGTCGTTCAAAGTGAATGGACAACGACTTAAGCATTATTTTGGTGGTGAGGTTGATAGGCAGAAAGTCACCTACATTCTTTCTTCAACATGATTCAATCAAAGATAGTCAAGCTAATTGACTATAACTTAGTGCTAGATGGGAGGCACCCCATTATCTTTATCCTTACCTTTTGTTTAATTCTGTTTTAGATCGTATTTGTTTCTCATTCTCATGTTAGTTGTTATAGCATAATAAGTTTGATATAAGTTTTGTGGAGCTAATTGTGCATATACTGATGATTAGGAGTAGCATACAAAGCATTGTGTTGGGATAGTCTGTTAGGTTTGTAATATTCATGAACGCAATCAAATTGCACAAATAAGCGGAAACGTGTAAAAATCAGAGTTTAAAAAATATTACAAACCATATACCCGGATCACCCTTTATGCACAATTATTAATTAAACAAAAAGATAAGAGGAACAAGAATCATACCCTTCAAGATTCGAGCTTCCTCGTGTAACAAGTTCACCTCCAAATCCTTTCGCGTTCAACTTGAATCCTCCGGGTTTGATTCCTTCCTTTGATCAGCGTTAGCCACCCAAGTGTTTGGCCTCTAGAGGTTATCCACCAAGAAAGAATAAAGATTCAAGAAGATGGGTGGTTGGCTATACCCTAGTTTTTTTATCTCTCATAGAAAAGGGGCGTACTCTCCCAACTATTGGAATTACGTATTTTATGAAAATGTCAACCCACTCACCCATAATAAGACTCCTCTTATTTATAGATGTAGGCAACCCTCCTTAACAATTTAGGAATTGAGTTTTATTTAATTAATTAAATTTTTTTAATTAATTAAGCTCCCTAATCTTATTAGGAATAATTAATTAAACTCTTTTAATTAATTTACCTCTTAATCCTATTAAGATATTTGAGAGTACTTTTATTAATTAATTCCTAAACTCCTTTAGGAATTAAATAATAATAATAATAATAATAATAATAAAGACTCTTCTTATTAATTTATATTTAATATTTCTAAAATATTCAATAATAATATTAAGCTATTTAATTTATTCTATCACCATAGATTAAATTAAATATACTTAACTTATTATTACGATTATGCCATTAACTTCTTAAATAATTATTCTTCCTTTTATGGTGTGACCCTTTAGGTTCTCCATATTAAACCGGCCAGTGAATAAATCAATTAGAACAATTCTAATCTTATTTAAATAAATAAATTAAATTATTAATTTATTTAAATAAATAATATTTATTCTACAATAGGGATAAGCCTCCCTAGCGATCAATGACTTTCCAGATAATATATATTTCAACATTAATCATAAAAGAACCTTTGAGTAAATAGTTACCGTACAATTCAATCCTTCCACCATACAATGTCCCAATTAAATATAAGACATGAAATTACTGTCAAGTCTTATTTTATTTAATTATATGTATTTCGACTCTTAAATGCATAAATTCAAATAATGCAAATTAGAAACTCCTTTCTAATTTCATTCTGCCTTGGCCAAGGACTACTGGGTTGTCATTTATCGAATCACATAGGACATTTCTCTTCTTTTACTAGAAGTGGTAGATTCTTTATTGATCATACATGATCTCCATGTACAATTTATTATACCCAAGCATACACTTTGATATACCCTAAGGGTCTTAAGGAATAAGTCAAAGTATAACTCATCATACACAAGATACTATGATGATCTCAAGTCCAAGGATCACTCAGACTACTATCACTACAGAATTCCTATCGATGACAAGTTAAACTCCATTAGATATTCTTTAGCGAGCCACGTTCAGTGAACTTATTCTCTAATAAGCACCTACATAGTTGCTTTAGTGTCTCCACACAAATGATCACGAGATCAATCATCCTCATCCAATAAGCAAGCAACGTATGTACCAATCTATCCAGATTCACTAATCGCAAATTTAGTAATCCAACGATTGAGAACTATTTTAGTTTTAAGCTTTTTAAGAATTTAGATCTCATTAGAATGATCATCATCATTATTCTAAAAGTATTTCTTAAAACTATGGGTTTATCACATATTATAAAACAGCATTATGTAGATAATTAAAAGCCTTTAATAAATTAATACTTTTTATTAATAAATGAATAAGATTATTATAAAGTATATGCTTTATCATCAAACATGATTGGCTTGTGTGCATACTACTTTCAATATCCCACTTGCACTAAAGCCAATCGTCATGGTATCTCATACCCTTCTTCTCTAAGTGACAATTATTCTGCTGTTGGATAAGCTTTAGTTAATGGATATGTAATATTGTTCTTGAGAGTCCACTATCTCTATAGTGATTTCCCATCTTTCAATGATTCTTATAATCAAATGAAAGTGCCACAACACATGTTTAGATCCAAGATGAGACTTAGGAACTATTCCTAGTTCTGTAATGAACTTTTCATCCAAATAATCAACTTGCAGCTTCATTTATAGCTATATACTTTGTCTTTATCACTAAACCAGAAATTCTTTGCTGTTTGAAACCTTTCCAATTCACTGCACCACTGTTCAAGGTAACCCTTTTACCTTAAAGTGGATTTTTTGTCATCTTGGTTTGTTTAAAAAAAAAAACTTGAGTCTGTTAAGCCCTCTAGTTTTAATTTAGACCCACCATAAATTTAAATCACATCCTTAGTACCGGTTAAGTACTTAAGATGTTTTTCACTGACTCATAGTGAACTTCTCTTGAATATGACTGATCAACATCACTTCTCGTACATTTCATTGCATACATGATAGTTACTCATGTGATCTCTCTTTTTGGAGTCTTTGGGGACTATTAAGAGAGATACACTCCATGGCTCGTCAACATGAGATATCTCTTGGAGTTTGCCATGCTAAACAACTTTAGCATCAAATGAATATACGTTCCTTGGGTTAAGCTGAGCATCCTTTTAAATCTATCTATATAGATTTGTATCCCCAATTACGATACTCTTCCCAAATCATTCATGGAGAAATGTTTAGACAACTTTATCTTTACTGATTGTAGCATTAGTATGTCATTCCTTATCCGTAATATATCAACATATAATACTAGAAATTTTACGACGCTCCCACTGACCCTTTTGTACACACTAGGTTCATTCTTATTTTTGATAAAATCAAACTCTTTTGATTGTCTCATCAAAATGAATGTTCCATATTTGAGAAGTTTGCTTCAATCCATTTCTTTGAGTGTCTAAAACTCTTACCTCATCGTATGTAATTGGATCATCATCTTCTATGATATGTACCTCATCATCATCATTTATGATGAATCCATACCTCCTGTATCTTCTGAGACTATTCCGCATTTATTTATTTGGTTTGTGGTATAATAGGTCTATCTACAGGTTCCTCTTATTTGACTTATAGTATTTTGTGGTTCTTGAACTCTTCAAGATCTATTATCCTCCCACTAGCCCCTTCAATGATAAACATCTTTATCGTAGAAGGCAACATGTTTCACAACAAACACCTTTTGCTAAGTAGGATTATAGAACATATACCCTAAACTTACTTTAGGATGTCCCACAAATCTATACTTGTCAAATCTTGTCCCAAACTTATCCATTTGAAACCTTTTTCACATAAGTTGGACAACCCTTTATCTTAACATACTTAAGATTAGGAATCCTCCATATCCATAACTTTTATGGAGTTTTGGGGGTGGATTTTGAGGTTACCTTTTTCATAGATATGCAGCCATTTCTAGGACATTACCCCAGAAGGATACTAGAATTTTGGTAAAATCATTATGGACTGCACCATGTCCAATAAGGTACGATTTTTCCTTTTAGATACATTAATCAATTATTGCATATCAGGAGGCGTCCATTATGAGAAAACCATTTGAGATAATTTAGAAACTTATTGCACAAGTATTTATTCCTTGATCTAATCAAAGAATCTTAATACATTGTCAATTTGTTTAACTTCTGAATTCTTTGAACCTTTCAAATAATTCACACTTGTATTTCAGCAAATACACACATTCAACTCTTTGAATGATCATCTCCTTTTCTTATACTAGTTTGTTCAATTTGTAAAATTATTTTCACGTAAGTCAAGTATACAAAATCCATTAAGTAATATTCTAGTTCTATACAAAATATTATTATTATAAATAGAACAACAATTGTTCTTAAATATAATACCAAAGATTTCATTGTTCGACAACAAAAATAGAAATAATGTTTCTAACGAGAACTGGAATACAATAACAACTTATTGACTTAATAGATTTTCCCGTAGGCAGTGCTAAACTATAACTTCCTATGGTTAATGTAGCAACCTTTGCTTCATTTTTCACACATAGGATTACTTATCTTTGTTTAGCTTTCTACTTCTGCTTGATCCCTTCATAAATTTATATTTATGATAACCAAAGTCGGTATCCAATACCCAAATAAAACCTTGACTTAAAGAAAAATTTATTTTAAATCATGAACAAATTTGTATTTGTAACCGAAACTTCACTAAGCTTCTTTGGTTAGCCTCTACAAGATGGTTCTCGCAGTTTCTTTCCAGTGTCCAGGCTTATTGCAGTGGAAGTAAACTCCTTTGCTATCCGTATCAGTTTTGTTCTTATTATCCTTTGTTTTTACCTTTCTATTTACCTTCTATGAATTATTCTTCTTTTTGGAAGATCCTTTAGCCCCTACCAGTAAGACATAGTCTTTCTTGGTTGGAAAGTGACTCTCAACATTTTTCAACATGTTAAGTAAATCAGCGAGGCTGATATTTAGCTTGTTCATATGAAAAATTCACAACAATTGTGAAAGGAATCCGGGAGTGAGTGCAAGATCAAATCTTGGCTCAACTCTCCATCCATGACAAAACTCGTTGTCCTAATTGATCAATCAAATTGATTATGTTAAGGACTTATATCTGTACTGTAGTGTCATCGGTCATTCTAGATCGGAAGAGCTCCTTAGATATCTGATATCTATCAGTCCTACTTTCCTCACCATCAACTACATGATGTGCAGGAATATAGTAGGAGCAACAATAGTTTCATGCTGACGCTGAAGCAAGTTACTCATGGATGCGAGCATGATGCATTGAGCCAACTATGCATCATCTTGCCACTTTCTAAAATAGCAATCGATTCCTCAGAGGCAATGTTTGCAACCATTGCAGGGATAAGCGTATTAAGAACATAAGATAGCTTTTCAGTCGTGAGAACTATTCTCAATTCCTTAACCAATACGTTTAATTCGGTCTAGTTAAATAGCATCTAATATGATTCGCAATACTAGTAATTTAGACATTGTAAAATTCTATAAATGAATTTGTAATTAACAACATTTTAGCATACATTCTTTTATTAATTACCAAAATAAATTAGGTCTTATTTTAAATAGGTATCTCTCACTATTTTCTTCAAACTATATTACCCTCACTTATATAGTTCGACAAAATCTAATTAAAGATTTGCTAGTGAGAATAAGGATCCCATTTCAAATGTATATAGCCTTGTGTGTGCACAACAAACTATATATAAATAAATAGATAGACAACTCTTGTCAATTACATCAACTATGTAACTCCTTGTATTTTGCCTCTTAAATCATAATGGTCAAGTGTGTGCACATCCGAACTAAAATGATTTAAGTTAAGTCAGACCCATCATTTCCATATAAGTGAAGAGAAAACTATAGCCCTTGTGTGTGCACAACAAAGCAGTAATGTTCAATTCCTTATAAACAACATATGTAATAAAAACAACATCTTAAATATTTAATACTTGCCTTGTGTGTGCATAACAAACTCATATTAAATATTCAATACTCTATTGTTTCTATCATGCTAGAAGGCGACGTTCGATATTCCAAATATCTTTGAGCGTTACAACTTAATATAAAATATTTGAGGGGTTTGTTATTAACTTGTCTCATCTTGTTTAGCGCGCATACACATATATATATATATATAAAATACGTGTCATATTAATTATCATGGGAAGCATGTTTGCATAATATATAATATATATATAGTATAAGCATGCACATATAGAATACTTATTGATTATGGACTTTATTCTAGTTTGGTTCACTAGAGCCACCAAGTGAACCAAAAGGTCAAACCCTAGGGTCGCAAGAATTAATATTTAAATATAACTATTACATTTAAACCCGGGCTCCATTATAAACGGGTCTTCAAGCGCTCCTTGCTCCTTGATCTTCAATTCTTTAAAATTAATTCTAACTATTCCTATTACAAAACTATTTAAAATAAATAGAAACCTTGATCAGCAGTCAAGGGGAAGTACATAGGAGGGAGATAGAATTTACATTAAGAAAAAATTAGAAAAGATGAGGTACGCAGACCCCATTTAATAAAACTCATACATTCATGCATCTAACTAAAATAAAATCCAATCACATTGGTCAATAGTCCATAATCAATCACATTTATTATCATACACATCATCACTATATGCATCAATAAATAAAATTCATCTCATGAATGATAAACATTCAATATATATATTGATATCATTTAATGGGCAAAATTAGTTAGTATAAAATCTAATTTTGAATCAAAATAAACTCCTTTATTTTAATCCAAATTTAAATCAAAATAAAACTATTTTATTTTAATTTATCCAATTTTGAATAAAATAAATTATTTTATTTTAATCAAAATCTTTAATCAAAATAAACTCCTTTATTTTAATTAATTATAGAATCCAATTCAAGAGAAAAAAACTCTTTTATTAAAGAAAACACTTAATTCTCTTTCTTATTCACAAATAAACTCTTTTATTTTGAATAATATGAAATCTTATTTCATATCTAAATAAACTCTTTTATTTAAGAAAATATGGAATCAAATTTCAACTCTAATTAGTTATCATGGAATCAAATTCCAACTCTAATTAGTTAGCATGAAATTTAATTTTAAAATTAAAATAAACTCTTTTATTTTAAGATTAAAATAAACTTTTTATTTTAAAATTAAAATAAACTTTTATTTTAATTATAAAATTATTAAGAATATTATATATATATATATATTATATAATAATCACGTTAATATAACTAACGTGAATCTTTGAATCCTGTATACATCTAATGCATTATGATATGAATCCGCAGGAAACAAAAAAAAATATGAGAATCCAGTTAACATGCTTGATTCCATGCACATGAATTTCAAAAAATCCATACATGCACTTCGTGACAAGCTTCAGTATATGTTTCTCTTGGTACATAGCCACGCGAAAAAAAGAAGAAGAAGCTCTTCACGTTTTTTTTTAAATTTTATACAACAAGATTATGCCCAATTAAATTATTCTAAACACATATCAATATACATATTGAATCAAAACAATTAATAATTTGCATAAAGGTTTGACTCTGATGCCACTGTTAGGTTTGTAATATTCATAAACGCAATCAAATTGCACAAATAAGCGGAAACGTATAAAAATCAGAGTTTAAAAAATATTACAAACCATATACCCGGATCACCCTTTATGCACAATTATTAATTAAACAAAAAGATATGAAGAACAAGAATCATACCCTTGAAGATTCGAGCTTCCTCAGGTACGAGTTCACCTCCAAATCCTTTCGCGTTCAACTTGAATCCACCGGGTTTGATTCCTTCCTTTGATCAACGTTAGCCACCCAAGCGTTTGGCCTCTAGAGGTTATCCACCAAGAAAGAATAAAGATTCAAGAAGATGGGTGGTTGGCTAAACCCTAATTTTTCTATCTCTCATAAAAAAGGGGCGTACTCTCCCAACTATTGGAATTACGTATTTTATGAAAACGTCAACCCACTCACCCATAATAAGGCTCCTCTTATTTATAGATGTAGGCAACCCTCCTTAACAATTAAGGAATTGGGTTTTATTTAATTAATTAAATTCTTTTAATTAATTAAGCTCCCTAATCTTATTAGGGATAATTAATTAAACTCTTTTAATTAATTTGCCTCCTAATCCTATTAGGATAATTGAGATTACTTTTATTAATTAATTCCCAAACTCCTTTAGGAATTAAATAATAATAATAATAGTAATAATAATAATAAGACTCCTCTTATTAATTTATATTTAATATTTCTAAAATATTGAATAGTAAATATTAAGCTATTTAATTTATTCTATCACCATAGATTAAATTAAATATACTTAACTTATTATTATGATTATGCCATTAACTTCTTAAATAATTATTCTTCCTTTTATGGTGTGACCCTTTAGGTTCTCTATATTAAACCAATTGTGAATAAATCAATTAGAACAATTATAATCTTATTTAAATAAATAAATTAAATTATTAATTTATTTAAATAAATAATATTTATTCTGCAATAGGGATAAGCCTCCCTAGCGATCAACGACTTTCTAGATAATATAGATTTCATCATTAATCATAAAAGAACCTTTGAGTAAATAGTTACCATACAATTCAATCCTTCCACCATAAAATGTCCCAATTAAATATAAGACATGGAATTACTGTCAAGTCTTATTTTATTTAATTATATGTATTTCGACTCTTAAATGCACAACTCGAAATAATCCAAATTAGAAACTCCTTTCTAATTTCATATTGCCTTGGCCAAGGACTACTGGGTTGTCATTTATCGAATCACATAGGAAATTTCTCTTCTTTTACTAGAAGTGGTAGATTCTTTATTGATCATACATTATCTCCATGTACAATTTATTATACCCAAGCATACACTTTGATATACCCTAAGGGTCTTAAGGAATAAGTCAAAGTATAACTCATCATACACAAGATACTATGATGATCTCAAGTCCAAAGATCACTTGTACTACTATCACTACAGGAATTCCTATTGACAGGCAAGTAAAACTCCATTAGGTATTCCTTAGCGAGTCATGTTCAGTGAACTTATTCTCTAATAAGCACCTACATACTTGCTTTAGTGTCTCCACATAAATGATCACGAGATCAATTATCCTCATCCAATGAGCAAGCAATGTATGTACCAATCTATACGGATTCACTAATCCCCAATTTAGTAATCCAACGATTGGGAACTATTTTAGTTTTAAGCTTTTTAAGAATTTAGATCTCATTAGAATGATCATCATCATTATTCTAAAAGCATTGCTTAAAACTATGGGTTTATCACATATTATAAAACAGTATTATGTAGATAATTAAAAGCCTTTAATAAATTAATACTTTTTATTAATAAATGAATAAGATTGTTATAAAGTATATGATTTATCATCAACATGATTGGCTTGTGTGCATACTACTTTCATAGTCATTCATGCATATTAATTAGTTCATGCTTTGATTTTAGAAAATTGATATATCTCATACTGATATTTATTGTTTATACAAGTGCATTGGAGATTATCAATAGCTGCTTTGCTATTTTTAAAGATGCAGATCAGTATGGTAGGATGCACGGCCGCGCAACGGCGCAAGGAAATCAGTAGAAAATGGCGCGCCCGCACCATATTTCTGTGCAATATAACTTATCACGCGCCCGCGCCCGCGCCCGAAATTGGAGCCAGAATTTTTTTTAGTGTTTTACAGACGTGTTTTTTTTCCCATTTCTTATATCAGTAACATTCGAAACGTACGTATCCATTCCTCTATATAGACGCACGACTCTCTTCTCTTCCAAACCGTTCCATTTCAAATTTGTAACTTCTCATCCCATTATATACACATTCCATTCTCCTATCCACATTCAAACTTCTATCTTTATCTACTATTCAGTCACAGAGAAGTTATGTTTTTTTAGAGGGTGAGAGAAAATAGTAAGTTTGGGGGAGTTTGAATACAAAGCACGTATTTTCTCAGTCAAGTTTTTTTTTTGTAATTTAGAGTTCTTCTTCTTCTTCATCAGCGTAATGGGACAAAAACGTGCTCGTTCTCGCACTCCAGAGTCGTCTTCTGCAAGCAGCCAGAGTGGTGACAATGTGGATTTTTCCAAGTTTGTCAGTCTTGATGCCCAGCTAGAGTATTACCGAATCGTGGCTAAATCATTTGTTAGAGAAAGAGGTTTCAAGCCAGAGGCACAAGATAGGCAATTGAAAGACATGTTCAGGGAAAGATGTTAGCATGGAGTCTGCTCTACACCCATGGCTGCACTCATAGCCATTGTACGGGAGTTTTATGCAACTACAAAAGAGACAATGAGTGGATTTTCTTTTGTTATGGGGGTTCAAGTAGACTATCGCCCAAGGGCAATTCGTGGTGTCTTCAATTTACCCGACCCTCCAACTGGACGTACAAATTGGGTTGAGGTAGAACGAATGGAGACAGACTTAGATGATGTTATAACTAATTTGTGTATACCGGGTACATAATGTACTTACAAGGCAGGCAATAATCAGCCCAGGACCTTTCCGGCTTCAACTCTCAACCGTTTTGCTAAGGCTTGGAATCTCTTTATTTGTGCAAAACTGATGCCATCATCCCATCAATATGAGATTACAACTGAGTGCGCAATCATTCTATGGGGGATTATTACAGAAAAATATATTGATGTTGGTTATCTCCTTAATCAGAACATGTTACGCTACATGCGGGGGAGCACTACAGGAAGTATACCACATGCTTCGATTGTTACTCATTTATGTGCTTGAGTAAGAGTTAGATGGACTGATGAACAACTGCAATACCTAAGTTAGGATATCACTCACGTCATGATAGAAAAATTCAAAGATTGGGCAGGAGTTACCCCGCACCCAAGGGGTAAGGGTTTCATCCTTCATCACGCGTCATCTATGCCATCACCGTAGCCTTCAAGGACAAATGAAGCAGGCACTTCTACTCAAGCCACTGCTGCTATTGATGATCGACAGCTCTGAAGGTTGAAGAAGAATGTCGATGCTATATACGATAATTTTGCAGCGTTTTTTACGGGATTGACGAGGTCTCTAGCAGAGGCTTTTGCGCAGCAGGGTACCATACTTGAGTGGCCATAATTTGGGACAGCCGTGCAATTTCCACCGCCGAATTCACCACCCGAAGAGGGCGGTGCAGCTGATCATTAGTGGAGTTCCTTTAAACCCTATACCTTCATCCATTGGGATAATGAATTTGTTAAGTTTGGGGGTAGTGGGTAGTAGTGTAGTGCATGTAGTTCATTTGCAACAATTTTGTATGTTTAGTTTAATTTTTGCTTATTTATGTGTTTAGCATACGTTAGTTAATAATTGTAGAAATATTTTCTATTTTTAGTGTTTATTATATATTTTAGTTATGTGTTTAGTTGCATATTCCATGTATCTAGCTTTATAGAGTTTTAGTCTAGTCAATGATGAAATAGAATTCTGAAGGATTTTTGAATTTAGTGGATAACATGAGCTTAGCTATAATGTTTACATGATGTAAGACGTGCTTGTTGTTTAAGATGGTTTCGGTAAGCACGTAGTTGTTCATTTATGCGTGTTGGTATAAGAATAACATGTTTTACATGCTTAGAAGAAAATGTTGTTTTAAAAATAGGATTGTGAAGAAAGTGGACTTAGGCTGTGAAAATACTGATAATCAAACTTTGGGAACACATGGGTATGCTTACTATAAAAAAAAGAGAAAAGTATTATTGAAACCTTCCCAAGTTGAATTATTAAAGCTTGTGGTTGGGCGGGATGGTGCGTAAAACGCACTCGCTAAAATATAAAATAAAATAAATAAATAAACATCGCGGGAAAGTGCGAGAATCGTCCTCGTGAGTAAAAATAAAGCAGTTTAAACCCATTGTTGAACCTTAGTTTGTATTGATGTGTTGGAGCAGTTTTTGTTGCATTAGTATACATGGTTCTGGATTTAGACTTCAATTTTCCGTTTTAGCAGTATAACATGTGTGGTCTTTACCTTGATCAAGTATATTTGTGAACACAACACACACACACACAACATCTTTATAGTGAGTATGGGTTATTTGAGTGTATGATATTATGTCTGTAATTTGGGTTGAAACTTTATTCTTAAATCCGGATAATTCTCTGAGGCATAATTATTGGAATTTCATCTTAGTTGGAAAAACTTGGGACTTATTTGCATCATAGTTAGTTTGCATAGCATGTAGTTGCATTACATTGTTTATTGTCGTATACATTGCTTGAGGGCAAGCAATAGTTCAAGTTTGGGGGTATTTGATAAGTAGGTTTTATACTTACTTATTGGGTGCCAACTCACTAGAATTATGCTCATCTCAAGTAGTTTTTACTATGTTTTAGTTGCATTATATGTTTATTTTGCAGTACTTGTAGTTGGAACTCCTATGGCATGGGAAAGAAAGAAATGGTCTGGATTGGCATTAGCATGGATTGACATGGTGGCATGAAGCTAGCAAAGGCATGGCAAGAGGAACATGAGCAGGTAAGGACTCAAGCAGTGAATGAATGCAGTGAAGAAGAGAAGGAATGAAGAACGAACGACAACGGACAAGAAGTAGCAGCAGCAAGACATCAGAAGACAAAATGCAGTAGCAGCGTGGCTGCGCTGCTAATCAAGCTTAATATCGCGCACCCGCACCAAGACCTCCGCAGACAAGTTTATCATGCGCTCGTGCCCGTTTTACACTATAATCTTATGCAGCCGCGCGAGTTTTCTACATCCTTTTTTGTTGACTTTTTGTAATTTGAAATTTGAGTGCATTAGGCTCAACTTAACGATATGGTTGGCACCAGACGTGTTTTATTGGAGTCTTTAATCAGTTTTATGACATTAATTAGGGTTCTTAGGTTTGAACTAGGCGAGGGAGGTTTTGATCATTACATGATACATTTATATCCTCTCTTTATCTAGATTATTGAATAATTATTAGTTTTCATTTCTGAAGATAGTTGGTGCATTGGAACAAGCTTGGAATAGATTCTGCAACTGGGTTTAACAGATTTGTTTATCATTTCTCTTACATCTTTTGTTTGCATCGCTTAATTTCATGTATTGCTTCAATCCCATAATGGCTTTTGGTTCAGAAATGAACTAAACTCCATTATGGGATTCTAATGGATTTTGATATGTAGTCTAAATTTATATATCTGATTGTATTGTTGTATGTTTATCATTGGATTAACGATTATGATTGAGTGTAACGAATGAATGTTTTATCACCATTCACCTTGTATGCTTATATGGATTTGAAAATTGAAATATGAGTATGGATTAAATTATAATGGCATATGTTCGTGAGGCTGATTTGTTAAGCTTTGTGATTCGTGAACCAGATAGACATATACCGTTTCACCGTGTGTAGTCATGAAAAGAGCCTGCACTTTAATTCATTATTGCTACAATTTCACATAGACATATAGTGATTTTGGTAATAGTGTCGCTTACATAATTTCTATCATATGTGGAGGTTATGTGAATTGGTCATAGGTCATTGAAAAATGGTTATGTCCACTATTGTGCTCTTGACTAGTTTTCCATGATAAATAATTAAACATTACATGATGGTTGCAATTTAGATGAAATATTAAATGAAATTAGAATTTCATTCTTCTCCAAATTTGATTACATTACTTTAGTATTATATTTTTATTTCATGAATTGAATTTAGAATTAATTATAGTTGTGAGTTATTCATTTAAGCATATAAAAATAGTGATATAGTTGATGCATGATAATTTAGATTTAAAACCTTTCTCCGTGGATCAATACTTTTCTTACTCTGTACTACTGGTTGACCCATGAATGCTTGCATGAGTTAGAGTCCTTTTTGTGAGACTAAAAAGGAGGTAACAAAGAATGATTCAAACATTGGAGGATATGTTGAGATCATGCATCATGGATTTTAAAGGAAATAGGGATGATCACTTACTGCTTGTAGAATTCGGCTACAACAACAGTTACCACGCTAGTATTAGCATGCCACCTTATGAAGCGTTGTACGACAGAAAGTGCAGAACTCCACTTTACTAGGATGAAGTTAGTGAGAGATAGTTACTAGGACCAGAACTGGTACAACAAACAACAAAGATAGTCAAAGTAATACGGGAAAGACTAGTGGCAGCTAAGGATAGGCAGAAGAAATACGCCGATCCACGCCGTAAGAATGTTCAGTTCGAATTGGGCAACTTGGTATTTTTGAAAGTCTCTCCTTGGAAGGGAAAGATCAGATTTGGTAAGAAGGGGAAATTGAGCCTGAGGTTCATTGGACCCTTTAAAGTTTTACGAAGAATTGGTGAAGTTACCTATGAGGTAGCCTTACCTCCAGCCTTAGAACATATCTATAATATTTTTCATGTTTCTATTTTACGACCCTACAAACCCGATTACAAACACGTGATTGAATATGAACCCCAACATTTTGAGAAAGACTTAACCTATAAAGAAGTTCCTGTTCAGATTGTTGACAGGAAAGAACAAGTTCTCAGAAATAAAATAATATCTTCTGTTAAGGTAATTTTGAGGAACCACAAAGCTGAAGAAGCTACGTGGGAACTCGAAGAGCATATGATGAAGAATTATCCTCATTTATTTGCTAATTTATGTGTAAGCGATTCTGGGGACAGAATCTTAGTAAGAGGGGGAGAATGTAACGGGACGAATTGATTGAGTCGTGATTCTGGGGACATAATCCTTTTAAGGGGGGAAAGATGTGACAAACGAGATTTTTGTAATTTAATTTGAATATTTATTAAATTAAATAAATATTTTTCAATGATTTAATTATTTGGTTAAATAATTAATTGATGATTTTTTGGTATATTAATTTATTATATGTGTTACGTTGATTAAATTAATTTGGAGAATTTTATTATTTAAAATTATGTATTTAATTGAGCATATTTGATTAAATGAATTATTTAATAAGCATAATGTTATTCTAATTAATTTAATAGTTAATTAGAGATTTAATGATTTGACATAATTAATAAATGAGAATTTAATTATGTGACTATAAGATTTAATGTGGAATTATTATATTTAATTGAATAAAATAAGATATTTGACTAATTTGTTAATTGGTTGTGACATTATTAAACTAAATAATAAATAAGTTAATTAAAATAAATTAAAAAGAGATTATTAAGTTAGCCAAAAATGGCCTTAAAGGGAGTTGGCCAGTTAATCCACTATGGGATTAACCGACCATGACACCATGTTGCGCCAGTTATCTGTGCGCATATATCAGTTCTTTGTTTTACGCATTCTCATTTTTCCTAAAACCTAAGTCAAAGAGATTAGAGAGAAAAGAGAGAGCTTTGAGAGAATTGGTCAGAGAGAATTGGAGAATTCAAGTTGGTATTGCCATCAAATAGAGAAAGCAAGGGTCTAGTTTTAATATTTCACGTATTATATTTTTCTCCTAACCGAGTTCTCTGTGAATGGGAGATTTTACAATTTCTGATTACATGTCTATATATGTATTAAAAATTGTTCATAACATGTTATATATCACGTATACATGAATCACAAAGATTAAATTCATGTAATTATGGGTTAATTGGAGTTTTATAGTTTATAGAGAAAAATATATGAATATGGCTTGTAAGTACAAAAATTTATGTTTAAATTTTATATTAAATTGATGAATGATTTTGTTTATACATGTAAGAATGAAACTTAAACGGATTGATTTGGTCGAAAAACGAGTTCACAGTAGTTAATTTTGTTAATAATTTGAAAATTGGAGTTTTTCATAAGAACTGCGAAATTATGTGTTTTGATTCAAGTAATTATATGAATTAAGTTGTTAAAATCATGTTAGAAAGGTTGGGTAATGATCATATATGAATTATAGTATTTGGGTATGCTTAAATTAATGTATGGACAAGGAAATTAGAAGTTATGGTCATATTCTGTGTTCTTCACAGAACGTATAGTTGAACTTGTGAAAGATTTTTTTGGCCTAAATTGGCCTTGTTATGTTCGCAAACTATGAAGTAAATCGCAGAAACTAAGTCCAAGGTAACCCAGCCCGTGTAATATCATTACTAAACTAAATTACCACAAATAACAAAAAAATAAAAAAATATCATAATAAATAATAATAATAATAATAATAAATAAATAAATAAATAAATAAATAGATAATAATAATTAATTAAAATATTTATCAAAGAAAAATGAATATTTTAGTTGAAATATTTATGGAATAAAATAAATATTCGATGAAAATTATTATTAAAATATTTATCAAATAAAATAAATATTTTAGTTGAAATATTTATGGAATAAAATAAATATTTGATGGAGATTATTATTAAAATATTTATAAAATAAAATAAATATTTTAATTAAAATATTTATGGAATAAAATAAATATTTGATTGAAATTATTATGAAATAATTTATTCGAGTGTGATAATAGTAAGGAAATGAAAATATTCTAATTTAATTAAGTAATTAAATTAGAAGGGTAATGATTTGTTAAATAAAGTGGAGTTAAATTAAATAATTAAGTTAAAATGTGACTAATGAATGTCATGAATACATATGGTATTTGTGTAAGACTTGTGGTGAACGAAAGTAGTAATCGTTTAGCCTACGCACAAGACAAGTTCTTACACCTTGTTTCTTAAAGCAAGTTCCTTATTTTATCTTGTTTATTATTATTCAAGTCAAGATTTCATATTAGATGTTATCATTCTTTAAAAGCATAATTCCTGTTATACAATACTTATTCGATTGTATACATCTTGAACTTTATTATTCAAATTAAATATCAATTATTGTTGAACCTTGTAAGACTAGCGAACCCTTATTGATTCGACTAGTCCATAGTTGATGAACGTTCTAAATTTCAGAACCATTGTTGAGCTGCTCCAAACCAAACTTCCTTTGGTACGGGTTCTAATGTCAAACTGAGATGAACAACCCTGTTATAGGGGATTAATTACGCTTTAGCGTTAAGATATTGTGCACAGTATGGTACTAAGGGTTGATCCCCCTATGTACGAGAAGAAGAGTCCATAGTCTTATGACTGTTAAAGGTTTCAAGTATAAATACTTGACAACCTAGGACATAATTCAAGGTCTTATGACCCTCAGAAGTTCTTTTGATTCTTGTTATTCATTCTTGATTCAAAAGCCGAGTTTTTTCTTATTACAGAAGTTTTTGATTCACTCACATGTTATTATTTTATTGTTGTATTATTATACTTATGGGCAATTGTGCCCACTCTTGCGTAATAATAACATTGCAGTTAAGAACGAAAGGTCCGAAGAGCCTTCTACTAGCAAAGGCAAGGGCAAAGCTAATAAGTGATGAAGACTTGTTATTTAATTTTAAGAATTTTTATTGTCAAGACTTGATGTTGTTTAAGACTTCTTATTTGTTTATGTTTCTGCACAGATGTTTAAGGTTAGTTTGACCTGGGATTGTATTTATTATTCAAATGTTGTAACCCCATAAGGGGAGGATCTATTTCTATCTATTGCATGGGTTGCATTTATTGTGGGTAGATAGATATATGATATTTGTATAGTGAACACCAAATCCTGTGGAACTGAAGTACCCAAATTGGGGGTGTCACAATGAACCACCGCCTCCACCAACCGAAGAGGTTGTCTGACTAAATGAGGTCGAGGCACATCAGAAGCTCTCCTCCTCACACCTTAAGTGGTCTTGCGGGAACTACTCGGCTGATCTGGATCCATATATATGGACACGAGTCTCTAAATCACCTTAGAAAGGGTGTAGTAAATTCTAACCTAGAGCTTTTCAAATGCATTTTATGACTATATGCATGCAAACATTACTTTAATATACGACTACAAGAGAGTTAAAAATGCACGTCTACCCAATGATTAGGCTCATGAAAAAATTTCGCCAGAGTCTCCTTTGTAAAAAGGACTATCCACATGCACATAGGCATGACCAGGTGGCCATTCAGTAACACACCAACCCAAAGTCATAAACATCATTTATGCATGAAAATACCAAAGTCATAATCCATAAGGGTATCCTGATTACCAGGATTGCTTTGCTTTACAACCTTTTCTCATTTGTCCTCAAATAGGATAAGAAATAGTAGAAAAAGATGCCTATTTGACTGTCTCAAAAGTCAAATTTTTTTCACATCATTATGTTCAGCATGGTTAATATTAACATTTACTATGTTGAATATTTTTTTATCAAACCATTATACTCGCGTAATAAAAGACGTATAAATCCCATCTATTTTATCAAACTTAAATAAATTATCCCATAATAATTTTTATCAAATATTTATTTAATACCATAAATATTCATTTTATTTCATAAAGTTTCCAACTAAAATATTTAACGTACTTAATAAATATTTTACTCAAGCATTATACTAACATTTACATTTTCATGCAATATATTAGCTTCTCACTTTATTAATTCAATTATACTTGTATTAATTCACTATTTTAATTATGTGAATTATTCACACTATTTATGAAACTTAACTCATAATAATTTCCATTGCCCACAAGGCATAACAATTAAAATTATATTATCTCATAATATTATTTCACTTAATTAAATTAACTAATATTATTTAATTTCTTTAATAGTTTAATTAACTATTAAATCTCATTTTCTCCAACATATGAATATATAATTCTCTTCACACCAAATCACATAATTCAAAATATATACACCTCAATAAGAATTTTAATTATTAAATTCTTATTTTAATAACTTATGAAAATTCGGGTTGTCACATGATATACAAGTATTCATCAGACGAAGCACAAATCCCCACGAGTCTCTCGTACATGAGAGGTACATCCCGTGACACCCCCAAATCCGGACCCTTCAATCCCACAGATTTGGTGTTCACTGTTCAATTAAATCATAACTAACTACCCATAACAAAGGATATAGCTAAACTCAAAAGTTTAAACAATCAATCTCCCATTAAAGGGTTACATAATCTAAAATAAATCCTAAGTCATCTAACCTTTATTACAATCATCAGCGGAAAATTAAAACATGATCATAACTAAATCTATTACATAAGCTTCATAAATAAAAGATAAATTAAACGTTGTCATCTAATCAAGAACTTTGTCCTTGTCCTTGCTTGTAGAAAGCTCTTCAAACTTCTTAACTTCATTTGCATTATTTTGCGCAAGAGTGAGCAAACAATTTCCCACAAGAAGGATAATATATAATAACATTTTATGAATGACAATTAACTGAGCTTTCAATGGTAAAGTATTCTTACCAAAACAAGAAACTTTAATTCAACAGATATGAGTTCAAAGGGATAATGAACGTTTAAGTTAACAATAGATAACAACATCAAAGAATACACTGAGGGTCACAAGACCACGAACTCTATTCTAGCTTTTCTAGTATTTCTAATTTAACCTTTAACAGTCTAAAAGACTATAATCATCATCTATGTCCTAGGTTCACAGGTGTTTTTACTGTAACCTTTAAGAGTCTAAACGACTATACGGACCATCATTACGTACTCCAGGTGATCAACCCTTTGTACTATGTATTGCGCAAACATTTTAACGCTATTGCGTAGCTCTAAAATAATCCCCTGATATAGGGTTGTTCATCTCAGCTTAGATTATCAGGTTCCGAACCAAAGGAAGTTTGGTTGGGAGTTAACTTCAAAGGAAGTCTAGATTTTTTTTAGAATGCTCATCAACCAAGTACTGGTTGAATTAGATAGGAACCAATAACTATTCAAGGTTTTGATTACAATATCTTCATGAACAAGGTATATCGATAAATCAATAAGAGTTAGAGTATTAACAATTTCTAAATTGAATAAATGTTATCATCGATAACATACTTTCAAAGGTGTGTGAGTACATAAACAAACCAAAGGAAGTTTGGTTTGGGTTGACTTCAAGGGTAATTTAAAGTTTAGAACATTCATCAACTAAGGATTAGTTGAATTGGTAAAGAATCGCTAAAAAACATAGAGTTCGGTACAATAATGTAAGATAGTACAATGATATTGAAGAACAAAGATCAAACAACGGTTATTAATAGCTGAATAAACTCACTTCTTACACTAAAATTATAGACTTTGAATAACCAAGGTAATCTCGATTGGAATAAAGAAACAAAGATTCACTAACTTGCTCAAAAATAAATTAGGGTTAAAGAACTTGCATGACAATAAATCGTTAAACAAGAGATTAGAGATAGAGAATTTGCATAATTATAACATAACAGTGAAAAGTAACCTTGATGAATAATAAAGTAGCAAAGGTTAGGGAACTTGCCTCTTGCTTAAGTTATAATATTAAAATTCACGTCCACCTACACATTTTAGTGCAATCACACTATCTATTAGATATGCTAATATACCATAACATGCACACCTCTAACTAAACTTGTCATTTTAGCACAAGTCTTATGTTACCATATATATATATATATCAGAATTCCCAAGTGTTAACATCACAACACTTATCTAACATTCATTGTGTATTATAAGTTATCACATAATGTGTTCTTAACTTACTAATCACATTTACAACTTGGAATTTACAATCCACATATCACGACTCTGTTTAACCTTGTTGTTACGTGGTTCTCACATTATCCTAACATTAAGCTAAGTTACATTGAACGTCCAAAGTCTACAGAATTAGCAGACTTCACTATCTCGAGATCGGGCAAGCAAAGTGTACCGCACTAGTTTTACATCACTGGGTTCATGGCTGGTACATGTATGGCATTCTTGGCCTTTCAGCGCCATAATGTTTGTCTTGATCAATATACTACCGATTCTAGTTTTGCAGAACATGGTTACAACACTTTTCATAAGCCAACTAACACGAATTTCAACCACCGAACAGTGATGATAATGCGTACAAATGGTATAGAACTATCACAAATATGTTTCCTCATATATATCAATATAAACAATTTAACAACAACTTAAGCTAGTTTAATTTCTCAAATTCTATATTTTATTTGAAAACTCCATTTTTGACATCCTTTACAAAATTCATCACTGTAATCTCTATACTTGACCAAATCACTTCATTCAAATTATGTTATCTTCGTTTCTTAATGAACTAACATAATCAAGCCTCAATTCACAGATTAACATACAAATTGAACACTAAAATTTGTACTTTTCACAAGCCATATAAAATTATAAACACTGTAAACAGTTTTCTTCCTTTTTAACCGTCATTAGCATACAAATCCTTGTTTAATTACTAGTTCTAATCAACACGAACACATATAATCACATGTTATTAATTGTATAACAACAATTCCAATAATTGAATTCACAGAATTTAAGAATTATGCCATAGAACTCACACACACACACACACACACACACACACACACATATATATATATATATATATATATAAACATATAACATTAAGGTTACGAATAATACCTTCAATTAGCTTGGTATTCATTGAAATTGTTGTGAATCACAGACTTTCTCTCAATTCTCTCCCTCGTTTCTTTTAGTTTCTCTGTATTTTCTTCCTTCTTCTCTTCTTAGGCATAAGCCAATTTTCTTTTACGTAAAACACACTAAACCTAACGCACAAAATCAAACGTCTATAACCGACGTTGTAATAAAAACAATAATACGTTATCAGTTATAAATATATATTATATTATTTGATTTATTTTAATTTATTTTATTTATAATTCAAATATTAAAATTCAAAAAGCCATAAGGCTTTATTTGGCAAAAAGTCTTTCAAATAAAGACTTATAATTATACATACTATATTTTAAATAAATACTCCTTTGAAATAAATATTACAAAATTATAATTTTATTTAATAATTTAATATACCATCTTAAATTATTAAATTAAAACAACAATATAACATCTCATGTTATATTACAATACTCAAATTATAAATTTAATTCATAAATATTTAATAACAATAACCACATCAACATCGGTTAAAATATTTATTTACTTTAATAAATATACCATATTAACATCAATTAAAATATTTATTCAACAATAAACACCTCAAATAAATATTTAGATAATTCAATAAATATTTAAAATTTAAATTTGAAATTTTGGATTGCTACATCCTTCCATCCTTACAAGGATTCTGTCCCTAGAATCTCAACTCAAACAATTAAATCGTCACATTCTTCCCTCCTTACAAAGATTCTGTCCCCAGAATCGAAGACACAATGTAAACAAATAACTTAGGGTAATTCTTCATCATTTCAGCTTCGAGTTCTCACGTAGCCACTTCGACATTATGGTTCCTCCATATCACTTTCATGGAAGGTATCACCTTATCCCTGAGCACTTGATCTTTCCTATCGATTATCTGGATAGAAATTTCCTTAGTAGAACAACTATAAATGTTCATACTTGATCACACGATTGCAGTCGAGCTTGTTCGATCATATCATCGAAACAAGAAAACATTGCGAATGCGCTCTAACTGTAGAGGTAAGGCTACCTCTAAACCATCTTTTCAACTTCATCAATGCCTCCTATACTATAACCGCTTTATACCCACTATAATTCATCAAACTTACCACACTTTGGAAATTCAGGAACTTGCCACAATCATATGAGTTTAGGAACTTATCCTAGTTAGACCATAGGCGTCCATTCGCTGAGGGGTTCAAAACATACCATATAATTATGAGCCACGAAGTTACCATATGCTTTAGTTTTAAGAACTGAACCTAATCCTAATATCAAATATATACATGAGAAAAGAATCACCTTTCCACCACATATACATGGATAGCACGATACCGACATTCCAATGATTATCAATGTGATAAACCAAGTATATGCACAAAACCTCTGCCAATACAAAAGTTTGTACGACTTAGTTACCATATGAGTCCTCAATTGAAATCCCACCTAACATTACCTTACTCTTAACTTATTCTTAACTTGCCCATAACTTGGTCAATGCAGACTCCTCGTATGACATTATCACAAACTTCTCGTACAGTTAGCACGCCTTCCGATGTCTAGATTTTCTTTTAGTTTGGCAATCGACTTACAAACAATATGACATACTTATATTTAATTGCGTTCCACACGTTCTTGCAAACCTTTCTAAAAATTTGATGTGAATCGCGAATCTCGGTTCGGCACAATTGACACTGAAGCACCGTGCCTTGAAACAATTTCATTAACATACAACTTCACACACTGTTCAATAGGTAATATGCTAAGTTCGACATACCATAGAATCTATCACCATATCTTGTCGCCAATAACATTATCGGTATATATATATATATATATATATATATATATATATATATATATATTCGTGCTTCCTAGTTGGTTCAACATATAAATTTTATGCAAAACATCATTTTTAATTCATGTTTTTTAGCGAAACCTAGTTTCCTCGTTTTGCTTTCAACTATCCTTCAGTATCGATTATGAATTTGATACCTTCATCTTGGAGCTACTCTTCCTTTACTCTGTCTAGCAAAGTTGTACGGTTTTCCATCTGAACAGCTTCTCCTCTGACTTTTCATATATCTTACCTCCTACCACAAATTATTCATTTCTATTATGAACCCATCGTGCACAGTTAACAAAATAAACCTTTTTCTTAAGACGTCGGCAACCACGTTCGTTTAGGATTTTACATTCACAATCCTTAACCAACTCCAGTTATTACTTCAACGCATGCTTAAATACCCCTGTGCGAGAATATACTTTAGACACTTATGGTCTTTTTATATCTCACACTATTTCCCAAAATAATACCTCTAAATCCTTATGGTAACCACTACTACCGTTAACTCTAAATCGTGAGTCGGATACCCTTTATCATAAAATTTTAATTAACGCGATGCGTATAAAATGACCTTGTTGTTCTGCCTATACACACAACCTAGTATATTGTATGATGCGTCGTTAGACAACACAATGTTCCTGTATTATTTGGTAGAGACATCACAGGTGCCATATTAAATTTAATAAATTTTTTTCAATTCGTGAAAATTCACTCTATAATTTCCTGCAACTCCACGTATCCCTCACGATATTTTCTTAATAACTTCTTGTTTTACAACATCGATAGATAACTCTACTGTACAGACGTCTTTCAACTAAAAGAATAAAATACTACCTTTGACTTCCTCAGAGTCTTAAGGTTTATGCACTTTCTTTGACAATGACTTATCACCACATGGTTTAACAACTTTAGAGTTTCATAAATCAAATCGGAAATAAATCCATTGACATCACATGACCTTTAATACCAATGCGGCAATTCTACACATCAACTTAAAAGGAATCACTATTCACACTTTCTATATTTAGTGAATAGTTTAACTCTTCCCGAAACGAGTCTAGTTTCTAAACGAATTCATCAGGCATAAATTAATAAGTGGCATTTAAATTAAATAACACGCAGTCGTATAGATAATTGATTGAAACCATACCATGCATTACGTCCTGGATCGTCATGTTAGCTGATTGTTCGATTGGTCGACACGGCGGAGCTGATTTTACAATAACCAGTTTGCCACTGCCCTCTTTGCTTCCACTTGCTTTTCCTGCCGCTTTCTTTGGGCAACCTCGAGCTAAGTGCTCCTTTGATCCACACGTGAAGCAGGCTCCCTTCCTTGGTCTTGAACACTTTGGTGCAATATGGCCCTTCAAACCACAATTAAAGCACACCCTTTTTCCCTTCAAACAAACACCTATATGTTTGTTTCCGCAGTTGTTACACGCCTCCACCTTCTTCTTTTCCTTCCCTTGCTGATTTTCAACGTTAATATTATTGTCCCACTTTCTTTTCCAGGCGTTACCGGTATGATTATCACCCGCTTTATCATCTTCACTCTTCTTTCCCTTCTGCTCTTGATTGTATGTCAGCATATTTCCTTCCCCGTCCATATCCATCGTTCTCTCCAGTCCTGTTGTAAACGAGTTTGGTTGGAACATCGAGACTTGGTTATATAGTCAGAAATTCAGTTGATTTGCCAGTGATCCCATTAGCAAATTCACCAATTGTGGCACTGGATTTGCGTTAGCTTCCCTATTGTATGCATATTCCTTGGGGCTCTATTAACGATGTTGTCTCCTTCTAGGCGACATCTTACTGTTTAAAACTCGAACTATTAGATCATCATTCATCCACACCTTAAAATTTTCAAACTTATCTCAACCACTTTTAAATAATACAAAATATATCCTAATAAACAATGATGTATGTATTCATTTATTACATCACCACATCACAAAATAACCTCACTGCTATTTATACCTGTAATAATAAAATTTTAGGATTACTTCATCATATCCCACTATTTATTTCAAAAGTAAGGATTGACCTTTTATTAATTTTCATCGCGATTTATTAATAATCTTAATGTTTTTCTTGCAATCTACAAGAATATTCCACATTGTATAATTTCATTGCGCTCTTGCTCCATGATATGAATCATTGATGATCCATCACATAAAAAAAATAAAATCTCAACCTACACAAAAAGTAGAATACTTAATTCTAAGTTCCATCATTTGCTTGGCCTTCTTTAACTTGTCTTCAACACGATCTACACGTTTAGAAGCCTTCACCCATGCGTCTTTAGCTTTCGCACACTTTGCTGACTTCTTTCCCCAGTCATTCCTGCGCAATCTCATTCCCAGCTAATAACTATCCTCTTTAACTATCCCCGCGTTCAAACTCAAGCCTATACCCAAGGTCTACAACAGAAACAATGGGTATGGCTTTCCCAATACAACTTAATGTGTATAATACTTGCTACTCCTAAGTACTTACGAGCACAAAAGTTATTATCACATAAGCACATAAAGTATTTTATCATTTTATCTTCAATGAATTTCCTTAATTCATTCCTTAGAACTCGATAAGAGTTTATCACCTCTATTTTTTCGATCTCCTAGAAGGTTATAGCCTAAGGTTTTCCCACCTGAGGTTCATAACCTAAGGCTTTGATACTAACTTGTGACACCCCCAAATCCGGACCCTTCAATCCCACAGATTTGGTGTTCACTGTCCAATTAAATCATAACTAACTACCCATAACAAAGGATATAACTAAACTCAAAAGTTTAAACAATCAATCTCCCATTAAAGGGTTACATAATCTAAAATAAATCCCAGGTCATCTAACCTTTATTACAATCATCAGCGGAAAATTAAACATGATCATAACCAAATCTATTACATAAGCTTCATAAATAAAAGATAAATTAAACGTTATCGTCTAATCAAGAACTTTGTCCTTGCCCTTGCTTGTAGAAAGCTCTTCAAACTTCTTAACTTCATCTGCATTATTTTGTGCAAGAGTGAGCAAACAATTGCCCACAAGAAGGATAATGTACAATAACATTTTATGAATGACAATTAACTGAGCTTTCAATGGTAAAGTATTCTTATCTAAACAAGAAACTTTAATTCAACAACTATGAGTTCATAGGGATAATGAACGTTTAAGTTAAAAATAGATAACAACATCAAAGAATACACTGAGGGTCACAAGACCACGAACTCTATTCTAGATTTTCAAGTATTTCTACTTTAACCTTTAACAGTCTAAAAGACTATAATCATCATCTCTGTCCTAGGTTCACAGGTGTTTCTACTGTAACCTTTAACAGTCTAAACGACTATACGAAGCATCATTCCGTACTCCAGGTGATCAGCCCTTTGAACTATGTATTGCGCAAACATTTTAACGCTATTGTGTAGCTCTAAAATAATCCCCTGATATAGGGTTGTTCATCTCAACTTAGATTATCAGGTTCCGAAGCAAAGGAAGTTTGGTTAGGAATTAACTTCAAAGGAAGTCTAGATTTTTTTTAAAACGCTCATTAACCAAGTACTGGTTGAATCAGATAGGAACTTCCAAGAGAACTTAAAAACATGTAAAGAGGCTTATAAAATGAGGAGAATCACAGTGATTAGAGTGAGAGAGAAGATTCCATTAGATTAGATTAGAGTAGAATAGGAGAAAACACTAGTTTTTATGAGATTTGGAGATTGAAGCGACTTGGAGACCATTGGAGATTCAAAGTAGGAGCAAGGAGAGAGCATCAAATCTACAGACAATAGATTCTATCTTCTCATCTTCTTTTATCTTTATCTTTTAATGTGTATTCAAGTGTGGATTCTTAGTTTTAATTCAATGAACTAATTCTTTGTTTGAGATTACAATGGATCTTATTGTGTAGTTTATTTTTAATAAGCTTCACTATCAATTATTATGTTCTATTGTGAGGATTATCTATTGTGATTTGGACTTAATTATTTAATTGATTGGCCTTTAAATACCGTGATAATCTATATGAACTCGAGAGATGAAGTTTAGATTTAGATCTGATCATAATAGCATGTGCTGCATAGATGATATTCATGATTCATATTTAGGATAGAGATATGCCTTTATGCCATATGTAATCTTATAAATAACTTGTGCTTTAAATACTTCTTAATTGTAATTCACATAGAGATATAGTGGATTAGTTAATTAGGGTGTCTTGCTTAATTCTATCATCTGTGGATTTAAGTGAGTATGAGTATTATGCGTCGAGAGGTGGTTTTATCTGCTTTAGTGTTCTTAATTAACAATTCAGGATAGAGAATATTTGATGAAAAGTGTGTTAACTTAAATGAAACAATAAGTGAAGTTGTGATCTTAAATCTCCATAATCTGATTTTTAATTAGTGGTAATTAGAATTAGTGTAATTAGATAATTTAATTTATAATCCTAAATTGTTTATTTAAATAAAATTAGTTTGATTAAGAGTTAGTATTTGGTAATTTGTATTAATAATTCCTCTAGGTAACGATACTCTACTTTCACTTTATTACTTGTTGACCACGTATCCTTGCATGTTGTGCGTAATTAGATTTTACCCAACAATAGGAGGTCGTAGTGTTACCTCCTTCTTCGGAGAGAGATGCCATGTTGGACTTAATAGCTCGTATATCCACGGGATTACAGATATGCTTGTATATTTTTGCACAGACTAGCTAAGTCATTTTGTCATGTACAGTACATATTGTATATATCAAACAACATTATATAAGGCAGGGAAATATATTTTGATTCACTTCCCTTTTAGTTGTGCCTTGCTACTTGCTTGATATTTGCCTGTTTCTTCAGGGCTTGTGATCTTGATGTATTTTGAACTCATCCTTGATGGGTGGACATTTAGATGTCTTAGGATCTTTCAGAATGGATCATTGATCTGTGTGTATCCCTACCCTTTTTGGTGTCTTTGGACTAGTTTCTATATGTAGATGTGGAGAGGATTGTGGCTTTCCTCTCTGAGATTGATCGCACCAAAGATAGTCACCAGTACTCTTATTGAAGAGGAGATCCCAGTTAGTTCTATCTCTTATGGATTAGTGTTGCTCTTTCAGGACTCAACCGCAGCTTAGATGGTTGCCAATTCTCCCATTTGTGTGGGAAGATCAGTTAGTTCCATCCCTTTGGTCTGAAGCCGATGAAAAGTGATGGATTGAAGGATGATCCCAATACCATTGACAAGTCTTTGTGTTTTGGTAGGGGGTAAGACTGAACCATAAATTGCTCCCTACGTTCTCCTATTGAATAGGAGATCAGGTCTGCGTAGTTTAAACCTAGTGTAAGAGGTTTAACGTTGTATGAGAAAGGGTGTAGAAAGATATGGTAGTGTAAGAGGGTGTAGAAGTGTTTTTGTTTTTTTTATTGCGACCGGGCCATTATAGAATGGTTGCCTATGTACTCCCAGGTATCGGGGAGATCAGGTCGACGTAGTTCACCCCATGTGCATAATGAGACGCAGTTGAAAAGTTTGATCCCATGTTCAGGACAAACTGTAGGGGAGAAAGTTTGATCCCATGTACAGGACAAACTGCAGGTGTGAAAAGTCTTATCCGTAGTGGGACAAAACTGCAGGTGTGAAAGGTTCAATCCCTAGTGGGATAACCGAAAAGGTTTGAAACGAAGTGGAGTGGAAGATCTGATGATCTGAAAACCAGGCTGCTGGTTTGAAGAGTGTGTTTCCCTGATGGGGCAAATGGGTATGAAGAAAGGTTGTATGTAATAAGGGTTAGAAAACCTAAAATGACTAGGGATCAGATGATCCAAAACCATGATATTTTTTTGATGGTAACCTCAGACATAGTACCGTTTCACGGTGTCTGAGTTGATGAGTTGTGGAAATTCATCGCCGTCCATTTCTTATAATCTGAGAGCACCTCCTGTCAATACTTCTTTGACAACAAACGGGTCTTCCCAGTTTGGAGCAAATTTTCCCTTTGATTGATCTTGGTTGTTAATGATCTTTTTCAAAACTAGATAATGTTTTTTAAATAGCCATAGCCAGACTTTCCTGTTATAGGATCTGGCGATCCTCTGTTGGTATAAATGTCCATAGAAGATATCATCACTTCGCCTTTCGTCTATTAGAGACAATTGGTGATACCTGTCTTGCAACCATTAGTCTTCATCTAGCTGAGCATCTATCAACACTCTAAGGGATTCCATTTCCACTTCTATGGGGAGCACTGCTTCCATCTCATAGGTTAATGAGTAGGGGGTTGCCCCAGTAGAAGTACACATTGAAGTTCTGTAGGGTAATAGCGTTAGAGGCAAGAGGTCAGGCCATCCTTTGTTATTGGCAAACATCTTTTTCATGATCTTCTTGATGTTTTTATTAGCTGCTTCAACAACACCATTCATCTTTGGATGGTAGATGACGGAGTTAAGGTGTTTGATATGGAATTTACTGCACAACTCCTCCATCATTTTGTTGTTGAGGTTCTTAGCATTGTCTGAAACAATTACATCTGGTTGTCCATATCGACAAATGACATTGTTTCTGATGAAACCAATGATGACTTCTTTGGTAACCTTGGGGAAGGAGGCTGCTTCTACCCATTTGGTGAAGTAGTCAATCATGGTGAAGATGAACCGATGCCCATTACTGGCTTTGGGCTCGATGGGCCCGATCACGTCCATTCCCCATATTGAGAAGGGCCAGGGTGAACTCATATTATGGAGATCCCTTGGAGGGGCATGGATAGCATTCCCATGAATTTGGCATTGATAACATCTCTTGACGTGATCATCACAGTAAGCCTTGAGAGAGAGCCAGTAATGCCCTATTCTGAGAATCTTGTTAACAAGTAGAGGGCCGCTCATGTGTGGGCCACATACTCCACCATGGATTTCATCCATGAGCCTCTGATTTTGTTCCTTGTCCAGACATCTGAGGAGACCTAGTCCTGCATCTCGTTTGTAGAGTGCATCTCTACTCAGGTAGAATTTCATAACCATTCAATGGCTCTGCTTTTTCTCAGCAGAACTCGCCTCAGCGGGTGTAGATCCATCTCGTAGATATGACACCCCCAAATCCAGGTACTTCATTCCCATAGGATTTGGTGCTCACTTATCAAAAACTATTACATCTAACTACCAATAATCAAAGGATAAAGACATAATTTAAATAACTTAAACAATAATCTTCCCCATTAAAGGGTTACATCATAATCTCAATTAAATCCCAGGTAATCTAACCTTAAAATTATTACATAAGTTTGCGGAATACATCACATATTAAAATAAGTCTTTAACATAATTCATTAACATAAAATTCTCATAAGTCTTCAACATTTGGACATCTTGCCCTTTCCTTTGCTAGTAGACGGCTCATCGACTTTCTCAACTTTAGCTGCAGTGTTAAATGCAAAAGTGAGCAAACAATTGCTCACTGATATAAGAAGTAGTAATAATAATAACATGAGAATGAACAACGAATGCTAACAATAATGAACTTGTTCTATGAATCAAGAATAGAAAACAGGTTTGAAATCAATGTCTGAGGGTCTTAAGACCACGAACTATGTCTCCGGTATATAGGTATTATTACCTTAACCTTAATAAATCATTAGATCTGTATAGACCCTTCTTAAGCGCATTTAGGGGATCAGCCCTTTGTACCATGTATTGTGTGTAAACATCTAAACGTTACACGCACAAAAGTCCCCTATATTAGGGTTGTTCGTCTCAGTTTGAATTTAGAATATCTGCACTAAAGAAAGTTTAGTTTGGAACTAGCTTATCAGTGTCTCTAGAATTTTAGAACACTATTTAACTTCCATAAATAAAGGTTTAATACGAGAATGTATAACTGAACAAGGCTATTAAAGTCAAAGATCGGATATCAACAATATATATAACTGAATAACATGATATACATGCAAAGTGCTATATTCAAAGGAGTTTAGAACAATCTTCTATGAATCAATGTGTTAGAACAATATATGCTTCGAATGATAATAAGGAAAGTAAAGCTCGCTCGATGTAACGAATTAGGTTACAAGAGCTTGCATAAACATACTCAAGATAAACTAGGCTTGCTTAACTTTACAAGAATTTTAGGAACTTTTACAATATCGATTTAGGAATGAGAACATGCATTCAATATGAAAAGAATGAAGTTAGAAAGCGTGCTCAATCTAAAGAGTTAAGGTTTAGGAACTTGCCTTGTTTGTAAGCTACACAAGTGTAAAATAATCTCCAATTACCCTAAACATATCATTACAATCGCAACAACAATTAGTTCTATGAATATTAACACTATGGGTATTAAACCATCATTTAGGTCATAACCCTAACCTAGCACTTAACCATTTAGGTTAACATACTTAACGAATCTGAAATCGCATTACGAGCCAACATAACTTACTTGTTCATTTCTAACTTTTGAAAAAATCACTTTTAGGTTCATTATATAACTCAATTAACAATTTCCTAGAACTCTTTTACACTTTGTATTACAACACCTTACAATCTGATATTGTAGTCCACTTTATGTTTTAATATCCTTAACATGCATACTAAACTAACCCAAGTCCGTTAGGCACGACCTGCAATTAAGCAGACTTCACTGTCTGAGACTAGCTACTCAGCGTGGGTCGGCGCCAATAATACATGGGCTATCATACGCATAGCGTCCAAATGTTATGCGCCACACGACAATAGCGATAAGTGTAGCGATGTACCAAACTCAGTTTTTACAGAACGTAACTTAGACTTTGCTATAGGTTTAAAATCCCAATTTTACAGAATTTCACCACACTTCAACATCTAAAACTTTGTACTAACATAGCTACACATGCTATTCATCATTCTATATAAAAACATCACATATACATCATTTTGAGAAATCAAAACCATAGTTTTTTTCCAAATTTCTTCATTTTTATATTTTTAACGAATTTGATCGCCACGAACTCGTTTCTTAATCAATTGACATAATTTAAACTATGTTGCTTTCATTTCTTAACATATTATCACAAACCAACTTCAATTTGCAGATTACATCACATGTTGGACAAGAAATTCTATACTTTCTAAGCCATACCATATGAACATAACATTGATATTTCAATTTCATTCCTCAAACACAATTTCACGTGTATATGATAATCAATATATATATATATATATATATATATATATATATATATATATATATATATATATATTGATAATAATAGATTCTACAAATACAATACATATAAATCCATTTTCAACAACCATCCCACATACTTCCAACAACAATATCAAAACTTAATAGTTAAAATTAAAGTAGGTTATACCTTGATTAGAAAGAACAATTAGCAACCCTTCTCTTTCTCTTGACAATCTCAGAACAACTCCTTTCTTTTCCAAATTCTCTATGATTCTCTCTTCCAAGCTCTCTCTCAACACTCTATGTTTATCTAGCTAAGCCTTAGAAAATATTGCGTAGGAATTATAAACTGACTCCCACTTCCCCCACTAAAGTCAGGTAAAAACCCAACAAGTTTGCGTCAGTTGAATAAGCCAAAGGCCAAAAGGCCTTGTTTGGCTAACATTTTTCCCCTTAAATTAAATTATTTTATATTATTATATTATATAGTTTCCAATTGTCACACCTTAGATAATTTAAATAACTTAGTTTAATTGATTTAAATAACTTATAATGGTATTTAAAATAATTTCTCTTATAGTTACCATTATACATAATAATTAATTTTATATCTAATTTAATTAATAAATTAGAAACATCACTTTATTTAATTTATTTATTTCCATTAAATTAAACAATTCATTTTATTTAATTATCTTCTTAAATATTAAGCAATTGATTTAATTTAATTATTTTCTTAAATTAAATCCTTCAAATTAAATTATTATTATTCAATTCAATTAACATTAATTAATTTAGTTACTAAATTAATTCATCACAATTCACCAATTATTTATTTTCCTCAATAAATAAATTACTTAAAATATTTATTTAATTCCATAAATATTTAAATTAAATTACAAATTTCTCGATCGTTACATCCTTCCCTCCTTAAAAAGATTTTGTCCCCAGAATCACAACTCGACAAATTTATTCGTTACATTCTTCCCTGCTTAACAAGATTCTGTCCCCAGAATCACTGCACAAAATCAAGTAAATAACTGAGGATAATACTTCATCATAACGCTTTCAAGTTCCCACGTAGCTTCCTCAGCATTGTGGCTCCTCCAGATTACCTTAACAGAAGGTATCAATTTATTTCTTAGTACTTGCTCTTTTCTGTCAACAATTTGAACAGGGACTTCTTCATATGACAAATCTTTCTCAAACTGTAAGGGCTCATATTCTATAACATGCTTATAATCAGGTTTATATGGCCTCAATACTGATACATGGAAAACATTATGAATATGTTCCAACTCCAGAGGTAAAGCTACCTCGTACGCTACTTCACCAACTCGTCGAAGCACTTCGAAAGGTCCTATAAATCTAGGGCTCAATTTCCACTTTTTACCAAACTGAATTTTCCCCTTCCAGGGAGACACTTTTAAGAAAACATAACTACCGACATCGAATTATCTATTTTGTATATGTTGATTGGCATATTTCTTCTGTCTATCTTGTACAGCTATTAATCTTGCTCGAATAATCTTGATGATCTCGATAGTCTGTTGTACCAACTCTGGACCCAATAGCTGACGTTCACCTACCTCATCCCAACATAACAGAATTCTACACTTCCTGCCATATAACGCTTCGTAAGGCGGCATGCCAATACTCGCGTGATAACTATTATTGTAAGCAAATTCCACCAATGGTAGATGATCATCCTAATTTCCCTTGAAATCCATGATACATGCTCTGAGCATATCTTTTAGTGTTTGGATGGTTCTCTCACTCTATCCATCGATTTGAGGATGGTACGCTATGCTCATTCTTAGCTGTGTTCCCAAACATTCTTGTAATCATTTCTATAAATTAGATGTGAAACGTGGATCTCTATCTGACAAAATGGACACTGGTACACCGTGTCTTGACACAATTTCCTTCACGTACAGCTTTGCTAATTGATCTAGGGTAAATCAAATCTTGATTGGCAAAAAGTATGCCGACTTCGTCAGTAGATCGATAATCACCCAAATGGCATTGTATCCTTGTTGGGTTATTGGAAGACTTACCACAAAATCAATTGTGATGTGCTCCCACATCCATTCCAGTATCTCCAATGGTTGTAACAATCTGCTTGGCCTTTGATGTTCAGCTTTAACTTTCTAACATGTTAAACATTTTTCCACGCATTCAGCCACATCCCTCTTCATATTCTACCACCAAAAATGATGTCTAAGATCCTGGTACATCTTTGTACTCCCAGGGTGAATCGAATATCTTGAGTTGTGAGCTTCACTTAGAATTTCTTCCTTAACCTCTAATACTTGCGGAACCCAAATTCTCCCTTCGAATCGAAGTAACCCTTCCGAATCAATTTTGAATTTGTTTTCCTCACCTTCAGATATTCTTTGTTTTATCTTTTTGTAGTCTTCATCATGAAGTTGTGCATTTTTCACCTTATCTACCAACATTGAAATATTTCCCATCTGGAATAACTTTTCATCGGATTCTGTCAGATATTTAATTTCCAACTCCATATTAGCCATTTCCGACACCAGTTTTTCTTGAGCAGTTAACATCATTAACTTCTCCCGTCCCTTCCTACTTAAGGCATCAGCAACAACATTTTCCTTTCCTGGATGATAGAAAATCTCGCAGTCATAATCTTTGATCAGCTCCAACCATCTTCTTTGTCGCATGTTCAAATCTTTTTGTGTAAATATATACTTCAAACTTTTATGGTCGGTATATATCTCACACCTCTCTCCATAAAGATAATGTCTCCAAATTTTTAGGGCAAATACCACCGCCGCCAACTCTAAGTCATGAGTCAGATACCCTTTCTCATAATCTTTCAACTGACGTGATGGATACACAATAACTCTGCCATTCTGGATAAGCACACAGCCTAGTCCTTTATGCGATGCGTCACTATATACCACAAAGTTTCCTATATCATAGGGCAATGAAAACACAGGTGCAGAGCTCAGCCTCTTCTTTAACTCTCGAAAACTTTCCTCACACTTCTCTGTCCAAACAAACTTAACCGCCTTCCTAGTTAAATTCGTCAACGGAGTCACAATTTTGGAATAGTCTTGAATAAAACGACTATAGTAGCCCGTCAATCCTAAGAAACTCCTTACTTCTGACAGTGTCTTCGGCTGATCCCAGTTTATTACAGCTTCAACTTTTGATGGATCTACCAAATTTCGCCTTATCAATAACGCGTTCGAGAAAGCGTACGTTCTAACCAAAATTCACATTTTGAGAACTTAGCGTACAACTTCTCTTTTCTCAATGTCTCTAATGTCAATCTCAAGTGTTCAACATGTTCCTCTTTGGTTTTGGAATATACCAATATATCATCAATAAACACCACCACAAATTTGTCTAAGAATGGTTTAAACACCATGTTCATCAAATCCATGAACGCTGCAGGTGCGTTGGTTAAACCAAAAGACATAACCAGAAACTCGTAATGACCATATCGAGTCCTGAACGCTGTTTTTGGTACATCCTTCGGCCTCACCTTCAACTGATGATAACCACATCTCAAGTCTATCTTCGAGAAATATCTCGCTCCTTTCAACTGATCGAACAAGTCATCGATTCTAGGTAATGGATACTTATTTTTGATTGTGACTTTATTCAATTCTCTATAATCAATGCAGAGCCGCATCGATCTGTCTTTCTTCTTAACAAACAACATTGGTGCTCCCCATGGAGACACACTCGGCTGAATATACTTCTTATCGAGCAATTCTTGTAATTGCACCATCAACTCCTTCATCTCTACCGGGGCCATTCTGTATTGTGCCTTAGATATCAGGGCCATTCCTGGTAGTAAGTCAGTCACAAACTCAATTTGTCGATCCGGCAGAAGACCCGGCAAATCATCTGGAAATAAGTCTGCAAAATCTCCTATGATCGGTATCTCTTCTAATTTCACATTCTTCTTCTGTGTATCGACTATGTAGGCTAAATATCCTACACATCCTTGTCTCAACAACTTCTTAGCTTACATCACCGTTAGACAAAATGCTTGTCGAGGTGACTTGCTGCCAAAGAACACAACCTTTGACGGAGTCATAAGGTTAACACACTTCCTTTGGCAATCAATTACTACTCCATACTTGAATAACCAATCCATTCCCAGAATAACATCAAACTCACCAAGTCTAATTGGTATCAAATCTACCATCAACTCGTGACCTTTTATATCCACTCAACAATTCCTATATATGTATCTAACGAGAATTGCTTCCTTATTCGCAATCTCTATACTTAAGGGAAATTCTAATTCTTCCTGAGGCAAATCTAAGTTCTAAGCAAATTCATTGGATATAAATGAACAAGTAGCACCCGAATCAAATACTACATAAGCATTAATACCATTAATCAGAATGATACCTGACACCACATCCAGACGGCATCCTTAGGTCATATTGAAAGATCCCCTTGAGTCGGCATTGACATATCTTTGGTTGATAGTCAATGCACCACCACCGTTGTTGTTTCCTTTTCCACCACTTGCATTTCCTGCTGGCTTCTAAGGGCAATCACGAGCCATGTGATCTTTTGAACCATAGGTAAAATATGTTCCTTTCTTGAGACTAAAATAGTTGATTAATGTGTCCTCTCGACCACAGTTGAAACACACTCGGGCCTTCAAACATAGCCATGTGGTTCTCCGAACCATAGCCTCAAACTTATTCTTCTATCGATTTCTTCGTGACTAAAATAGTTCTAAGGTAATCCATTTCCCTCCCGATTATTACATCAAACACACTTCCACCACCACCCTTTATTTTCTTCATTCTTCCCTTCAAACATATCCCCAAGACGCTTCCCCGCGAAATTGCTTTCTCCAAAGACAACTCTTAAATGTATCGTGGATTCCAAACTTCCTTTTTTACGTCACAATTAATAATAAGTGGCAAACCTTGCCAACTTGTTAAACTTTGCAAGATATCTCGCATCGTAACGCCCAAACCATCTTCCAACCCTACATATGGTGCTATATGGTCAATTACCATTCATACATTCAATTGAAAAGCCTCAAAAGAACGAACATGACTTCTATATATTCAAAGTAATATTTACATTTCCCAGGCTCTATACCCATTACAAAGGTTCTTTGTCATAATATCAAATACAATACAACAATAAACCTACACTATTGCATAGACAGCTTAACGATCTGCCTTAGCCTTTCCTTTATCCTTATTCGATCATTCGGGACGTTCAGTCTTAGCTGCATTCATATGGTTCAAGCAAGAGTGAGCATAAATAGCTCAACAAGTATGATAATTTCAATAACAACATGCTTGACACATAAGAATCGTTTATCTTCAATAACTGAACAATAGTTATGAAGTACTATTGATAATTCAAAATATCACTTCATCTTTCTTTCAAACTGTTTCACAATGAATAATATCCAGTAAAACATAAACTCCGGTCCAAGACCTTGAGTATTTCATTCTTTCTTTGAAAAGGACAACCCAAACACTAAGTCCGTAAGTCCCAGATTATTTATTACGAGCACTTCTAGGTGATCAGCCTATAGTACTCTATGTTGATCAACACTACATTCATTAAACGTATGTACATTTAATTTTTGGCAACCTCACGTGCCTGTCGTATGATGACAAAACATTTGTTTATCATACTCAGTCATCTTCTGTAAACCATATCGAGTAGTTGACAAAAGATAACAACGTTTGATAATAGATGGATAGATTATCAATAATCCACCAAATGCATTAAGTCTAGCCAGAAGAATTGTCTTTAACTTCATCATACATCAATTCATGCGTAAGGATACATGAATTACAAAAAAATTTTAGATTGAACTAAGACAAGGGCTAGCATACATGCCTTTAGCGTCTGCTACGGTATAATTACTTTATGTTCGAGTCTTTCAAGTCTCTACAATACATGACCACATAATGCCTCACATTAGGTCATATATAATCAAGTATGTATATGACTATATCTTACCCTTCATCTCAATCTAATCATGTATTAGATTTATTTACTATCAATTCCAGCTTGTCATTCTACTTGTATTCATAGTTGAATAGATTATCATAAACCTTTATGTACTATCCTTATGGTTTAAAAAAGTTTTAACAATGTTACTTTAAGTACCTTAAGGTGTGTTTACTTTGAATTAATCACATTCCTTTCTTTGCATTTACAATTATTCTTTACTATCTTTGATCAAGGGTTGGCGCTGCGGCACCAGTTATAGAATTACATCTCGCTGTCATACATGAAGTTAGCGAGAGTTAGAAGTCCCGGACTTGAGTGTGGCGCCATTCATTCTACTCTCTCTTGTTACATGCACATGCGCTTTTGTCATATGCTTGTGCATTGTATATGGCATCGCAAGCACATTAATTAATATACCTTGGGTTGGCACATAATCATGGCGCCAACTCAGGCACCGTAAAAATTTTGACAATTTATCAACTTTATAATTTCCTGCTCATAACTTCTTCGTTATAAGTCCGAATTAGTTCGTTCAAAAGCCTACAATTCATAAATTACATACTCTATGCGTTCATGCAAGAGTTTTATCTAATTAATTTCGTTTGCTAAAAATTCACCTATTGGTTCATTTTTAACGAAAACGATAAACGTTCGTGAACGTTCAACGCTCGTTTCTTCGTTCTAAGTCCGAATTCAGTCATTTTCGAGTCCACAACTCTATAATGCATAATATGACTTGTCTCTTTTGGAAACCAACATTTTTAAGTTCAAACACAAAATTTGACTTCTATTCCGAGAATTTCACGAATTCGACGATTATTGTCCAATCGTGCAATTTCTGGTAAATCTTCATTACTTATGATTTGTTCATTACTTCCAATGAATTCAATTCATCTTATGAACATCTCAACATACTTTTTACAACAACTTATTTTTCATGTTGGATTTTGACTTATTCTTTCATGAGCTTATAACTTATAAAAGTATAAACTACTTATAGCTTCATTATTCATGACTTATGATAATTAAAGTCTTTTAATCACCATCCTTATATGTTCTCATCACATAATTTCATTCATGTATATAGGATACAAGTTCATACAAGTTCTTTGTTTTCATATAAATTTCTTAAGGTAACTTATAACAAGTTCATATAGCTTCTTCATAAGTTTATAACTTATGCAAGTTTAAATGACTTATTTCTGACTTATGCGGCTTAAGTCCACTGATTAATCACTCTTCTTACTTCTTAACATCCATGTTCTTTAATCCATACTTTTCTTATCAACCTATCATGGTAGAGATAGAAGATTAATGGACAAGAAGTCTTACCATTGAAGTTCTTGTGAAGTAGTCTTCTTCTTCTTCTCACAAATGGAAGTAGCTTATTCTTGCTTATTCTCTCTAACATTTAAGCACTTTGTAAGTTACTAGATTATTTGAACAAGTAACAAATGGCTAGCAACCTCCTTCTATTTATAGAATTTACAAGTTAGGGTAGTTTAGTCATTAGGCTAACCCGCCTCCTTAAGTCACCTCCTTACTATTCATTACTTGGTTAACACAATTCTTATCTCTTGCTTGGTCATTACACCTAATACTTGGTCATCACACGTTATACTTGATTACCAAGATTAACCATATTAACATGGTTTGCCCCATGGGTCACTACAACTCATTGAATCCTAGCTTGGGCTTAGATCAACTTAGCTTTTGGGCTTGCATTAATAAACACTCACTTGTTCATTAATTAACATTTGGGCCTTACCATTAATTCACTTGGGCTTGTACAAATTCCTAACAAATTCTACAAGTCCAATAGTATTGCTTAATACATAAAACGTATTGTCTATATATCATTCTCGTATTCTAACTCGTATAGAAATTCATTATATACGATATTCCACCATTCATACAAACTCGTATAATACTTCATATTATACTCGTATTCATTACCTCGTACAATACTCACGTATCACACGATTATTACTTAACTCATTAATATTTCCCTTTCCTTAACGTTCTCAATTTAAGTCCGCAAGGGAAATATTGTGTTTTCCAAACTTAGATTATTAATACATAATCCATCTTACCATGACATTCTATCATTACGTATTTTTCGGAAATTCAAAAATAACTCCCGAGCAAATACCGATGAATAGTGTTTTCCAAAAAATTTCTCGAAAAACTTTTATTTTCGTCTTGGAAATTCAAACATTTTAATTCCTTCACGTAGCTAAAATACTAAGACATTCCAACATTATTAGGTTATACAATGACAACCATCTTGATAACACATAGAATATACTTTTTTTTATTATTTAATTCAATAAAATTATTTTACAATAAAACCCAAATTTCTCGGTTGTTACATCAGTCCCCCCTTATAAGGATTCTGTCCCTAGAATCTATTCTTACTTTAATCAAATAGTTGAGGAAAGTTTTTCTTCATCTTTTCTTCTAATTCCCATGTTGCTTCTTCAGCATCGTGGTTCTTCCATAATACCTTCACCAATGGTATAATTTTGTTCCGCAGAACTTGTTCCTTTCTATCGTTGATTTGAATCGGCGATTCTTCGCACGTTAAGTGTTTCTCGATATGAATCGGCTCATACTCGATTACATGCTTATAGTCCAACTTATGTGGACGTAATATAGATACGCGAAACATGTTATGTATTCATTCTAGGTTTGAAGGTAATGCTATCACATAGGCTACCTCTCCCACCCGTTTTAATACTTCAAAAGGTCCTATAAACCTTGGACTTAACTTTCCTTTCTTTCCAAAGCGTATCTTTCCTTTCCAGGGAGATACCTTTAGAAACACATACGAGCCTACTTCAAACTCTCGATTTAATCTATGTGAGTCCGCATACTTTTTATGTTTGTCCTGAGCTGTAACAAGACGCATCCGAATTAACTTTATTACATCCGCTGTCTGCTGCACCAATTCTGGTCCTAGCATCCGGCGTTATCACACCTCATCCCAATACAATGGTGTTCTCGCACCTTCTTCCGCATAAAGCTTTTATAATGGCATGCCTATACTTGCATGATAACTGTTGTTATACGCAAACTCTACAAGTGGTAGGTGACTATCCCAACTACCCTTGAAATCCATGACGTAAGATCTCAACATATCTTCTAACATCCGAATTGTTCTCTCGCTCTGCCCATCAGTTTGTGGATGATACGCTGTGCTTAACTTCAGCTGTGTTCCCAACTGTTCTTGCAAACTTCTCCAAAAGTTCGATGTGAATCGTGGATCACGATCTGACACAATCGATACTGGTACTCCATGTCTGGAAATAATTTCCTTAACATAGAGTTTAGCTAACTGGTTTAAGTTATACTTGATCCTAATTGGTAAGAAGTGGGCCAATATCGTCAACGGGCACACTATTACCCAAATTGAATCGTACCCTTTTGTCATTGTCGGAAGTCCCACCACGAAGTCCATCGTGATATGCTCCCATTTTCATTCTGGAATCTCCAATGACTGTAACAAGCCACTAGGTCGTTGATGTTCGACCTTAACTTTTTGACAAGTCAAGCACCTACTCACATACTCTGCTATTTCTCTCTTCATGTTCGGCCACCAAAAACTCTGTCGAAGGTCTTCATACATCTTTGTACTACTAGGATGTATTGAGTACCATGAACTATAAGCTTCTTGTAACACTTGATCTTTTAACTCCGTCTCATTCGGAACCCAAATTCTTCCTTCAAATATTAATAATCCCTCATTATCAAGACTATACTTAATATCCTTTTCATCCACTAACATCTTATTCACTCGGTCACACTCATCAGTTTTGAGTTGCACCTCCTTGACTCTCTCTACGATGGTAGATTGCATCTCTGTCGCAAAAAGTATCTGTCCCGATTCACTCGTCATCTTCAATTCTATCTCCATCCTAGCCATCTTTGTTATTAACTCATTTTGAGCTGTTAACATAGACAACTTTTCCCAACCCTTCCTACTTAAGACGTCGATAACTACATTGGCTTTTCCAGGGTGATACAGAATCTCACAATCGTAATCCTTTATCAACTCCAGCCATCTCCTCTGTCTCATATTCAACTCCTTCTGTGTGAAGATATATTTTAGACTCTTATGGTCTGTGCATATCTCATATTTTTCCCCATAAAGATAATGTCTCCATATCTTTAAGGCAAATACTACCGCGACCAGTTCCAGATCATGAGTAGGATAAACTTTCTCATAATCCTTCAACTGCCGTGATGCATACGCAATGACCTTGTCATGTTGCATGAGCACACAACCAAGTCCTCTATGCGAAGCATCACTATACACTACAAAATTTCCTGTATCATCGGGTAATGACAAAACAGGCACTTCACTCAATCTTTTCTTCAGTTCTTGAAAACTGTCTTCGCATTTATCCGTCCATACGTATTTCACCGTCTTCCTCGTCAAGTTAGTCAACGGGGTAGCTATCTTCGAAAAATCTTGGATAAATCTTCGATAGTATCCCGCTAACCCTAGGAAACTCCGCACCTCAATCGAGCGTTTTCGGTTGTTCCTAGTTCATTACTGCCTCCACCTTCGCTGGATCCATCGAATTCCTTTCGTCAATGACATGACCTAAAAATCAAGACTTTTCTAGCCAAAATTCACACTTAGTGAATTTCGCATATAACTTCTCATTTCTTAGTGTCCCCAACACTAATCTTAAGTGTTCAGCAAGATCTTCTGGCATCTTAGAATAGACTAGAATACCATTGATAAACACTACAACGAACTTGTCCAAATATTGTTTGAACACTCTGTTCATCATATCCATAAATGCAGCTGGTGCATTAGTCAACCCAAATGACATCACCAGAAACTCGTAATGACCATAACGAGTCCTAAATGTCGTCTTTGGTACATCTTCCTTCCTAACCTTCAATTGGTGATACCCCATCTGCAAATCTATCTTAGAAAAACACTTTGCCCCTTTTAACTAATCAAAGAGATCATCGATCCTGGGCAATGGGTATTTATTCTTTATCGTTAACTTGTTCAACTCTCGGTAGTCGATACAAAGCCTTAACGATCCATCTTTCTTCTTGACAAACAATACCGGTGCCCCCTATGGGGAAACACTTAGTTGAATATACTTTCTGTCCAATAGTTCCTGTAACTGAATCATTAGGTCTTCCATTTCCACAGGCGCCATACAATATGGTGCCCTTGAGACTGGTGCCGCTCCTGGCACAATGTCTATTACAAATTTGATCTCCCTATTTGGAGGTAAACTCGGTAATTCACTTGGAAATACATCCATGAATTCATTTACTATAGGTATTTGTTCCATGGTCGCTCTCACTCGTTGGGTATCGACAACATGACACAAATAACCTACACACCCATTCCTTAAAAGTTTTCTAGTTTGTGTCATCGTAAGGCAACACGAATGTCCCAGCGATTTATTACCGTAAAATATTATAGGAGGTTGTCTCAACGTCCTAATGCTCACACATTTCTTTTGGCAATCTATAATTGCACCATGGTTACCAATCCATTCCGAGAATTACGTCAAATTCTCGTAACTTTATCGGTATCAAATCTACCGATAACTTACAACCACGTATATCTACGCAACAACTCCTATGAATATCTTCAACAGGAATTATCTCTTCGTTTGCTACCTTAATTATCAAAGGTATAGGCAACTTTTCGGGAAATAATTCTAATCGTCTAGTAAAATCACATGCTATAAACGAACAAGTAGCCCCCGAATCAAACACGTAAGCATTTATGTCGTTAATCAGAATAATACCTGCAACTACATCCCCTGATGCCACCGCATCTTGGACCGCCATATTAAAAGTGCGGGCCATCTACTACCCTATACATATTTGGACCACCAATAGCTAACTTACCGCTATTAGTGCCCTTATTCCCATCCATCCCCTTCTTCGGGCAGTTCTTTGCTATGTGGTCAGTTGATCCACATACAAAGCATCCATGATTTTTCTTTGAACTTGGACAGTTAGGTGAAATGTGCCCTTCCTGTTCACAGTTATAACATACTACTTTTCCCTTGAGACAGACTCCTAAGTGAGTCTTCCCATAGGTTTTACAAGCCTCCATCCTCCTCTTATGATCCCCTTATTTTACCCCGGTATTCCCAGAGTTAAATCCCTTCCTCTTTTGACCATCGCCACTACCACTGGCTCCCTCGGTCTTTATTCCTCCATCAGTTTTACCTTTATTTTTCTTATCTTTATGCTACTGGCAAAGAGCCTCATTCCCACCCTCGGTAATTATTGCCTTTTCTAGTATGGTTCCAAAAGAAGTACTTTGGAACACGTAAATTTGGCTTATAGAGCTGTGGTTTCAAGCCCCGTCAATCGTCTAGCCTTTCAGTACTCTCGTGTCCACTTGATGTGGAGCAAACCTTGCCAATTCGTTAAATTTGGCAAGATACTAGGGAACCATCATATCCCTTGCTTTTAAATCAAGAAACCCAGATTCCATCCTTCCTTGCATGCTCGTGGGAAAGTAGTTCTCGAAGAAGATCTCCTTGAACCATACCCACGTTAGATTTTCTATACCAGCCCTAGCCTGGTTTACCTCCCACCAGAAACTGGCCTCACCCTTCATCAAATAGGTTGCAAAGGCAACCTTTCTTCATCAACATTTCATCAAATGCTTTTTCAATCTCTTTCACCCAAATGCTTATAGGTCCGTAGTTCCTTTGAACTCCTGGTGGATCGACACTCTTGAAACCTTAAAAGTAGTAGCTCAGGCTTCTATTTTCTGGGTACATTAGTCCCAGTTCTATTAAATATGGCCGTTAAAAGATTAATGAACTCTTGCATTGGATTAACCGGACCTCCCTCCGGTTGATTAACATTAGAATCTTGATTTCACTGTCTTCTTCATGGCGGCATTTTGCTGTTAAGAAAATAATACGTCATTATTACTTTCTTTATGTTGGTTAGTTATTATTCGTGATGAAACAATAACTCATACTCATTACTCAATATATTCAATAAAAAGACTTATATTGATTCATTACTTGTAGTATAATAATACACTGCTTACATTGTACAGCCTAAGCTGATTACATTACTATCCCGCAGTTGCTTTCCAAAAATTGGGATTTACAAAAAACTACCCTTTGATATACAAAAGAGGGCTTTACATCACTACTAGATACATAATATTTACATATCTAAACTATTCTAGCTATTGCTAGATTACATCTGCCATATGGCATTCTCAAAATCTTTCTTGGCCAGACCGGCAATAACATCTCGACTTATAGTATGTCTGGTCTGCCCTTCTTCTATCGGATATCCAGCTACTTGTCATTGGAAATCCACATGAGAACTCCTATGATATAGGACATCCTCTCTATCTTCTCATTTCTTAGTCTTTAGCTCTCGCTGAGCTCAAAGACTTTCATTTTTCACTCGTGGACCTTGTCCTTGGCCAAAACTCGATCATCATGTTCCTCTTCCCACATCTCTTCCATACTAGTCTTGTCCTCCCGGACAGCTTGGAGTTCCTCTTTTAACTCCTTAACCTCCTTACAATACTGGACGTTTCTATCCAATACTGACATGAATAATGCCTTCATTGACTCCCCCGAAGTCAACTCTTTTGTAGGTGTTATCTGATCAAAAGACATCATATCCACCTCTTCCTTCAACATGCCATCAAACACAGACATGTAGTCTAAATTGTCCGAGTCTCCAAACTCGAGTGCCACCACTTTGGGTTCTACTGCTATGGATTTGGTAGTATCTCTACCTGATTTACCGAATCATCGCTTACTACATGTATATCTCTATACATTTCATTTTCTCCTGACATATACAACAAAACAATATAGTTTGATCAGTACACGTCAGTAGAATAATAAAAACACATCACATAATTATAATGCATTTTTATAGGGTTACTTTCCATCTTTTACTTCTTTATCTTTTCTTAAGGTTATGACTTAAGGTTCTAATTTCCCCCTTAAGTTTTATAACCTATGCTTTGATACCAACCTGTAACGCCCCCAAATCCGAGTATCTTCTAACCCGACATATGGTGCTATATGGTACTACCATTCATACATTCATTCATTGAAAAGCCTCAAAAGAATGAACATGACTTCTATATATTCAAAGTAATATTTATATTTCCCAGGCTCTATACCCATTACAAAGGTTCTTTGTCATAATATCAAATACAATACAACAATAAACCTACACTATTACATAGACAGCTTAATGATCTGCCTTAGCCTTTCCTTTATCCTTATTAGATCCTTCGGGACATTCAGTCTTAGCTGCATTCATATGGTTCAAGAAAGAGTGAGCATAAATAGCTCAGCAAGTATGACAATTTCAATAACAACATGCTTGACACATAATAATCGTATATCTTCAATAACTGAACAATAGTTATGAAGTACTATTGATAATTCAAAATAGCACTTCATCTTTCTTTCAAACTGTTTCACAATGAATAATATCCAGTAAAACATAAACTCCAGTCCAAGACCTTGAGTATTTCATTCTTTCTTTGAAAAGGACAACCGACACTAAGTCCAGTAAGTCCCAGATATTTTACGAGCACTTCTAGGTGATCAGCCTATAGTACTCTATGTTGATCAACACTACATTCATTAAACGTATGTACGTTTAATTTGTGGCATCCTCACGTGCCTATCGTATGACGACAAAACATTTGTTTATCATACTCAATCTTCTTTTGAAAACCATATCGAGTAGTTGACAAAAGATAACAACATTTGATAATAGATGGATAGATTATCAATAATCCACCAAATGCATTAAGACTGGTCGGAAGAATTGGCTTTAACTTCATCATACATAAATTCATGCGTAAGGATACATGAATTACAAAACTTGTTCAGATTGAACTGAGACAAGGGTTAGAATACTTGCCTTTAGCATCTGCTATGGTATAATTACTTTTTGTTCGAGTCTTTCAAGTCTCTACAATACATGACCACATAACGCCTCACATTAGGTCATATATAATCAAGTATGTATATGACTATATCTTACCCTTCATCTCAATCTAATCATTTATTAGATTTATTTACTATCAATTCCAGCTTGTCATTCTACTTGGATTCATAGTTGAATAGATTATCATCAACCTTTATGTACTATCCTTAAGGTTTAACAAAGTTTTAACAATGTTACTTTAAGTTCCTTAAGGTGTGTTTACTTTGAATTAAACACATTCCTTTCTTTGAAATTACAATTATTCTTTACTATCTTTGATCAAGGATGGGCGCTGCGGCGCCAAATTATTTTTTTACATCTCGTCTTTGCTAGCACATGAAGCGAAGACTAGAACTAGAACTCCCTACTGCATCGCAACGCCATTCTTTATTCTCTTGTTCGCGCCATGGCGTGACTTTGCAAAGATGTTTCATAGATCTATATGATATGGCATGCAGTGGTATAATATACTACAGGTTGGGCCGCCATGCTGGCCAATTTGCGGCACCGTAAAATTTTTGACAATTTATTAACTTTGCATAACTTCCTGGCTCATAACTTCTTCGTTATAATTCTGAATTGGTTCGTTCAAAAGCCTACGGTTCAAAAATTACATACTCTACGCATTCATGTAAGAATTTTATCTAATTGACTTCATTTGCTAAAAATTCACCTATTGGTTCATTTTTAAGGAAAATGATAAACGTTCGTGAACGTTCAACGCTCGTTTCTTCGTTCTAAGTCGGAATTCGGTCATTTTTGAGTCCACAACTCTATAATGCCAAATATGACTTGTCTCCATTGGAAACCAACATTTTTGAGTTCAAACATAAATTTGACTTCTATTTCGAGAATTTCACGAATTCGACGATTATCGTCTAATCGTGCAATTTTCGATAAATCTTCAATACTTATGATTTGTTCATTACTTCCAATGAATTCAATTCATCTTATGAACATCTCAACATACTTATTATAATAAATTATTTTTCATGTTGGATTTAGACTTATTCTTTCACGAGCTTATAACTTATTAAAGTATAAACTACTTATAGCTTCATTGTTCATGACTTATGATAATTAAAGTCTTTTAATCATCATCCTTATATGTTCTCATCACATAATTTCATTCATGTATATAAGATACAAGTTCATACAAGTTCTTTATTTTCATATAAATTTCTTAAGGTAACTTATAACAAGTTCATATAGCTTCTTCATAAGTTTATAACTTATGCAAGTTTAAATGACTTATTTCTGACTTATGCGGCTTAAGTCCACTGATTAATCACTCTTCTTACTTCTTAATATCCATGCTCCTTAATCCATACTTTTCTTATCAACCTATCATGGTAGAGATAGAAGATTAATGGACACGAAGTCTTACCCTTGAAGTTCTTGTGAAGTAGTCTTCTTCTTCTTCTCACAAATGGAAGTAGCTTATTCTTGCTTATTCTCTCTAACACTTAAGGCACTTTGTAAGTTACTAGATTATTTGAACAAGTAACAAATGGCTAGCAATCTCCTTCTATTTATAGAATTTACAAGGTTAGGGTAGTTTAGTCATTAGGCTAACCCGCCTCCTTAAGTCACCTCCTTACTATTCATTACTTGGTTAACACAATTCTTATCTCTTACTTGGTCATTATACCTAATACTTGGTCATCACACATTATACTTGATTACCAAGATTAACCATTTTAACATGGTTTTCCCCATGGGTCACTACAACTCATTGAATCCTAACTTGGGCTTAAATCAACTTACCTTTTGGGCTTGCATTAATAAACACTCACTTGTTCATTAATTAACATCTTGGCCTTACCATTAATTCACTTGGGCTTGTACAAATTCCTAACAAATCCTACAAGTCCAATACTATTGCTTAATACATAAAACGTATTGTCTATGTATCATTCTCGTATTCTAACTCATATAGAAATTCATTATATACGATATTCCACCATTCATACAAACTCGTATAATTCTTCATATTATACTCGTATTCATTACCTCGTACAATACTCACGTATCACACGATTATTACTTAACTCATTAATATTTCCCTTTCCTTAACGTTCTCAATTTAAGTCCGCAAGCAAAATATTGTGTTTTCTATATTTAAATTATTATTACATAATCCATCTTACCTTGACATTCTATCATTACGTATTTCTCAGAAATTCAAAAATAACTCTCGAGCAAATACCGATGAATAGTTTTTTTCAGAAAATTTCTCGAAAAACTTTTATTTTCGTCTTGGAAATTCAAACACTTTAATTCCTTCACGTAGCTAAAATACTACGACATTCCAACATTATTAGGTTATATAATGACAACCATCTTTATAACACATAGAATATAATTTTATTTATTATTTAATTCAATAAAATTATTTTACAATAAAACCCAAATTTCTCAGTCGTTACAGGTACCGTCATTGTTCCTTGCTTCAGCTCCAGAAATTGCACTTCTAACTGATTCCGAGAACTCATTGGAAAGTACATTTCAAAGAAAATCTCCTTAAATCCATCCCACGCTATAACTCCTTGTCCTCCACGAACCTTATTTATTTTCCACCAATAGCTAGCTTCAGACTTCAGCATGAACGTTGCGAACACAGTCTTTCCTGAACTGGACAAGTTTCAGGATTACATACACATACTATCCCTTTATTCATCTCAAAATAAGGGATTCACAATTTATTTATTCACATAATTAACCATATATTATTATCACCCCTATTCTATCTAGACATATTAAGACGTCATAAAGCTTCTCGACGTTCCACCTCCATAATACGATACGCTGTTCTGCGATCCATCACGAACCACGGCGAATTCTTAAACTGAGGTGGGTAATAATAGACTCGATCCTGGGCCCTATCAATTGCCGAATTAAAAGCAAAATCCATCTCCTTCATCTTGGCTTTCTTCACTTGGACCTTAACCTCAGCACGGTCTGCACGTTGAGTCGCCTTTATCCACGCATCCTTTGCTCTTGCACACTTAGCTGATTCCTCTTTGAAGTCATCTTTCAATTTCTCCATGTCAGTCTTCATCATCTCGTTCACCACCAACAGGTCTTCATGCTGACCCTTGGTATGAACTAGGTCCAACTCTGTGTTTCCAAGTTTTGAATCGAGTTTCTAAATCTATGCATCCTTCTGCTCCATCGAAGCGTGATGCATCTCAATCATCTCCTTCAGCTCCTCAACTTCGTCATGTAACTTTATGTTACGGTCATACAGAGCATCATACATCTCGGTTGATATGGAGTTTGGTGGAAACTCCTCAGGATCCTCTTCCTCATCATCCTCCTCTATCTCCTCAGAACTATCCTCCTCAGGATCAGTCACAGACTCATCCTCCTGGATCAACTGTTCCCGCACAACATGAATATCACGGGGCTCATCATCTATAGGTATTTAAGGTATCACCTCTCTAGCTGGACTGGATCCTCCTTCGTTAGACATCCTGACAACAAAATATTTTAAGTTTTACTTAACATTTTTCGATACTCGCGAGAACATAAGTTATTAACACATAGCATATAATGTCTTTTATTGTTTAGCTTCAATGGGTACCTTAATCCATTCCTTAAAACTTGATAAGAGTTGGACACCTCTATGTTTTCTATTTCCTTAAAGGTTACTTCCTAAGGTTTTCCCCCACCTAAGGTTCATAACCTATAACTTTGATACCAACCTGTGACACCCCCAAATCCAGGTACTTCATTCCCACAGGATTTGGTGCTCACTTATCAAAAACTATTACATCTAACTACCCATAATCAAAGGATAAAGACATAATTTAAATAACTTAAACAATAATCTTCCCCATTAAAGGGTTACATCATAATCTCAATTAAATCCCAGGTAATCTAACCTTAAAATTATTACATAATTTTGCAGAATACATCACATATTAAAACAAGTCTTTAGCATAATTCATTAACATAAAATTCTCATAAGTCTTCAACATTTGGACATCTTGCCCTTTCCTTTGCTAGTAGACGGCTCATCGACTTTCTCAACTTAGCTGCAGTGTTAAATGCAAGAGTGAGCAAACAATTGCTCACTGATATAGGAAGTAGTAATAATAATAACATGAGAATGAACAATGAATGCTAACAATAATGAACTTGTTCTGTGAATCAAGAATAGAAAACAGGTTCGAAATCAATGTCTGAGGGTCTTAAGACCAAGAACTATGTCTCCGATATATAAGTATTATTACCTTAACCTTAATAGTCATTAGACTGTATAGACCCTTCTTAGCTTACTTAGGGGGATCAACCCTTTGTACCATGTATTTTGCACAAACATCTAAATGTTACACGTACAAAAGTCCCCTATATTAAGGTTGTACGTCTCAGTTTGAATTTAGAATTTCTGCACTAAAGAAAGTTTAGTTTAGAACTAGCTTATCAGTGTCTCTAGAATTTTAGAACACTATTCAACTTCCATCAATAAAGGTTTAATACGAGAATATATAACTGAACAAGGCTATTAAAGTCAAAGATCGGATATCAACAATATATATAACTAAATAACATGATATACATGCAAAGTGCTATATTTAAAGGAGTTTAGAACAATCTTCTATGAATCAATGTGTTAGAACAATATATGCTTCGAATGATAATAAGGAAAGTAAAGCTCACTCGATGTAACGAATTAGGTTACAAGAGCTTGCACAAACATACTCAAGATAAACTAGGCTTGCTCAACTTTACAAGAATTTTAGGAACTTGTACAATATCGATTTAGGAATGAGAACATGCATTCAATATGAAAAGAATGAAGTTAGAAAGCTTGCTCAATGTAAAGAGTTAAGGTTTAGGAACTTGCCTTGTTTGTAAGCTACACAAGTGTAAAATACTCTCCAATTACCCTACACATATCATTACAATCGCAACAACAATTAGTTGTATGAATACTAACACTATGGGTATTAAACCATCATTTAGGTCATAACCCTTACATAGCATTTAACCATTTAGGTTAACATACTTAACGAATCTGAAATCGCATTACGAGCTAACATAACTTACTCATTCATTTCTAACTTTTGAAAACATCACTTTTAGTTTCATTATATAACTCAATTAACAATTTCCTAAAACTCTTTTACACTTTGTATTACAACACCTTACAATCAGATATTGTAGTCCACTTTATGTTTTAATATCCTTAACATGCATGCTAAACTAACCCAAGTCCGATACGCATACGAATTCGCAATTAAGCAAACTTCAATCGTCTCGAAACTCGCTATTCAGTAGCGACCACGCTTAGTAATACACTAGCTATAAGCGGCCACCATGTGCATGCATGTCATGCAGCGCCACATATAAATGTTGCGCTTCGACAAATGCAAGTGCTGTGCAAAGGCACTCATGCGATGCACTGACTGCTTTTTACTGAGAACGCGACTTAGACTTCTTATAGGCCAAAAATCCCAATTTTACAGAATTTCACCACACTTCAACATCTAAAACTTTGTACTAACATAGCTACACATGCTATTCATCATTCTATATAAAAACATCATATATACATCATTTTGAGAAATCAAAACCATAGTTTTTTCCAAATTTCTTCATTTTTACATTTTTTACGAATTTGATCGCCACGAACTCGTTTCTTAATCAATTGACATAATTTAAACTACCTTGATTTCATTTCATAACATATTATCACAATCCAACTTCAATTTGAAGATTACATCACATGTTGGATAAGAAATTTTATTCTTTCTAAGCCATACCATATGAACATATCACTGATATTTCAATTTCCTTCCTCAAACCCAATTTCATGTGTATGACAATCAACAATTACGTATATATATATATATATATATATATATATATATATATATATATATATATATTGATAATAACAGATTCTACAAAAACAATACATATAAATCCATTTCAACAACCATCCCACATACTTCCAACAACAATATCAAAACTTAATAGTTAAAATTAAATTAGGTTATACCTTGATTAGAAAGAACAATTAGCAACCCTTCTCTTTCTCTTGATAAACTCAGAATAACACCTTTCTTTTCCAAATTCTCTGTTATTTTCTCTTCCAAGCTCTCTCTCAACACTATGTTTATCTAGCTAAGCCTTAGAAAATATTGTGTAGGAATTATAAACTGACTCCCACTTCCCCCACTAACGTCAGGTAAAAACCCAACAGGTTTGCGTCAGTTGAATAAGCCAAAGGCCACAAGGCCTTGTTTGGCTAACATTTTCCCCCTAAATTAAATTATTTTTATATTATTATATTATATAGTTTCCAATTGTCACACCTTAGATAATTTAAATAACTTAGTTTAATTGATTTAAATAACTTATAACGGTACTTAAAATAATTTCTCTTATAGTTACCATTATAAATAATAATTAATTTTATATCTAATTTAATTAATAAATTAGACACATCACTTTATTTAATTTGTTTATTTCCATTAAATTAAACAATTCATTTAATTTAATTATCTTCTTAAATATTAAGCAATTGATTTAATTTAATTATTTTCTTAAATTAAATCCTTCAAATAAAATTATTATTATTCAATTCAATTAACATTAATTAATTTAGTTACTAAATTAATTCATCACAATTCACCAATTATTTATTTTTCTCAATAAATAAATTACTTAAAATATTTATTTAATTCCATAAATATTTAAATTAAATTATAAATTTCTCGATCATTACAGTAGATACTCCTTGATGTGCTAATACCAAGGGTGATGGATGGAACGTAGCTCATATGATACTTCTCCAATGTAATTCCCATAGGCTGGAGCCTTTTGCAAGGGTAAATGGGATGCTTGGCATGTTTTCCTTGTCAAATATGTTGATCAAGGAGGCCAAAGTTGCTAGTGAATCCGCAAAGTCTTTCCTATTTCGAGGAATGTGGAGGAAGTTTATTTCTTAAACTCTGAAGCCATCTGGATAACCTGCCGATGGTAAGGCGGCAAATGTAGTTCTTTGGTGTGATAGATTCTGGTGGTTTGTCTGTGACAACCCGAATTTTTATAAGTTAATAAAATAGGAATTTAATAATTAAAATTCTTATTAAGAGATGTTTTGAGTTTGAATATGTATATATACGTGCTATATATTTTGTAATATGTGATCTGGTGTGAAGAATAATGTATATTCATATATTGGGAAAGTGAGGTTCAATAGTTAAGTTAACTATTGAAGAAATTAAATGAATTTGGTAATTATTTTAAATATTTATTGAATTAAATAAATATTTTAAATAATTTATTTATTGAGAAAAATAAATAATTTATGAAATTGTGGTATAATAATTTAGTTACGTGTGTATGATATTTAAATTAAAGCAAAGGTAAATTTTATTCTTTCAAGATTTAATTTAATGAATTAATTAAATTAAATGAATTGTTAAATTAAATAAAGTAATGTTTAAATCTAATTTATTAATTAAATTAGATATCTGTAATTATTTATTAATTATAAGTATAATTATAATGAGATTATAATTATTATTAATTACTATTCTTATCTGTTATATAAATTAACTAAAGGTGTGACACATGAAACTATATAATATAATATTATTAAAATAATCTAGTTTGGGGGAATTGTTGTGTGGCCAAACAAGGCCTTGTGGTCTTTGGTCTAATTTAACTGATGAAGGCGTATTATTTTATAACTGAAGTGTGTGGGTAGCTTCAGTTTATTTTTACGCATTCTTTTCTTCCTAAGGCTATAGTCAGAGACTTTGGAAGAGAGGAACATAGTGAAACACAAAGAGTTTGGAAGAGAGGAACACAGTGAAACACAAAGAGTTTGGAGAGAGAGAAAGAGAGGAATCAATGTGATTGAAGGGGAATTTCTAAACCTAATCATCATCTCTTTGCTAGCAAACAATCAAAGGAACAAGGTATAACATACTCTAATGTTAACCCTTATTTTTGAAATTTCTATTAATAATTGTGTTAAATTGATACATATATATGTATGAAGGGTTTATACTCTGTTAATTATCACATGTGAGTGTTGTTTGATGATAAAAAATTATGTAATTTGGTTTGTAGGAAGAAAAGTTTATAACAGTGTTTTTACATGAAAATTAGCTTTAGAAAGTACAAAATTTCGTGGTCAATACTTGTTATAATCTGTAAATTGATGTTGGATTATGTTATTATGTTAAGAAACGAAAACGGTGTAGTTTAAATCGTGCTAATTGGTTAAGAAACGAAGCCGTGGCGATCGAATTCGCTAAATGTGTTAAAACATGAAAATAGATTATGAACATGTGTTTTGGGTCAAATTTTAGGTTGGTTAATGTTTTTATAAATTGTTAGAATTCTAGTATATTGTAGTTCTATGAATTACGAATCCATAGAATCAAAAACAGACTAATTTGGATGTGTATAACTTAAGTTATAAATATTAGTAGGAGAAAAAGGGTCAAAAATCGAAGAAAAGAGCTTGGTCCCGTTTAATTAATCTTGGTAAATTGCTACATGTGTCCTAAGTCATTTGGGGCGCAATGTTGCTCTATAACCATAGGCTTAATTGGGCACACCGCTTTCTGTACTAAGGCTTAATTAGTAGTGATTGCGCCCAAAGTATGTCAGGTGTGACTACTTTGACATGTTCTAGTAAAATAGGCATAACGTTTTCATACGAACTCTGATTGAGGTGTTTCAAGATGATCCGGAATGATGACTAATAGAACTACAACTTTTATTCTTTAAGTTTCTCAATTTGATGTCGGGAACAGTAGTCAACATGGTCATTTTTGTGACTGATGCGTATTCGGAGGCAATCGGAGGGCGTCAGACATGCACATACACAAGTATAGTTGATGTCGACGATAATAGATGTTGTTCTAAGTTATAGAACATGAATATTATGAAGTATAACTATGCTTAACATTAATAAATGATATATTAGATAAGTTGAATACGCATACTAAGCACACACAAGAGAGACAAATTGGGCGTGTGACGAATAAACGTCGAAAAGCAGTGATAAGTGATAATAAACGTAAAAAGTGTTTTAAATGAAATGAAATGAATATAGTAAGATATTGAATAGTGTTAATATAAAACCAATAAGTAGTCCTAGCAAGACTTAAACACTTGAATGAACTTCGAATATGAATTACAGTGAGATATAAGTTGAAAGTTAACACAATAAAATTGAACATTGTGTATATATAATAGGAAGGGTTATGAGATGTAAAGTAAAGTTTACATTATAACTACTATGCATTTTTATGTGACTAATAGTTGATGTGCACGATTATATAATTGTGTAGGGCACGTGAAGTGCAGATAACTGTAAGTAGTTAAACTGTTATTGGTAAACAACTATCAAGGCAAGTCTTTCAGTTCCTATTTGCTATGTGAATTTGATTGTTTTAAATCTTTATTGCAAAGAGCATGATGTGTTATATATATATATATATATATATATATATATATATATGTTAAAGTCAACTTATGACTACGTTGATTGAGTAAAGCATGCTGATTGAGTAAGGAACTCAATCTTTATACATCTTTATACTTGTTATATGAACTGTAACATGCATGTTATGTTAGTCCAATGTTTATAAGATATATGTTGAGCATGCTATTATGTGCTACGTGATGCATGAAAGCTGTTAGATTTTGCTGGGCTGTCGAGCTCAACCTTGCAAATAACCATTTTTGCAGGTTAAGGATTGAAGGTAACACTATGTGCTACTTGAATGTCGTGGATAAGAAATAATACATGAAGATTAATATTTTAGCTAAATGTGTTATTTCTTTAAACCATGATTAAGATTCATGAGATGTACTAAATGTTTTATGATGTATAGTTTTCTATTGAGTTGTAAAGTTAAAGTTTAAGTTATCTGATATGCAAAGGTTATCGAATTGAAATGTAAAATTTGATAATTGTGATGAAGTGAATCATAGATTATATATGTTTCAGAGACATGTAGATGATAAAGGTTTTGATTCAGGGAATTAAAGTAAGAAGATAGAAAAGTTTAAACTATTCCGCATATTATTAAGTTGAACATCGAATAATGATGTAAAATCAGAAGTTAGACGTTTTATTAACGACCAAAGTTGGTAACTGTATTGTATGAATTTTGGGGTCGTTACATTGTCTAATTACTAATTCAGAATCCCCAAAGACAATTAACCTCCTAATACCCATTGATTGGGCAAGTTTGAGTCCCATGATACAGCCTTCATACTCAGCTGTGTTGTTGGTGTTGACAAACTACAATTTGACAGCGATGGGATACTGCTCCCCCGTAATGGCTACTAGAACTGCTCCAGAACCTTCCATATTAGTAGCTCCATCAAAATACATTTTCCATAATTGATGTGTATCATACTGATGGCGTTGCTGGACTATCATTACCCCTTCATCGGGGAAGTATGTTTCCAAGGGTTTGAAATCCCCTGAAGGTGCGACGACCAGTTGATCCGCAATTCCTTGACCCTTAACAGACTTTTGCATCACATAAACGATGTCAAATTATTGTAGGATCAACTGCCATCTTGATAGTCAACAATTCAATATGGGTTTCCTGAACACGTACTTGAGAAGATCCACACGGGATATAAGATGGGTTGTGTGACCATGGAGGTAATGTTGTAACCTCATGGAAGCCTATGCTAAAGCACAACAAGTCTTCTCAATCAGAGTGTACTTGTGTTCATTGCTGCTGAATCTTTTGCTGAGGTAGTAGATAGCTCGCTCTTGGCCTCTATCGTCTTTCTGTCCCAGCATGCAGCCCATAGCATTGTCATTAATGGACAGGTACATGAACAGGGGAACATCATCCCTGGGTGGTACCAAGACAAGAGCGTTGACCAGTTGCTATTTGATTGTAAGGAAGGCTTTTGACACTCATCGTTCCATTTCATAGAGGAGTTCTTCCTTAACAACTTGAAAATAGGCTCACAGGTTGCTGTGAGTTGGGAGATGAATCGGCTAATGATGTTGATCCTTCCCATAAATCCCCATATTTCCTTCTCTGTCTGAGGAATGGGCGTTTCTGTGATGACCTATATTTTGGTGGGATCCAGCTCAATCCCTTTGTGGCTGACTTGGAAACCTAGCAACTTGTCTGATTTAACACCAAAGGCGCACTTAGCTGGATTCAACTTCAAGTTATAATTATGCAACCTATTGAATAGTTTTTGAGATGGTCTAAGTGGTCTTCTTCCCTTCGGGATTTGACAATGGTATCATCCACATAGATTTCTATCTCCTTGTATATTAAGTCGTGAAAAAGAGCCATCATGGCTCGCTGGTAGGTAGCTTCGGCATTAATGAGGCTGAATGACAACCGTCTATAGAAAAAGGTTCCCCAAGGCATGATAAATGCAGTTTTCTCACGATCCTCTTCAGCAACCATGATTTAATGGTACCCTGCAAAATAATCAACAAAGGAGTACATGTCGTATTGAGCAGTATTATCAATGAGAATGTGGATAAATGGCACGGGAAAGCTATCTTTAAGGAAAGATTTATTCAAATCCCGGTAATCCATGCAAACTCGCACCTTTTCTCATGGTTTAGGTATGGGGACTATGTTAGATAGACATTCAGGGTATGTTGACACCATGATGATGTCGGCTTGAAATTATTTCATAATTTCTTCTTTAACCTTCAAACTCCACTCAGGTTTTAATCGCCTGAGCTTCTGCTTGACTGGCTTGAATACCTCTTTAATAGGAAGGCGATGGATGATGATGTCAATGGATAAATTGACCATTCCTTCATGAGACCATGTAAACACATCCTAGAATTGGGTTAATAGTGTAACTATGTTGTTCCTTTTATTTGGAGTGAGGTCCGTACGAATCTGGATTAGCTTAGGGTTTTCTAAGGTTCTGAGGTTGAAAGAATTGGGTTTAATCAAGATTTGGTTTGGGTTTATCCTCGACCCATTCCTTGATCTCTTGAGGTATCTCATAGTCCTCTTGTATTTCCATTAAGTCTGAGTCCAACTTTTCATCAAAGTTACAGTCCTTGTGGAGAAAAGGCACCTCATCGGCAAGTATAGGCATATTTAAATTCAGAGTCCTGAAACAAAATATGCTTTCACTTAATATATGAAATTATTCAATCATACAAAGTGTGAGCCTGTAATGACAAAACAACTACTAATTACTATACAGAAATGTAAGCAGTTATAGCTATCTACAGGGCATAGGGAGTTTCTGCCCTTTTTTACCCTTGTCGACAAATGCAAGGAGTGCTGCTCCAATTATCAAGGGTGAAGTCATGTTGGACTGTAGTGATAAAGGGGTGTTTATTTTCCTCCTTTTCCCGAATGATGACCATAATATCTGGACAATCATCATCTGCGGTGTATCTATTTATGTGCTTATCATGGAAAATGATGCGTAGGTTAGACAATCTCCTGGCGATATCTTGTTTATGTCTCTATTCCCTTTCTTCCACTTTGGGATCAGGAATCAAGACCTCTTTTGCTTTAACTGATATCGGCTTGGGAAATAACATAGACATTACAATGGCAGGCACCTTTATCGGAGACTGTACAGGCTCAGGATCTGTAGGTTGAGATAATCATCGTGTGGCTGAAGCTAAAGGAATCTGTTTATGCTTATGAGGATTCCTATGACTGGAACTGGCAGAATAGCCTAGTCTAACTGTCCCGATTTGACTGAGAACTTGAATTGGGAGCTTAATGCCCTGATGATCTTTACCCAACCCTTGTTCAGATTGATAGCCCAATGATATCATCTCTTGAGTTGCTGCCATTACCTCGACAAAAATCTTGAGTATGAGAGGTGGCGCCCCTATAGGATGGTAGTGAGTATTGCTCACCTCTAGGGCATGAAAATTGACCGGTTCAACTTCTGCATTGAAGCTGATGAGTGGTATGTCACCATGTTTAGGACATTCCGTCTCAGCATTAACAGTGACTAGGCTGTTGTTGATAATGTATTTAAGTTTCTGATGAAGGGTGAAAGGGATGACTTAAGCCATATGAATCCACGTTCTTCCGAAAAGCAGATTGTATCCTGTATCTATCTTGAGAACATGAAAAGATATGCAGAATGTTTGTGGACCAATCTCCACTAGCAGTTCAATCTCTCCAATAGAGTTTTGTCGGGATCCATTAAAAGCTTTGATAATCGTATGGCTACTTATGATCCTCTTGAGATTGATGTTCAGCTTCACCAAAGAGGAATAAGGACAGATATTCAAGGATGAACCTCCATCTATCAGAACTCCTCCGACCATGTATCCGGATGACAGAACCACTATGTGCAACGAATTGCAATGAACAATACTTTCAGGAGGTATGTCGTCATTAGTGAAAGATATCACATTATTTTTTAAAATGTGATCAACTAGATGTTGGAACTTTTCAACATCCACTGATTTTGGCAAATGGGCTTCTTCCAAAACCTTTAGCAAGACTTTCCTGTGTTCTTCGGAAGAGAAAACCAAGTCCAGTATAGAAATTTGTTGTGGAGCTTCTTTCAAGCTTAAAACCACCTTAGCTTCGTTATGGCCCATAGTACGGAGGAACTCTTTAATATTCTCAATGGAAACTTTACCCTTTGATTTAATGGTAGGCTTCATCACCTGATGGGGAGGATATAGTGGATTCTCCTTCAACACTATAGCAGTTATGTGGGATATGGATCCTTCAGCCTGTCCATAATTCCATGGTACTTTTTGAAGGCTGACAATAGGATATTATGGCCTAGATTGCTATGTAATTGGCTTTGATGCAACCACTTTCAAAGGATTGTCAGTACCTTTGAGTTGAATTGCTTGTATTGTGAGTGGTCTGGCAGGAAAATCATCCTCAGTGGATATAACTGCTACGACTTCATTCCATCTTATAGGAATTTTGTTCCCACTCTCAAGGAGCACACTATCATCGTCTTCCAATTGTTGGACACCACTGTCAATTAAATTCTGAATAAGGTGGCGGAGTGCCTAGAATTCTTCTGTACTGTGTCCACGAGAATGAGAGTCATACTGGCATATTCCATTAGAATTGAACCATCTGGAATGAGGATTAATTGGAGGTAATAGAGCTATGATTCTTCCTTCATTGATCAGCATCTGAAATATCTCCTCCATCGGTTGGCCAAGGTATGTAAATTCCCTCTTATTGGCAAAATTCTGACGAGCCTTGGCACTTGCTCTTTTTGAAACATTATCTTCTAGTGTTTTATTTTTTGGAGACGATGATGGATTATTCATAACAAAAGGAAGGAGACTAGCATGCTCTTGGCTGACTAATTGGTGTGTGACTTGGTGCTGATGGATCACCAGTTCCACCAATTGCTCAATTAGTTTGCAAAGAGCCTTCATTTTTTGTTCCATCATGACCTGGAACTGTGCATAATCCTATTTATTAGCACCGTTTTTCCTGGTTTGGGAGGATTCGCCGCCATAATTGGAACCATGTCCATTGCTCCAATTAATTATATTAACATCTTCTTCCTTGTGATGAGGAAGAGGGTTATCTTTCACATGAGGTTGGTTGGGTTTAGTCACCACAATCTCACCGTTATCAATCAAATCCTGGATCTTGTGTTTCAAAGCCCAGCAATCCTGAGTATCATGTCCTGATGCTCCAGTATGATAGGCACACTTCTGAGTAGCATTGAAACCCTTCCCATTCGGGTTTTCTAGTGGAAGAAGATGGGTAATTTTCTTCGAAGTAGTCAGAAGATTGAGAATATTCTCGAGTGACTCCCCTAGGGGTGTGAACACTCGATTGCGTCAGACTTCTCCACCCTTTGGCAATGTTGGGTTGGAAGATTGTGCTTGAAAGGGGGAGTAGTTTCTTCTTTGGATAGGCATGTTCTGATTGCCTTTCTGACCTTGTAGTATCAATGAAACATCCTCCTCTTTCTTTTTATAGACCCTCCTGGGGTTGTTTCCATAATTTCCAGATTAGATGTGCTCAACAACAGCTTTCATGTAGAGTTTCGACACAGAAACGCACAACAGAAAATAAAATTTTATAAAGCAATTTTTGAAACCCAAAATATGATCCATGCGAAAAAAATTTAATTTAGTGGTTTAGAATTTGTACTGATAATAGAAAACTCTGAAACCGCTTCGAATCTCCAACGCAATCTGAAAGAACTATGCCTCTACGGTATCCACACGAACGCCCGCGAATCGTCGCACGATTCTGTAATAAAGGGAGCTGCGGTACTAGCCACCAAAGGAATGGATTTTCTATTTTCTCTCTAGTCTATCTCTAAGAGCGGCTAGGGTTTTCTTAGGTTTTGATTAACTTCCCTAAAACGCTGATATATATATATATATATATATATATATATATATATATAGCAGTTAATCGAAATTAATCAAAACCCTAATCTAATTATAATAAAATCTGAATATATATTTATATATATATATATATATATACAAATCATCCTTTTTAATTTAAATTCATGATTTAAAATACCATCAATCATATTGACATATTTAAATCTTTACAATTTAAATTAATTCCCTTTTAATTACGTTCTATGTGTGTGACCCTATATGTTCTTATTACGTTGGCAATAATTTTAAAATCATATTATAAAATTATAAACAATGAGTGGCATCTAGTAATGCATCACTGCTACCCAAGTAATAATAAGATCGATGATTCGATGCAACCTTTTAGTGACCAATGTTTCAATGTAATTTAATCCTTTTAACCTTGACATCCTAGTTTAAACTCGAGTCATGGAATGTATCATACTCTTCATAATTTAATCTGTGTTTTCTTGATCAATGAGTAGACTATATGAAACAAATCACTATTTGAGCATGGCCATGCATTTCATAGTCCTACTCAATCAAGAGGCCTATGGATATCACCCCTAATATATAGGAGGGTTTAATTCCATCTAGATCACTCATATTCCTCACATGATTCATGATGTACCAAATAATCATCTTTGTAGTTCACCCTATTAAAGGTGACATTTGATGATATCAAAGTACATAAATTCTCATGTAGTAATATAGTGATTTCAGGTCAAAGGACCATTACATCAGTGTCACTATAAGAATCGTTAATGACACTTTGCATACTGTTCCACATAGAATTCTCATGGTGGGTCTGTCCAGTACATCATTCTCTAACATGTACCAATGCATTGACTTAATATCTCACATATTTATGACCAATGAGGTTTGGTCATCAGTCAATCCACATACTAGTCTCAATGCATCATTGTTGTCCCATCAACAATGATACTCGACTAGGGACTTTTAAGAATAATGATACTAATTATAATTATATAATCTCATGCTCAAGTCACATACTTGAAACTATATAATTTGTATAACTATTCTAAGGAATTTTATTATGTTAACATTTATATAACGCAGTAAATAAAACCATAATAAAATCATTTATTTATTCAATCAAATATAATATCAAAATGTTAAGCAATTATTTCAAATAATTGGCCTCTAGGGCAGAAACTCTAACAGTCTCCCACTTGCACTAGAGCCAATCACTCATGTATTTAATACCCATGGAACTAGTGTGACCTTCGTGCTTCTGCTGTGACAAAGCCTTGGTCAGTGGATCTGTAACATTATCATCTGTTGGCACTCTTCCTATATATACATATCCTCTATCAATGATTTCACGGATTAGATGGTACCGCCTAAGTATATGCTTGGATCATTGGTGAGATATGGGTTCCTTATCATGTGCAATGGCTCCATTATTATCACAGTATAGAGCAACCAGATCAACAATGGTTGGAACAACACCAAGTTCCGTGATGAACTTTTTAATCCATACAGCCTCCTTGGCAGCACTAGAAGCAGCAATATACTCAGTCTCTGTTGTAGAATCGACTATTGTCTCTTATTTCGAACTCTTCCAGCTAACAGCACCACCATTAAGGAAAAATACAAAACCTGATTGAAAATTATAGTCATCATTGTCAGTCTAGAAACTATCATCTATGTAACCCTTTACTGCTAGTTCGTCTTCACCTCCATATACCAAGAATTAATCCTTAGTCCTTTTTAGGTACTTGAGGATATCCTTGACTGCTGTCCAGTGATCTTCACCTGGATTCAACTGGCATCTTCTCGTCATGCTCAAAGCATACGAGACATCCGGACGAGTACATATCATTGCATACATGATAGATCCAATTGCCGAAGCATAAGGGATCTTTTTAATATGCTCCTCATCATCTTGTGATTTAGGACATTGGGCCTTAGAGATATTTACACCATGAGTCATGGGTAAGTGTCCTCTTTTTACCTCTTTCATGCTGAACCGTTTCAGCACTTTATCGATATATGTACTCTGACTTAGGTCGAGCATTTTTCTCGATCTATCTCGATAGTTCCTGATACCTAAAATGTAGGTTGCATCGCCTAAGTCTTTCATGGAGAAACATTTTCCTAACCATGTTTTTAAAGCCTGTAATGAAGGAATGTCATTCCCAATAATTAATATGTTGTCAACATATAATACCAGGAATACAATGTGACTCCCACTAACCTTCTTATATACATAAGGTTCATCTTCATTTTTAATAAAGCCAAACTCTTTGACTGCTTCATCAAATTGAAGATTCCAACTCTGAGATGCTTGCTTCAATCCATAAATGAATTGCTGCAGCTTACATACCTTTCCAGCATCCTTTGGATTGACAAAACCCTTAGGTTGTGTCATGTACACATCCTCAAGGAGATTTCTATTAAGGAAAGAAGTTTTAACATCTATCTGCCAGATTTCGTAATCATAAAAAGCTGCAATAGCAAGTAAGATCCTGATGGATTTAACCATTGCCACTGGAGAGAAGGTTTCATCATAGTCAACACCTTGAATTTTTTTGTAACCTTTTGCTACCAGTCGGCCTTTGTAGGTTTGTACATTACCATCCATGTCAGTTTTCTTCTTGAAAACCCACTTGCACCCGATTGGTTTTACCCCTTCGGATGGATCAACCAAAGTCCATACTTGGTTAGTATACATGGAGTCCATTTCAAATCTCATGGCTTTAAGCCATCTCTCAGAATATAGTCCATTCATAGCTTCTTGGTAGGAAGCAGGCTCATCCTAATCTATGAGCATCACATCGCCGTTTTGAGTCACCAGATATCCATAATATCTCTCGGGCTCTTGGCGTGTCCTACCAGATCTACGAATTCCTTGTGTAATTTGAGCAGGTTCACTTTCCACAATTTCTTGTGGTTCCTTCTCACGTTCCAACTCAGGTTTAATGATATTTTGTGGTTCTCGAATTTCTTCGAGTTCTACTTTCCTCCCACTATTTCCTTTAGAGACAAATTCTCTTTTTAGAAAAATACCTGTTCGAGCAACAAATACTTTTTTCTCAGAAGGTTTGTAGAAATAATACCCTTTTATTTCCTTTGGATATCCCACAAAATTAAATTTATCAAATTTAGGTCCAAGCTTGTCAGAATCCAGACGTTTTACAAATGCCTCACAACCCCAAATCTTCATGAACGACATACTAGGACGTTTCCCAGTCCACATCTCATATGGTGTCTTCTGAACTGTCTTTGTAGGAACATGGTTAAGCGTGAATGCAGCTGTCTCTAGGGCATGACCCCAGAAGCTTATTGGAAGATCTGCATGACTCATCATTAATCGTACCATGTCCAATAAGGTGCAATTTCTCCTCTTAGATACACCATTCCATTGTGGTGTTCCAGGTGGAGTGAGTTGTGATATAATACCACACTCCTTTAGAAGGACATCAAAGTCTTGGCTTAAGTATTCACCTCCTCGATCGGATCGAAAGGCTTTTATGCTTTTTCCAAATTGGTTTTGAACTTCATTCTTGAATTCCTTGAACTTTTCAAAGGATTCAGATTTGTGTCTCGTAAGATACACATATCCATATCTACTGAAGTCGTCAGTAATGTAATAAAGTAATAAAACCTACCTCTTGCTAACGAACTAATGGATCCACATACATCACTATGTATAAGTCCTAATATATCGCTAGCCCGTTCACTGTGTCTAGTGAAAGGGGCTTTAGTCATCTTGCCTAATAAACAAGACTCGCATTTCTCATATGATTCAAAATCAAATGAATCCAAGAATCCATCTTTATGGAGTTTTAATTGCGTTTCTCATTTATATGGCCCAAACGACAGTGCCATAGATATGTCAGATTTAAATCATTTGATTTAAATCATTTTGTATTTATGTTATAGATAGGCATTTCTAAATCAAGAATATAAAGACCGTAAAACAATTGTGCAACACCATAGTAAATATCATTTAAGTAAAACGAACAACGATTGTTCTTAATTATAAATGAAATACCTTTCTTGTCCAAACAAGAAACAGAAATAATTTTTTTGCATATAGCATACACATAATAACAATCCTCTAATTCTAATACTAGCCCAGTGGGAAAAGATAAATGATAAGTTCCTACGGCTAGTGCAGCAACTTTTGCTCCATTCCCAACTCATAGGTCAACCTCTCCTTTTGCCAAAGTCCTACTACTTTGAAGTTCCTGCACATTAACACAAATGTGAGAACCACATCCAGTATCCAATACCCATGATGTAGAAATAGACAAGTTGATTTCTATAACATATATACCTGAATAAGAAGTCACACTTCCTTTCTTTTTCTTCACTTCTTCCAAATAAGCATGATAATTCCTCTTCTAGTGTCCAGGTTTTCCACAGAAGTGACAATCACCTTCTTTAGAAACCCCACCTTTATGTTTTAAAGCCTGTTTAGTTTTGGGATTAGGTTTAGCACCAGATTTAGATCCTATCTTCTTCTTGGCTTTCTAATTTCTGTTAGCATTCCCCTTTTGCACCACCATTATGGGAGCGGGTCTTGCCTTTTTCATGTTGTTCTCTGCAGTTCTTAACATGCTCAACAACTCAGTAAGTGGTTTCTCAATTTCATTCATTAGATAATTTATAACAAATTGAGAGTAGATGTTGTTCAAAGATTGCAAAACAAGATCAGTTTGGGCTTCTGGAGTGATTGGAAAACCCAACCTATTAAGGTACTCAATATACCCAATCATTTTCAGCACATGTGGACCAACTTGATCACGTTCACCCATCTTGCAGTGATATAACGCCTTGCTTGTATCATACCTCTCCTGTCGAGCATGCCCTTCGAATAATTTCTTGAGATGCTCGATCATCTCATAAGCATCCATCAACTCGTGTTGCTTCTGAAGCTCAGTGTTCATGGTTGCTAGCATGAGATAACTCACGTCCAGAGCATCATCTTGACGCTTCTTGTAAGAATTATGCTCCGCACGTGGTGCAGTGACAGCTGGTGCTGCAAGAATGGGCTCGTCAATGACATATAGCTTGCACTCTTGTTTGAGGACAATCCTCAAGTTCCTATGCCAGTCAAGGAAATTAATTCCACTCAACTTGTCCTTCTCAAGGACTGATCATAGTGAAAGACTACTTGTGTTATTGTTGTTTTCCATTGATATCTACAATTTATAAGTGCCAAAATAATAAGTTAAATTGCAGAGTTGATATTATGTAATTGATAACAGTACATTCAAAATATACCTCCCACTATTTTATTCAAATTAATAGCCCTCACCATTAATTCGGAAAGCATTTTCTATTAAATCTTTCTAGTGAGCCAAGATCCATATTTCATTATGACTTAAGTTAGCTTTGGCTAATCTCTTAAAACACAATTATTTAGGTAGACAAACCTTTTGTCAATTATATCATATATAACTCTTGGATAGTTTGGTAAGCAACATTTGTTTCTAGTCCATCTAATGGTACATACCAAACTCTATGCCTCTAAGTCCACAATCTTATTGAGATAACTTAATTAAGTCAGTCCCAATGATTTTAACAGTTTGGATATCACAATTATCCTATCGCATCTTACCTAGATAAATAGGGTACTTTGCTTTGGCAAACCTACATCTATTAATCAAGGTCTTGACGAGTGTTATTCATTAGAAGGCATCTGATTTAGACTTAATAATTTAATGAGGGATTTTATTAATAAATTTAGATCTCACCAATTTTTTTTAATCTTATTAAGCATGCACATTATTTATCATATCATATACAAGCATAAATAAAGTGCAAAATAAAATGTGTCACAGTTATGGCCCAATCCACTGTCAATCTTTTCAAGCTAATAAAAGATTGAAGGTCAATCTAAGGTGGTAAAAGATCTTAAAATAAGTAGCTTCCTTGGATCTTCCTCAAGCATGTGCCTCCTCTCCATCATCATATTTCCATTAAGTCCTTCATCTTGTCATCTTCATAATAATAGATTATTACATGACATAAAGAAACCTCGAGTTACATTTGAGGGGATTTAGATGAGAAGAGAATGTTACATCAGAATTTATAGCTACTTGCGAAACGATTAATTCAGATTACATGTTTAATTGTTTTCAATATATATGATATGTGATGATACAATTTTACCGATCTGAAATTGATTATATTGTTTTCGATATATATGATATATGATGATATAATTTTACCGATCTGAAATTGAATATATAATATTTTGTAATCGACATATTCTGGTATTATGAATATCAGTAATAGATATGCATGTATATGAAGTTCTGTTAATTGTATCTTAAAAGGAGTAATAACAGTATACAAATTCTGTTCTAATTGGATTACAGGCATGAAAATTTGATTTAATATGATTAATTGAAATTGGATATATATGATATGTACTGGGTGTATTGTTATTATGAGTATTTTGGTGGATTAAATATATGATTCTAAAACTGTATCAAAGACTCGTATGGAAAAATTCTACAATACTGATTGTAGTTCAAAAATTTGATCGGTCGATCGGACCACCTTGAGGAGACACCCTTGGACCCCCCCGTCGTAAAGAAGCATGAAATGGTCGTGACCCCAATATTTGATATATAGTTTTCTTTGATTATATATATTTTTTATGTGCTTATTGTGATATGCATGGTGCACAATTATGGCCTTTTGACCCATAGGTTAGTGGTTTTGGTTTTCAAATATAGCTTGCATGTCGTGCCTTTCTATAAGATCTGATACCAGTGTAGGGTTTTGAAACAGAAACGCACAGCGTAAAATAAAATTTTATAAAGTAATTTTCGAAACCCAACACAGGATCCATGCGAAATAAATTTAATTCAGTGGCTTAGAATTTATACCGATAATAGAAAACTCTAAAACTGCTTCGAATCTCCAACGCAATCTGAAAGAACTACGCCTCTACGGTATCCACAAGAATGCCCGTGAATCGTCGCACAATTCTGTAATAAAGGGAGTTGCGGTACTAGCCACCAAAGGAATGGATTTTCTGTTTTCTCTCTAGTCTCTCTCTAAGAGCGGCTAGGGTTTTCTTAGGTTTTGATTAACTTCCCTAAAATGCTGATATATATATATATATAGCAGTAAATCAGAATTAATCAAAACCCTAATCTAATTATAATAAAATCCGAATTTATATATATATATATATATATATATATATTTATATTATATCTTAATTAAGTCTTACTTAATTAATATACATATATATATGTATACAAATCATCTTTTTTTATTTAAATTCTTGATTTAAAATACCATCAACCATATTGACATATTTAAATCTTTTCAATTTAAATTAATTCCCTTTTAATTACGTTATATGTGTGTGACCCTATAGGTTATTATTACGTTGGCAATAATTTTAAAATCATATTATAAAATTATAAATAGTGAGCGACATCTAGTAATGCATCACTGCTACATAAGTAATAATAAGATCGATGATTCGATGCAACCTTTTAGTGACCCATGTTTCAATGTAATTTAATCCTTTTAACCTTGACATCCTAGATTAAACTCGAGTCATGGAATGTGTCATACTCTTCATAATTTAATCTGTGTTTTCTTGATCAATGAGTAGACTATATGAAACAAATCACTATTTGAGCATGGTCATGCATTTCATAGTCCTACTCAATCAAGAGGCCTATGGATATCACCCCTAATATATAGGAGGGTTAAATTTCATCTGGATCAGTCATATTCCTTACACGATTCATGATGTACCCAATAATCATCTTTATAATTCACCCTATTAAAGGTGACATTTGATGATATCAAAGTACATAAATTCATGTGTAGTAATATAGTGATTTCTGGTCGAAGGACCATTACATCATTGTCACTATTAGAATCGCTAATGACAATTTGCATACTGTTCCACGTAGAATTCTCATGGTGGGTCTATCTAGTACATCGTTCTCTAACATGTACCTATGCATTGACTTAATATCTAATATATTTATTACCAATGAGATTTGGTCATCAGTCAATCCACATACTAGTCTCAATGCATCATTGTTGTCCCATCAACAATGATACTCGATTAGGGACTTTTAAGAACAATGATACTAATTATAATTATATAATCTCATGCTCAAGTCACATACTTAAAACTATATAATTTGTATCACTATTCTAAGGAATTTTATTATGTTAACATTTAGATAACACAGTAAATAAAACCATAATAAAATCATTCATTTATTCAATCAAATATAATATCAAAATGTTACGAAATTATATCAAATAATTGGCCTCTAGGGCATAAACTCTAACATTTTAGAGCGGTTAGGCCTTGAATCTTTCCTGACTTCAATCCCATCTCAGCCATCTCTCCGTGTTTGATCATTTCAAAAAATGGCTTGCCAATGTCAGCTAAGACTCTCTCATAGTAGGGAGATTCTTGTATATCTATGAAGGTTATCACCATTTTCGACTCAGTCATAGAGGGAATAACTTGAGCAGCAAGGCGCCTCCACCTTTGAGCATACTCTCGAAAGACTCATTGGCTTATTTCTTGACCTTGGTAATTTGGTACTGGTCAGAAGCCATCTGAGACTGGAAACTGTACTAGCTAAGGAAGGAATGAGCCAGCTCTTCCCAACTGTGAATCTTGGAGTTGTGTAATCTAGTATACCACAATCGGGCTTCTCCAGTCAGACTTTTCTGGAATAGCTGCATTCTGAGCTTCTCATCTTTGGCATAAGATATGAGTTCTCCAATGAATACCTTCAAATGTGTGTAAGGATCTCCCAACTCATCATACTTTTTAAAGTCAGGAGTCTTGAACTTCTCTGGATAATGAACACCAGGGAATATAAAAAAGGTCGGCATATGACATGGAATGAAATTACAAGTAATTGAAATGGGAAAGTATGAAGAAACTTCCCTCCGCATTTGGTTTATCAGAGGCTGACCTATCTTAGGTTACTTTTGCGGCTTTTTGGCATGAAGGTTCCCAGATCATTGCAATTTACTTGATGGGAAGTTAATCTAGTCTTTCAACTGGAGTGAATTTGGGTGGTGCATTTCCTGAGCCTCGTTGGAATTAGTCTCCCTACGAGTCTAGTAATCAAACACCGATGGGATAGCCTCCTAAAGGAGGGACCACACAACATACATTCATATATAACGTGTCTCATCGTTATAGAAATAATGACATGTCCGAAGCACTTTAATATCACAAATAGATATGGTGTGAAACACTAAGTACAGTAGGTAAATGCATTCATACACATCTATGTAAATGTAAATGCAACGTCCATACACAAGCGTATAATAGTTTTGAAAAGTTTGTAGTAGCGGCTTAAGTCCTCTTACTGAATGTCCCCAACAGAGTCGCCACCTGTTGACGTCGGGATTTTTATTGTCCCTTTTCTATTCGTGTCTTTTGGTGTTCTCATGTTAGGTGAGATTTGTTTGAAAAAACAAGTTGTGAAAAGGTCTGACATGTATATATCGACGATTGGACTGTAAGAGTTTCCAGTTGGTATTTTTAAATGGTTGCACCAACTAAACCGAGAAAAGGTTTGCACATTGACCCAGTGATGTGACGCTGTTTAACAGGTCTATGAAACCGAGATTCGTTAGGGTTCGGGGACTTGATTATGCGGACGAAAAGTGTTAGGCACCCCCCGATATTCGTGTTACCACGGTGACCGCCACTTTTCAATTAAACTGTTATATGAATATGTGTGTGTGTGTGTGTGGATCAATGTGTAATTATTTGGAAGTAGTGATATGTCTCATTCACACCAATATACAAAGGGTTTGAATTTTTGTATAAAAATTCAGTTTTAACAAGATATAGTAGTGATGTTTTGTAAAAGAGGTTTTTCAAACCCTTATGCTCAATAGTAATTGAGGACTTTGATACTTCCATTTTATTATATGTTCGGCTTGATTGCTTTTATTTTCGAGATGCGAAGCATCTTCCAGAAAATAATGTACATAGCAGTGTCAAACTCCTTGTGTGCATGAGAGTCGTCTAAGGAAATTCAAACACCGTGAATAATGTACAAGCTGTTTACAGTCGAAAATGTCCATCACGGAAACCGAATCTAGATTCAGGAAACTGAATATGTGATCACATGATTCCTAGGCTCACATTATGTAGTTGTTTGTATGAAAGATGTAAACAATTATATATATAAAAGATGTAAATATATATATACAAACGGTCAACCACCACGAAGCGAACTTTATGGGGGACTAGAAATGTAAATATATAAAAGTAGTAAATATATATAGAGAGATAATCGACCACCACGAAGCAACTCCATGGGGGATTGGAAACGTAAAGAAAGTAGTAAAAAAATGATATATCGCCACGAAGTAAACTCTAGGCGGGATGCAATGTAAATAATGCAGTAAAAGGCCACAAAGTAAACTCAAAGCCCGATAAAATGTAAATATATATATATATATATATATATATATATATATATATATATATATATATATATATATATATAAAATCAAATATTATATCTGATCAATCAAATAGTTTGATGGTAATATATATATATATATATATAAGCAGTAAATGCACCATATGTAAATCCAGGCTCATCGAACAGAGTTCGACAACAGTTTATATATATATAAGCAATAAAAGCTCCGGACATAAGGCCAGGCTCAATCGAGGCATAACTCGATAATGTTAGTACAAAATATATATATATATATATATATATATATATATATATATATATATACAAAAGAAATAGAAAAAACCACGGACCGAAGCCCGAGCAAACACACGCTACACGACTCTCAACGTGAACAACTATGTGTGCATGATAGTGGAGAAAAAGCTTTAAGAAAGGTACGAAGGCTTACAGTGGACTGCCAAAGAAGACTTTAATAGCTTAAATGGATGAACACTCGGTTTCCACCGGTAAAAAAATAGCAATATATGAACTCACAAGTGTTTAAAATGAGAAAGCACTCAATTTATAGTGTGTACGGAGCAAATTGGACAGGGCTTCTTTGTCATTTTCTCTTATAAAATGGCCACCCCAAGACCTCTATTTATAGAAGGGGGAGCCGCAGGTGTACCTGCCGCAGTCACAGATGCACCTGCGGCTGCCCGGGGTGCCCCGGGTTCTGTGGGTCCCCCGTCTCGAAGTACGTGCACCCATGCAATGTGATGTCTGCTTGAACTTTTAGAACTTCAATTTGGGCATCCAATCGAGGTGTATATGACCTTTTTTAGAGTGATGTTGTCGAGAGCAACACAATGACATGGGATTAGAGGTTATGCGAAGTCAGGAAGATGGGACCATGCCCTTGGTCTTCAAGTCTTCAAATTCTATCCGGTGTGCTGTCATGTGTAGTAGTCACTCGAGATTGGAGCTATTTGGTTCTTGTAGGACGCTACTATGTAGAATGTATATTGAAATGTGTTGAGATGGTGCGCATGTGGGATAGAGGTTGCAAAATGATGATTTTGCCTCTCACCGGGGCTATCTCCAGTTTGGGCTGATATAGCAGTCGTTGCTTAGCGTTATCTCTGAGATTGGGTTACTGCAAGTGCTGAATTTCCTCAGGATTGTCTCTGAGGTGTGCCTGACCTCCTGAGATTATCTCCGAGTTTAGGACTGAGTGCCTCGGGGTTATCTCCGAGGTTGAAGTTGATTGCAAAGGTTGAAATGAGCTTTTCCGGGGTTATCTCCAGAACTGCAACTGCACTCTCGGGGTCATCTCCGAGGTTAATGCTGAAACTCCCGGTGTTGTTTCTGGGATGAAACTAATTATTTCGGTGTTATCTTCAATCTTGCTCTTGCTCTCTCAAATCTGCAAGACCAAAATACAAGAGCCTCTTCTACGGACACTCAGAAATTTCTTGAGCTTCTCTTAGTTCTTCCCACCAAATCTGAGTTGTCTCATGCATCACAGAAAGTGACCATAGAAATTCAAGAAGATTTGGAAACTCACTCTGTGCTCATTCATCAACAGTTAAACCACTTGATTGATGCTGCCAACACTCTTCCTAGCAACCTAAGTTCTGAGCTCACAAAGAAGCTCTGGGAGATCATCAAGGAAATGATCAATAGCATAAATGAAAGGGATCATATTCACTTCCAATCTACCTAGAAGCATAAGGAAATAATTATCCTTCTAAGGTAGAATTAGGAGACTCAAAACAAAATCCTTATGGAAAGCCTTTCTAACCTACGATCTTCTATGACTGAATTCCAAGCATATTCTATGAATTAGATGAAACAAACAGACAATGTCTTGGTCATTCTACAAAAACACAAATCGCAAACTGATTCTCTGGTTCAAGAAAATTGTGAAGACATTGCTCAGTCAAGGAATCAACTCCACGAACTTGTTCAAGGAATAAATCATCTGTCAGAAGACATTTGAACCTTGGATGTTGACATAAAGGGGGAGAATAAAGAGGAATGAGAGAAAGGCAAAAGCAGAGGCAAAGGAAAACAAATTGCTCAATCTTCAAGGAGTCCTCTCTCAAGAATTACCTCATTATCGAGACTCCACTTAATCGAACAATGAGAGTGCCAACCAATTCTCATGGCGTAACCGCTAAGGAGTCAAGGGCCATCTCCTAGCTCACAATGAGTAACTACTACTTTCTTTAACATGCCAATTGGAGATCCTACCTTTATGAACAGACATGATCATGGAGAAGGGCTAAGTTAAAGTGAGCTGGAAGATATTGCATGGAGAGATGAAGCCATCAGGAGAAGAAGAGCTACAGAGCATGACAATCCTCCTAGGAGCAAAAGGCAGAGGAAATAGAGATAAGTTGAAATTTGTTTCTTATTGATGAGACTATGCTAAAATGTAATATCTGTCTAATAACATCAATAAAATCATGCGTATTCTCTAGAGATTTTAGCTGCTCATTAAAACACTAAGTCATATTTACTTTCTAGCATCCTATATTTAGAAATTGATATTTTGATGCAAATATCCTTGGTTATGTCAACCTCAAAAAGTGGGAGATTATTGGGAATTGCATATTAAAATTTGATGTTGAAAGTAAATAAATATGCTTATGTGTAAAGTCCTTCAAAGAACATATATACAAGGAATCAGATGGTAGATCAAAATTGTTAGGTTGATATGTGCTTAATATTTATCATTTTGTAAATGAATGTATAGAAGAAAGATAAAATCTGTTAGGATGATCTATTTTTAAGTGTAATAGATAGGCCTTAACAGAATCGTAGTCTGTTAAGACAGCCGAGAGATTGTAGAAGCCAAGGCAGAATCGTGGAGTATCGAGAAAGTTGTTTCAGAATGGTAGTCTGCTTTGGAAGCCACACTCAGAATCGTGAAGATAGTCCGAGCGCCTACCGAGCCAATTCAAGAATCGCAGTCAGCTCTCGGAATCGTGGAGTCTGCAAAATAAGCAAGTAGAGATTGTAGTCTATCAGAGCTTAAGAGAAATCGTAGTGTTCTCTTCAATCAAGACTGAATCAAGCATGAGCATGTCAAGACACAACGATCATGATGTCTCTCCTGTCAGCATCAGAAGCACCGAGCCTCGTCCATTTACTGAAGGGTGAATTACAACAAATGAAGAATGGTTTTTAGACGTTCAGATTTTTGGAATTCCAATGATCTAACACTCATCCTTAATATGTATCGAAGAAGTGTATCGAGAAGCGTATAGAAGAAGCTAAGGAAAGGACTTTCATGCTGCTTTGAAAAAACCTTTTAGGTAGGTACGCCACCCATCTGGGGTCGCCACTTATGATTTCTAGGGTCAACACATAAATGATCAAATACAACTTATTAAGGTATACGTCAATCTTGGGTCGCCACTTACATGGTACATAAATTCAAAATACTTACTAATATAAAATCGCAATTTGAGTTTGAATACAAATATTGTCTACTAGATATTATACAAACTCAAAAGGAGTCCTCATTACAACTATTATCACACTATTTCACGTAATAGTGAGGACTACTAATGCTATCCTACGGACCATTACTTCGTCCCCGACTCGTCTCAAACTATGTTCTCATTTCAAGAGAACAAAAGGAAAGAAAGGGTGAGCTCAACTAGCCCAAGAAGAAATATTATGACTAAGATAATGCGTAATAAATTATCATTAGCCTTCAACAATGTTAAACCGATAAAATACAATAGATAACCGGTTTAATCTGCAATGAATAAGCAATCCATTAAAAGAGTCAAGTAGAGAATAAAGTCTACTATCTTTTAGGTTTTAAAAGGTTTTCATCAATTTTTATATCCGAGACTCAAATTTTAATAAATAAACCACCACATCTAATCATCCCCGCACTCACACGGCCAAGGATTTTCATCAAATTATCAATGGTCATGACTATACCGAATCACCCTGGTCATAATCATACCAAAAACTATCCATCATCGCATTACACTGCCATCGAGGACTTTTTGTCACATCATTTATATCAAGTCATGATTATACCGAATGATCCTCGGTCATAATCATACTAAGTTCATCTATGCACGTAAGCCAAAGATAACATAATATAACATGAGGATGATGACAATGACATAGTAATTCAATAAAACAAGTTCAAGAATTATTTAATCCATGAATTATTAACGCCCAAATTGTCAACACGACATCGCTTTCAGAGAGTAAAATTCAAGAATGATCGTAAGAATATTTCCATGAAAAGATATTGGATGAAACACAAATATCAAGGATATTCTACTAATTTCATGGAGTATAGAAGTCAAAGTTTTAACCTAACTGGGTATAATAAAGAATGGAATAACAAAAGAAATCACCATGCATGCAGATTCAAGATGTATAAAAGTTATTCCAATGTAATAATAATAACGGAACTGTGTCGTGAAATTCACACCGGATGTGATGTTCCAATGTAATAATAAAGATGGAACTGCATCCTGTAAAAACACACGATAGATATTCCAACAGAATGATAAAGATTTAACCAGTCCGGTAAACACACATGCATGACAGGATGTTCCAGAATAATAATAAAGACGGAACCAGTCGGTAGGTAAAACACACATGCATGTGATGTTCCAATGTAATAATAGAAGAATGTCACCAAGTATAGGTAAATCACATACACAAAGTTATTCCAATGTAATAATAAGCAATGGAATAACATAAGGATTTCACCAAGTATAGGTATGCCGCATGATACAAAAGTTATGTATAGGTATGCCACTTTTACAAAAGTTATTCCAATGTAATAATAGTGAATGGAATAATGTAAGTTCTCTTCAAGAAGAAAGAATAACACCCCTTACCGTAAAAGAACCGAATATAGAAGTAGTGAAGTAGCAGTAATACTCTTCTTCTTTCTATAATTTTTCTCTATAGCTTCTCTCTATAATTTCTCTCTAGAGTTTCAATGAATTCGTAAGAAAATAATGAAGGAATGAGCTTCTATTTATAGGAAAATGGAATGCATAAGAACTAATCCATGAACTATCCAGATTGATTTACTTTATCTGACTATCCATATTTAAAGAAAAATCTTTTAAATAAAATATAATATATTCTATTTATATAAAAACATTTTACTATGCAAACACTATGCAATACTATGCAAAATACTATGCAAAAACACTATGCAACACTATGCATAATAAAATATAATATATTCTATTTATGTAATAACTTTAATAAAGTATTCTATTTTATATAAAAGATGTTTCGCTTTTATTACGTTAATAATACTAATAAAACAAAACGTCATTATCGCTATAATAATTCATATTATTAATCGACAATAATGGAATCAAACCGAGTGACTTCTCACATAAGCATCAATAATCAATACCGTGTGCTACTATGCAACCACACGACATCATTTCTTTTACTACCGAGTAGTTCAACAAGATCAACGGTAAAACTTCCGCCGTTATTTCAATAAAATATTTTTGTCGTTTTCTCAATCCGACAATAATAATTTCATTATAGGGTCCACCAATGATTGAGCCGTTGTATTTAATATTCCCCGCTAAACCGAATATTCCCCACCAATCGAATATAATATAACCACTTGCATACTTTGCAAAATTTATAAATACTACCCACAACTATAATATTATCTCAAATTCACACCATAATATTAAAAATTATTTCGACAAAATTTAAATCTTTATTGATAAAACTGGGTCTCACAATCTCCTCCTTATGGAATTTCCTCTAAATTAGGGTAATGACTGATATAATAAAGAGATGAGGATACCTTGAATACCTTTTATCGCTTAAAAATATTAAATTCATCTTTGAAATCGCCAAAGCTATTCATTAACAATTCATCTTTGCACTACAAAAGCAAAGATATAAATCAGAAACCAATAATAATCGAGACGCACTTAATAGTATCACGACCATGAATTATCCATGCACCATCGCCAAGGATATTCGTGTTTTCAATTACTACCATGATTATACCGAATAATCTTGGTCATAATCATACCAAGTCTATCAATGCACTACTACCAAAGATGACTTTTTACCACATCCATGAATTAATATTTCATCATTGAGACTCATTTCAATAATTAATCCATATCATCGAATCATCCCCGCACTACGTGCCAAGGATATTCATTAGTATCACGACCACAAATTATCCATGCACTACTACCAAAGATAATTGTGTATTCATTAAGTATCACGCACCATAAATTATCCAAGCACTACTACCAAAGATAATTGTGTATTCATTAGTATCACGACCACAAATTATCCATGCATACTACTACCAAAGATAATTGTGTATTCATTAGTATCGATTACGCACCACAAATTATCCATGCACTACTACCAAAGATAATTGTGTATTCATTAGTATCACGACGCACACAAATTATCCAAGCACTACTACCAAAGATAATTGTGTATTCATTAGTATCACGACCACAAATTATCCAAGCACTACTACCAAAGATAATTGTGTATTCATTAGTATCACGACCACAAATTATCCAAGCACTACTACCAAAGATAATTGTGTATTCATTAGTATCACGACCACAAATTATCTAAGCACTACTACCAAAGATAATTGTGTATTCATTAGATCACGACCTAAATTATCCATGCACTACTACCAAAGATAATGTGTATTCATTAGTATCATTACATTAATAAATTATCCATGCACTACTACCAAAGATAATTGTGTATTCATTAGTATCACGACCACAAATTATCCAAGCACTACTACCAAAGATAATTGTGTATTCATTAGTATCACGACCACAAATTATCCAAGCACTACTACCAAAGATAATTGTGTATTCATTAGTATCACGACCACAAATTATCCAAGCACTACTACCAAAGATAATTGTGTATTCATTAGTATCACGCACCACAAATTATCCATGCACTACTACCAAAGATAATTGTGTATTCATTACGGTTATGATTATACCCAACAATCCTCGGTCATAATCATACCAAGTCCATCTATGCACCACAGCCATGAGATGACTTTCAACATAATATAAGCATGAGGATAATGATATAAAGAATCAATCAAATGAGATAAAGGATAAATATTAAACATTTATAATATAATTTATCCAGATTCAAGAATATCCCCATGTTATCAATCACTTAATAATCTCATAATCTAATATCATTAATATTATAACAATATTTTAATCATTTCTTAAATTTATAAACAATTTATCTTAATTGTTTACGCTTTACCATATAATGCATTTAATCATTCAAAATGTCATACTCATAAGATATCATCACCAATTATCAAATCTCTCATCAAAAAATATGCATATACTCTATATAGGATTCTCTAGCCATAAAATCCTATTTTCAACTTTGTTACTTCACATAACATATTTAACTCATATGTTCAGTAATTAAACTATTTTCATGAAAAATACCAAATCAGTCCCAAAAATATTTCTTTTTTCTGGGATTTAGCATAATATAGTCCCATAATGAAAATATATTTTTTCGGAATTTTTAAAATTCATTTACTATTTTTAAAAATCAATTTCCACTTAATTCCTTAAGAAATTAGCTACCTCAAGTTTAACTCCAAAATTCCCAAATCTTGGCAGGATCTTACACATGTTAACGTGAGCTTTCCAGTTTAAATTTCATGGTCATCTGAGTTATAGAACTCCGGTTATAGCATTTTTTCATCGGAAAAACCTAAATATTGAAATAGTCATAACTTGCTCATTTTAAGTCGTAATGAGCTCATTTTTGGACAGGAGGTACTTTATACCATATACCTTCATGTCCCAAAAGGCCAGAATTTTTCTCATAATTTAAGTGGCCGAAACAGTCCCTTAAAGTTTCTGGCAGCAGAGCATTTTCGAAATTTATAGCTTTGGCCTCCTTTGCTAAAATCAGTCCACACAAAAATCTACAATACCTTTTCCAGTAATTCCACTTGGATTAGTTAGGTAACTCATAGATCTAACTCTAGGACTTGACCACATTCAAAAATTCAAAATATAATAAGAGATATGGTCAATTGAATTTCATGTTACGCTTTTTCACCAAAATCGATTTTCAACTCTTTGTGATTTCTAAGAAACTTTCATGTTTTTACATACTAACCAACATAACTCATCATAAAACTTACTAATACCACGAATACCCATGATTTTCATTATTCCAATGCTTTTATTATGACTTTCATCATAAACCACGTAAAATGCATCATTTAGTTGAAGAAATATTTGAGGGTTTAAGAAATGGGTTTTCAGATTGGGGTCAATACAAAATTCGATTTCACGTTCTAGGGTAGGCTAGAAGTCTTCAAGAATACGCCAAGAAATTTATTAATAATAGAAATATCATTCAAAAATCGTGACTCTCCTCCAAGACTTGGATAGACGTCACATTAATACCAACCGTGACTTCTATCCCTTAACCTAGATAAGACCTCACAATGATACCTATAAACTTGCCATCTTCATTCTCGATGTCGCCTACAGAAAGTATGGCTTAGGTGCATTCCACACAAGGAAGTCAACAATGAAAGGATCGGGCTCTTTTCTTATGACTTGATATAACAGTGATTAACTTTAGGATTTGGTTACTTTGAATTCGTATAACAAGTTGGTTAGGAATATGAAAGCTAACAACCTTACAAAAAGAATAATGAGTAGTTAATCAATCATTTTCAAAAATTACCTCAAAGGAAAGTATTTTCAAAGAGATAAGATCGACAGTAACGTGAAAGTGTTTATTTGAATCAAACAAGATTTAAAAATAAGTAGATGGTAACGAAGGTCCTACTAACGAAGTTTCAACTAATAAGTCAAAGTCTAACTTCTCCTGAGTCAAATTTAAACGTTGAACGCAAGCAAGAGAGATAAAATAATGGGTAGAACCAGATCTTATAAGGTATAGACTTCAAGAATTTATAATTAACTAACCCGTACATAACTTCGTTCGGTTTACTCGCTTTTTGAGAAGTCATGAAAAATGCACTTCCTAAAACCAACGACTTTGTTTTATCCAGTATCCGCCTTTGGTGCCACTATCCCAAATTTGGACTTGACTTCACTATACGACAAAAATCGAGCTAAATGACCTTCTCTTCTTGAAATTTCCACTTCTATTATCTTTGCCATGATTACCATCAAGTGGTTACCATTCTTAGCATGATATTTTTCCCCACGATGGTTATCATTGTTCGATTGCCACCACCAAAGATGATTATTATCGTGTTGTTGGTCGTTACCTTTTGTTTGAGCTGAATCAACACTCACATGTGCTTCATTGCTTATCTCAGCATTTTCAGATGCCATTCTCAAACACTGTCACAAAACAAGGGTTAATTGACATGTAACAAATTATCCTATATATAATGACCAATAAAATAGCACATAAACTTAGGTAGGTCATACTAGCTAAGGTATTCCGCCTCTCCCTCCTAGTACTATTCTCACCTCTTAGCCAGGGATCATATCCCTAAGCTCTGATACCAACTGTGACGCCCCCAAAATTAGGTATACGTCACCCATCTTGGGTCGCCACTTACATGGTACATAAATTCAAATACGACTTACTAATATAACTGTGTGGTAATAATACGACATAAAATCGTGAGTTTGAATACAAATATTGTCTACTAGATATTATACAAACTCAAAAGGAGTCCTCATTACAACTATTATCACACTATTTCATAGAATAGTGAGGACTACTAATGCTATCCTCTCGACCATTACTTCGCTCCCCGACTCGTCCCAAATTTATGTTCTCATTTTCAAGAGAACAAAGTGAAAGAAAAGGTGAGCTCAACTAGCCCAAGAAGAAATATTATGACTAAGATAATGCGTAATAAATTATCATTAGCCTTCAAATGTTGTTAAACCGATAAAATACAATAGACAACCAGTTTAATCGCAGGGAATAAGCAATCCATTAAAAGAGTCAAGTAGAGAATAAAGTCTACTATCTTTTAGGTTTTAAAAGGTTTTCATCAATTTTTATCATTTGAGACTCAAATTTTAATAAATAAACCACCACATCTAATCATCCTCGTACTACCTGGCCAAGGATTTTCATCAAATTATCAATGGTCATGACTATACCGAATCACCCCCGGTCATAATCATACCAAAAACTATCCATCATCGCATTATGTGCCACCGAGGACTTTTGTCACATCATTTATATCAAGTCATGATTATACCGAATGATCCCGGTCATAATCATACTAAGTTCATCTATGCACGTAAGCCAAAGATAACATAATATAACATGAGGATGATGACAATGACATAGTAATTCAATAAAACAAGTTCAAGAATTATTTAATCCATGAATTATTAACGCCCAAATTGTCAACATGATACTGCTTTCAGAGAGTAAAATTCAAGAATGATCAAGCATATTTCCATGAAAGATATTTGGATGAAACGCAAATATCAAGGATATTCTACTAATTTCATGGAGTATAGAAGTCAAAGTTTTAACCAACCGGGTATAATAAAGAATGGAATAACAAAAGAAATCACCACGCACGCGGATTTCAGACAGACAAAGTTATTCCAATGTAATAATAATAACGGAACCGTGTCGGTGAAATTCACAACAAGCGGTGATGTTCCAATGTAATAATAAAGATGGAACCGAGATCCTGTAAAACACACGATAGGATATTCCAATGTAACGATAAAAGCGGAACTGTGTCCGTGTAAAACACATGCATGTGATGTTCCAGCGAGAATAATAATAAAGAGGCGGAACCAGTCCTGTAGTAAAACACATGCATGTGATGTTCCAAATGTAATAATAGAAGAATGTCACCAAGTATAGGGTAAATGGCAGATACAAAGTTATTCCAATGTAATAATAAGCAATGGAATAACATAAGGATTTCACCAAGTATAGGTATGCCGCGTATACAAAGTTATGTATAGGGTATGCCACTTTTACAAAGTTATTCCAATGTAATAATAATGAATGGAATAATGTAAGTTCTCTTCAAGAAGAAAGAATAACACCCCTCTTACCGTAAAAAGAACCGAATATAGAAGTAGTGAAGTGAAGCAGAATAATACTCTTCTTCTTTCTATAATTTTCTCTCTATAGCTTCTCTCTATAATTTCTCTCTCAGAGTTTCAATGAATTGTAAGAAAATAATGAAGGAATGAGCTTCTATTTATAGGAAAATGGAATGCATAAGAATTAATCCATGAACTATCCAGATTGATTTACTTTAATCTGACTATCCATATTTAAAGAAAAATCTTTTAAATAAAATATAATATATTCTATTTATATAAAAACATTTTACTATGCAAACACACACTATGCAATACTATGCAAAATACTATGCAACACTATGCATAATAAAATATAATATATTCTATTTATAGAATAACTTTAATAAAGTATTCTATTTTATATAAAAGATGTTTTTGTTTTATTACGTTAATAATACTTAATAAAACAAAACGTCATTATCGCTATAATAATTCATATTATTAATCGACAATAATGGAATCAAACCGAGTGACTTCTCACATAAGCATCAATAATCAATACCGGTGCTATTGCTACTATGCAACCACACACGACATCGTATTTTTTACTACCGAGTAGTTCAACAAGATCAACCAGTAAAACTTCCGCCGTTATTTCAATAAAATATTTTTGTCGTTTTCTCAATCCGACAATAATTAATTCGCTAGGGGTCCACCAATGATTGAGTGCTGCATACGAATATTCCTCGCTAAACCTAATATTTCCCACCAATCGAATATAATATAACCACTTGCATACTTTGCAAAATTTATAAATACTACCCACAACTATAATATTATCTCAAATTCACACCATAATATTAAAAATTATTTCGACAAAATTTAAATCTTTATTGATAAAATCTGGGGTCTCACAACAGATGCCTTCAAGGGACACATTTCAACGACTCCTTTATAAGTAAATCAGACATAGATGTAACAATCAAGCAAGTAAACAACAAAAGCTCAAGAACACTCAATGTTCAAACTCTATGATCTATAAAGAAAAGCTTTCTCTGTTACTCAGTTCTTGCGAACATATGCTTAACTGCAACTGAGTATCACAACCTAAGAACTTAACTCTCATCAATTGTATTCCAAGTCTGCTGGACTTGAGGAGTTCTAAGTGAACTAAGAAGTTCCAAGACTGCTAGTCTTGAAGGAATCTAAGTGATTCAAAGATTGTAAAGATATCCTTAGTCGATTTCCTACTCGTGGAGTAGAAGAGTGGACTAGGAGCCTTGACTCTGAACCACTTAAAATCACTGTGTCTTCTATATTCCTGCTATAACTGCTATATCTGTCATAACTGTTATATCTGTCATAACTGCTTTTCACCCATAAAATTCAAATCATATATTTTGATGTGGTTAATTTATTAACAAATCTAACAAGTATTTTGAAAAGAAAAATTTTAAAATATCTATTCAACCCCCCCCCCCCCCCTTCTAGATAACTATTGTGTCTCTATGAATTAATAATTAGTATCAGAGCAGGTTCTCCCAATCAGCCTACAAAGCTTGAGTAGATCCAATGGCACAACTGATAAGTGAGTCCAAGATTGGAGGAGGCAGCAAGCCACCAATGTACAACAATGACAAATTTGCCAACTGGAAAGTTCGTATGCAAGCCTACATGGATTCAATAGATGAAGAGCTATTTGAAAATATTATGAATGGGCCCTATATTCCAACAAAGCTTGCACCAACTCTAGATGATCCGAACAGAGTTCAAATCAAGATTAAAGAAGAATGGACTGACAACGAGAAGAAAGTTGTCCAACTACATAAAAAGGCCAAGAACATTTTGTTCCAAACTTTAGAAGATTATTTGTTCAAGAATGTGGTCAACAGTAAAACTGCCAAGGAAGTCTGGGAAGCATTTCTCATTATGCACAAAGGAACAGAAGAAGTTAGAGAAAATAAGTATGAGATATTCGCCCATATTCCAGGAGAAAATGTCACTTCTACTTATGAAAGATTCAATGTGTTGCTCAACTCTCTTCGAGGTTTTGGAAAGATCTATCCAAACAAATATCTGATCATAAAGTTCATGAGGGCTTTACCGAGCAAGTGGGATGCCAAAACCACTACCATCAGAGAATCAAAGAATCTCTATAAAATGACTGTTCAACAACTCTTTGGCAACCTTCTTATCTATGAACTAGAGCTGACCCAACGAGCAGAGACTCTATATGAAGGAAGAAAGAAGGATAAAGGAGTTGCTCTCAAGGCAACAGAAACTATCTCTAAAGCTGACGTTGAAAATGATTCTGACTCTGAAAAAGATGATGATGAGGATATTGCAATGCTCGTAAGAAGACTCAAAACGTTCATGCGAAAGGCAGAAGCAGCAGACCTAAGAGATTCAACAACAACAACAGCCAGGAGCAGATCAACGACTTATGCTATAACTACAAGAAGCCTGGCCAATTCATTACAAACTGCAAGAAACCTCTTAGAGAAGAGCTAAAGAGGAAAATAAATCAAAAGAAGGAGTTCAAAGGCAACAAAAAGTTCCAGAAAAAAGACAAAGGTCTTATGGCTAGAGAATCATGGAGTGACTCAGACAACGATACAGCTCCTGAGTCTGGAGATGATGAAGAGCCTCAAGTAGCAAATCTATGTCTAATGGCAAAAAATACAAAGGACAAGAAAAGCACTAACCATCATAAAGTAAGTATCGATGAGATATTCAACTTTAACTCTCCTAATGTAGATATTGATGATTTAAGAACTGCACTACATGGAATAACATCTGATTTGCATCAATACATGAAGTGGTTCAGAGTTCTGTCTAAAGATTATTCTCTTCTTCAAAAAGATAAAAAGAAAGTTCAAGAAGAACTGGAGACAACTCTACTAAGTACTACCTCTCTCTCTAAATTTGAGGCTGAGAATAAACTCTTAAGACAGACCAATGAACTTAACACACAAAGAGAGTCAAATCTAATCTCTAAGATTAAGGAACTAGAAAAGACAATCTTAATGTGGAATAGATCTTCTTCATCCATGGAATCCCTGCTCTCCAATCAGAGAAGTGTGTCTAACAGAACAAGTTTAGGTTTAGGGGAATCTACTTCAGTAACATATGTGGAAAAGTTAAAGGAAACTAACAATAGTAGTGCTTTACATTTCAATAGAAGCATTACATTTGAGAAATTCTCACAGAAGGAAGAACAAGTACATCCATGCTCTTTTGATCCAATCCATGTTCTAAGACATAACGGATTCCATGCTGGCCTAGGGTTCAAAAAAGAAAAAAGTAACTTAGTCACTACTCTCTAACCTCGAAGGATCATGGAGTCAAGTAAAACCAACTCCACGAACCAACCATGTGACGCCCCCAAATTTAGCTACTTGAAACACGAACTCGGTGCTTCATGATATCACTTCTATGAGCGGAATAATAATAATATTAACATAAATATCAAACTTAATTTACATATCAAAGTTGTCTAAATCCCAAGTACGTGACCTTTAAAACATTCATTACATGATAGATAATAAATATTATCATCTTAATTAAGTCTAGCTATTACATAAGATAACACAAACTTATTCTGTCAGCTTTCCTTTCCCTTTGTTCTTAGCAGAGCCTTCTGGTTGATCACACTTAACTAAAAACATTTAAATTAGGCAAGAATGAGCATTTGAGTGCTCAACAAGTAATAGAAAATAATAAACGTTAGCTGAAAGAAATAAATGTTTTCTGTGAATCTTCTACAATGAATGAACAGTTGTGAAGTAAGCTGAAGCATCCATAAACAACATATCATTTTTATTTCAAATTTTTGAAACTACGTACTGACTATTAATGAAGAGTAGTCGACAGACTATGAACATTGTTTTCAATTTTTGAAAAGGTTAAACAGAACTTCATCTGCAAACCATCATAACACGGGGGTGATCAGCCTGTTATGCCCTATATTGATCAATACTACATGTTCGAACGATATATAAATTTATAATGATCAATAATTCTTAAAAAAAATTATTTGCAATTATTCATGAAATAAATATATTTTATTTGTCACATATATACATATTCTTTACCTTGTACATATTCCCACCTTTATATATATATATAAAAAAATTATACGCAAAATTTCTTATTTTATTATATTGAAAATATTGGGTTATTAAATTCACCCTCCCTTATAAGGATTCCGTCATCGAAATCACCGTTTCAAAACCTATACACACTAGGGTAAATAACATATACATTCATTTCAAATAGATCTCGATCAGATTCGATCAAACTGATCTTTAACTATTCAGCATAAAGCTTGTCTATCTGATTAAATAGAAATTCGATTTCTAATAGAACTCAAATTCTTCCTTCAAAATTCTTTTTATAAAATAATTTACTATATATAAGAAAATCATATATAAGAAAAATAAAATTTATTCGAATAATACCTGGAGTTCCATCACCAGCTGCTACAGTATCCTGAATGGTCATGTTGAAGACTCTTGCGGTTGATTTTGTTGCTTTGCTTGTTGAAGTTGGTCCAGGTATAGACAGAGTCCCGCTGGTTTTTCCCGTAGTCACACTTCCCGCCTCTAATCTCCTTTTTGGACAGTCCTTCACCTTATGCTCTGTTGACCCACACAAGAAACAACCACTGTTCATCCTAGGATTAGGGCAGTTGAGAGAGATACGTCCCTCCTGCACACACTTTTAGCACACAAACTTTCCCTTGAGACACTCACCTAAGTGATTCTTTACACAATTCTTACACTGCACAACCTACTTCTTTACACCTTCCTGCTTGACCTGGATATTCCCAAAATTGTTCCCTTTTCCTTTCTCATTCCTACTTCTACTACTTGATTCCACATTTACTACTCCCTCAACCTTGCCCTTGTTCTTTTTCTCCTTGTTGTAGAGGCCCATGGCCTCACTCCCCTCTTAAGCTATTATAGCCTTTTCCAAAAGTGCTGCAAAAGTATTGATCTGCAACACCGCCACCTTATTGTAGAGCTAGGGTTTTAATCCCAGCTCAAACCTTCTCACCTTTCTTGCTTCCGTATCAACATAATGCGGAGCGAACCTAGCCAATTCATTAAACTTTGTGGCATACTCCATAACTGTCATGTTCTCATACTTCAACTCCAAAAAATTTACCTCCATCCTAACCTGCATACTAGACAAGAAATAGTTTTCGAAAAACAATATCTTAAACCTAGCCCAAGTTACCACACCTTCTCCTGCCCTAGCTTGATTTACCTCCCACCAAAAATTTGCCTCCCCTTTCATTATATAGGTAGCAAAAGCTATCTGTTGCCCCTCCGCTACCCTAGTTATCACAAACGCTTTTTCTATCTCCTTAACCCAAGTCTGAGCTTTTATCGGGTTAGTTGTCCCTTTAAATTATGGCAGTCCTACAACCTTAAAATATTTGAAGTTTGTCAAACGATTATCCGGTTGAATCCCTACGGCTGGCATTCCATTCTGCATGGCTTGAGCTACCATGTTCACAAAGTATTGCATTAGATCTGGTTGTTGTCCTCCAGCATTATTAACAGATTCTTTTTCCCTTTAGTTTTGAGTTTGACGTCTTAGTGGCATTATCTAATTAAATAAGACCTTAAATTATACTTTATTAACTTACATTCGAAACCTTATCGAATAAGTTTAATATATCAAACTTATTTTATTAATTAAACATAGATTCATTTTCATTTAACTATTTCATAGTACTTTACATAACATAGCACATACTGCTTTAAACATCTGATATCCCTTTGTGACCACAAAAGTCAAGATTCGCTGTTATAACTTACAAAAGTTAAAAATATTATATTACACAGACATACTAACCATATATATAATATCGAACACACCTACTTAATAGTACCTATACTACCTATTCACTACGCCTTTTCCTTGATCTTAGACAACCTTTTGCCTGATGACCTTCTATCTGTTAGGTTTGTAATATTCATAAACGCAATCAAATTGTACAAAATAAGCGGAAACATGTTAAAATCAGAGTTTAAAATTTTACAAACCGTATACCCGGATCACCCTTTATGCACAATTATTAATTAAACGAAAAAGAAAGAACAAGAATCATACCCTTGAAGATCTGAGCTTCCTCATGTAGAAGTTCACCTCCAATCCCTTTCGCGTTCAACTTGAATCCACTGGATTTGGTTCCTTCCTTTGATCAACGTTAGCCACCCAAGTGTTTGGCCTCTAGAGGTGATCCACCAAGGAAGAAGAAATATTCAAGAAGATGGGTGTTTGGCTAAACCCTAGTTTTCTATCTCTATAGAAAAAGACGTACTCTCCCAACTATTGGAATTACGTATTCACGTGTTGTGAAAGTGTCAACCCCTTCACCCATAATAAGACTCCTCTTATTTATAAATGTAGGCAACCCTCCTTAACAATTAAGGAATTGGGCTTTGTTTTAATTAATTAAACTCCTTTAATTAATTAGGCTCCTAATCTTATTAGGAATAATTAATTAAAATTTTAATTAATTAGCCTCCTAATCTTATTAGGAATAAATGAGAGTACTTTTATTAATTAATTATCAAACTCCTTTAGGAATTAAATAATAATAATAGTAATAATAATAATAAGACTCCTCTTATTAATTTATATTTAATATTTCCAAAATATTAAATAATAATATTAAGCTATTTAATTTATTCTATCACCATAGATTAAATTAAATATACATAACTTATTATTACAATTATGTCATTAACTTCTTAAATAATTATCCTTCCTTTTATGGTGTGACCCATTAGGTTCTCCATATTAAACTGGTTGTGAATAAATCAATTAGAACAATTCTAATCTTATTTAAATAAATAAATTAAACAATTAATTTATTTAAATAAATAATATTTATTCTACAATAGGGATAAGTCTCCCTAGCGATCAACGACTTTCCAGATAATATAGATTTTAACATTAATCATAAAAGAACCTTTGAGTAAATAGTTACCGTAAAATTAAATCCTTCCACCATACAATGTCCCAATTAAATATAAGACAAGGAATTAATGTCAAGTCTTATTTTATTTTATTATATGTATTTCGACTCTTAAATGCACAACCCAAAATAATTAAAATTAGAAACTTCTTTCTAATTTCATTTTGCCTTGGCCAAGGACTACTGAGTTGTCATTTATCGAATCACATAGGACATTTTTCTTCTTTTACTATAAGTGGTAGATTCTTTATTGATCATACATTATCTCCATGTACAACTTATTATACCCAAGCATACCCTTTGATATACCCTAAGGGTCTTAAGGAATAAGTCAAAGTATAACTTATCATACATAAGATACTATGATGATCTCAAGTCAAAGGATCACTTGTACTACTATCACTACAGGAATTCCTATTGACAAGCAAGTAAAACTCCATTAGGTATTCCTTAGCGAGCCACGTTCAGTGAGCTTATTCTCTAATAAGCACCTACATACTTGCTTTAGTGTCTCCACACAAATGATCTTGAGATCAATCATTATCATCCAATAAGCAAGCAACGTATGTACCAATCTATCCAGATTTACTAATCCACAATTTATTAATCCAACGATTGAAAACTATTTTAGTTTTAAGCTTTCTAAAAATTTAGATCTCATTAGAATGATCATCATCATTATTCTAAAAGCATTGCTTAAAACTATAGGTTTATCACATATTATAAAACAGCATCATGAAGATAATTAAAAGCCTTTAATAAATTAATACTTTTTATTAATAAATGAATAAGATTGTTACAAAGTATATGCTTTATCATCAAACATAATTGGCTTGTGTGCATACTACTTTCAATCTCCCACTTGCATTAAAGTCAATCGTCATGGTATCTCATACCCTTCTTCTCTAAGTGACGATTATCCTGCTATTGGATAAGCTTTAGTTAATGGATATGTAATGTTGTTCCTGAGAGTCCACTATCTCTATTGTGATTTCCCATCTTTCAATAATTCCTATAATCAATTGAAAGTTCCACAACACATGTTTAGATCCAAGATGAGACTTAGGAACTATTCCTAGTTCTGTAATGAACTTTTATCCAAACAATCAACTTGCAGCTTCATTTACAGCTATATACTTTGTCTTTATCACTAAACCAAAGAACTCTTTCTTTGTTTGGAACCTTTCTAATTCATCGCATTCAATCGCTCAAGGTAACCCTTTACCTTAAAGTGGATTTTCGTCGTCGTCTTCGTGCGTCTCGAAAAACTTGAGTCTGTTAAGCCTTCTAGTTTTAATTCAGACTCACCATAAATCTGATCACATCCTTAGTGCCGGTTAAGTACTTTAAGATGTTTTTCACTGACTCATAGTGAACTTCTCTAGAATATGACTGATCATCATCAGGTCTCGTACATTTCATTGCATACATGATAGTTACTCATGTAATCTCTCTTTTTGGAGTCTTTGGGAACTATTAAGAGAGATACACTCCATGTCTCATCAACATGAGACATCTCTTGGAGTTTGCCATGCTAAACGACTTTAGCATCAAATGAATATACGTTCCTTGGGTTGAGTCGAGTATCCTTTTGAATCTATCTATATAGATTTGTATTCCCAGTTAAGATACTCTTCCCAAATCATTCATGGAGGAATGTTTAGACAACTTTATTTTTACTGATTGTAGCATTGGTATGTTATTCCTTATCCGTAGTATATCAATATATAATACTAGGAATGTTACGACGCTCCCACTGACCCTTTTGTACACACTAGGTTCATTTTTGTTTTTGATAAAATCAAACTCTTTTGATTGTCTCATCAAAACGAATGTTCCATATTTGAGAAGCTTGTTTCAATCTATTTCTCTGAGTGTCTACAACTCTTACCTCATCGTATGTAACTGGATCATCATCTTCTATGATGTGTACCTCATCATCATCATCTATGATGAATCCATACCTCCTAGGTATCTTCGGTACTATTCCAGATTTATGATTTGGTTGTGGTACAATAGGTTTATCTACAGGTTCCTCTTATTTGACTTATAGTGCTTTGTGGTTCTTGAACTTTTTAAGATGTATTATCCTCCCACTAGCCCCTTCAATAATAACCATCTTTATCTTAGAAGGTAGCGTGTTTCGTAACGAACACCTTTCGCTAAGTAGGATTATAGAACATATATCCTAAACTTATTTTAGGATGTCCAACAAATCGACACTTATCAAATCTTATCCCAAGCTTATCCTTTAAAACCTTTTCACATAAGTTGGACAACCCCTTATCTTAACATATGTAAGATTAGGAATCCTCCCTGTCCATAACTTTTATGAAGTCTTGAAATTTGAATTTTGAGGTTACCTTTTTCAGTAGATATGCGACCATTTCTAGGCATAACCCCGGAAGGATCTTTGGAATATTAGTAAAATCATTATGAACCGTACCATGTCCAACAAGGTACGATTTTTCCTTTCAGATACATCAATCAATTATTGTGTATCAGGAGGCGTCCATTATGAGAAAACCATTTGAGATGATCTAGAAACTTATTGCACAAGTATTTATTCCTTGATCTAATCAAAGAATCTTAATACTTTGCCAATTTGTTTCACTTCTGAATTCTTTAAGCCTTTCAAATAATTCACACTTGTATTTTAATAAATACACACATTCAACTCTTTGAATGATCATCTCTTTTTCTTATACTAATTTGTTCAATATGCAAAATTATTTTCATGTAAGTCAGGTACACAAAATCCATTAAGTAATATTTCAGTTCTATACAAATCATTATTATTATAAATAAAACAACAATTGTTCTTAAATATAATACCAAAGATTTCATTATCCAACAATAAAATGGAAATAATATTTCTAATAAGAACTGGAATACAATAACAACTTATTGGTTTAATAGACTTGCCCATAGGCATTGCTAAACTATAAGTTTCTATGGCTAATGTAGCAACCTTTGCTTCATTTCCCACACATAAGATTACTTATCCTTTGTTTAGCTTTCTACTTCTGCTTGGTCCCTTCATAAATCTATATTTATGATAACCAAAGCCGGTATCCAATACCCAAGTAGAACCTTGACTTAAAGAAAAATTTATTTTAAATCATGAATAAATTTGTATTTGTAACATAAACTTCACTAAGCTTCTTTTGGTTAGCCTCTGCAAGATGCTTCTTGCAGTTTCTTTCTAATGTCCAGGCTTATTGCAGTGGAAGCAAACTCCTTTGCTATCCATATCAGTTTTGTTCTTATTATCCTTTATTTTTGCCTTTTTATTTACCTTCTTAGAATCGTTCTTCCTTTCAGAAGATCTTTTGCCCCTACCAGTAAGACTTATTCTTTCTTGGTTGGAAAGTGACTCAACATTTTTCAACATGTTAAGCTAGTAAGTGAGGCAGATATCTAGCTTGTTCATATAAAAATTCACAACAATTGTGAAAGGAGTCCGGGAGTGAGTGCAAGATCAAATCTTGACTCAACTCTCCATCCAAGAGAAAATCCGTTGTCCTTATTGATCAATCAAATTGATTATGTTAAGGACTTTTATCTGTACTGTAGTGTAATCGGTCATTCTAGATCGGAAGAGCTCCTTAGATATCTGATATCTATCAGTCCTACTTTCCTCACCATCAACTACTTGATATGTAGGAATATAGTAAGAGCATCCATAGTTTCATGTCTTGTCAAGCTCGTTACTCATGGATGCGAGCATGATGCATTGAGCCAACTGTGCATCATCTTGCCACTTTTTAAAAGTAGCAATCTCTTCCTCAGAGGTATTGTCTGCAACCATTGAAGGAAAGACGTATTAAGGACATAAGATAGCTTTTCAGCCATGAGAACTATTCTCAAATTCCTTAATCAATCCAAGTAATTCAGTCCAGTTAATTAACATCTAATATGTTTCGCAGTGATAGTAATTTTAGACATTGTAAAATTCTGTAAATGAATTTGTAATCAACAACATTTTAGCATACATTCTTTTATCAATTACCAAAATAAATTAGGTCTTGTTTTAAATTGGTATCTCCCACTATTTTCTTCAAACTATATTACCCTCAATTATATAGTTCGGCAAAATCTAATTAAAGATTTGCTAGTGAGAATAAGGATCCCATTTCAAATATATATAGCCTTGTGGTGACACAACAAACTATATATAAATAAATAGGTAGACAACTCTTGTCAATTACATCAACTATGCAACTCCTTGTATTTTGCCTCTTAGATTATTTTGATCAAGTGGTGGCACATCCGAATCAAAATTATCCAAGTTAAGTCCAACCTAGCACTCCATATATTCAAAAAAGAAAAATATTGTCCTTGTGGTGACACAACAAAACAATATTGTTCAATTTTCTTTATAAGCATCAAATGGGATAAATTAACATCTTAAATACTTAATACTTGCCTTGTGGTGACACAACAAACTCATAATAAATATTTAATACTCTATTAATTTTATCATGCTAGAAGGCGACGTTCGATATTCTAAATATCTTTGAACGCTTAAGACTTAATATAAAAAAAATTGAGAGGTTTGTTATTAATTTGTCTCATCTTGTTTAGCATGCACATGCACACACACACACACACACACACACACACACACACACATATATATATATATATATATATATATATATATATATATATAATATTAATTAATTAACATGCGAAGCATGTTTGCATAATATATAATATATGTATAGTATAAGCATGCACATATAGAATATTATATTCTACCCGGATTGATTATGGACTTTTATTCTAGTTTGGTTCACTAGAGCCACCAAGTGAACCAAAAGGTCAAACTCTAGGGTGCAAGAATTAATATTTAAATATAACTATTACATTTAAACCCGGGCTCCATTACAAACGGGTCTTCAAGCGCTCCTTACTCCTTGATCTCCAATTAATTCTAACTATTCCTATTACAAAACTATTTAAAATAAATAGAAACCTTGATCAGCAGTCAAGGGGAAGTACATAGGAGGAAGATAGAATTTATATTAAGAAAAAATTAGAGAAGACGAGGTACGCAAACCCCATTTAATAAAACTCATACATTCATACATCCAATTAAAATAAAATCCAATCACATTGGTCAATAGTCCATAATCAATCCCATTTATTATCATACACATCAACATATGCATCAATAAATAATATTCATCTCATGAATAATAAAATTCAATATATATATATATATATATATATATATATATATATATTGATATCATTTAATGGGCAAATTTAGTTAGTATAAAATCTAATTTTGAATCAAAATAAACTCCTTTATTTTAATCCAAATTTAAATCAAAATAAACTTCCTTTATTTTAATTTATCCAATTTTGAATAAAATAAATTATTTTATTTTAATCAAAATCTTTAATCAAAATAAACACCTTTATTTTAATTAATTATGGAATCCAATTCCAAGTAAAAAAAACTCCATTATTAAAGGAAACGCGAATTTTCTTTCCTATTCATAAATAAACTCCTTTATTTTGAATAATATGAAATCTTATTTCATATCTAAATAAACTTCTTGATTTAAGGAAAGATGGATTCACTTTCCTATTCACAAATAAACTCTTTTATTTTGAATAATATGAAATCTTATTTCATATCTAAATAAACTCCTTTATTTAAGGAAACATGGAATCCAATTTCAACTCTAATTAGTTATCATGGAATTCAATCGCAACTCTAATTAGTTAGCATAAAATTCAATTTTAAAATTAAAATAAACTTTTTATTTTAATAATAAAATTATTAAGAATATATTATATATATAATATTATTAGTGTGGACACAAAAAAATATATATATTATCCGCACGGTTCATAAGTCACCAAGTTATATATTTGCTATTAGTAATCATATTACTATATATATATCCATGTGATCACCATATGTTTTTGAAAAATATGTCATTGAAGGATTATATATATATATATATATATATATATATATATATATATATATATATAAATCATGTTATCATATTAACATGTTACTAGTTATATATATAATGAGGCTTTGCAGGAAACACAAAACACGTGAATCTCCCTGAAGCTTTAATGTGATCCCTGAAGAACGTGATTTCCTAAAATCACGAATTCAACAAAAAAAAAAAACAAGTACCGGTTTTTTAAAACAAGCTTTGTTTTTTTTTTTGTTTTTTAATAAATCTTATACAACAAAATTATACCCAATTAAATTATTCTAAACACATATCAATATACATATTAAATTAAAATAATTAATAATTCGTATAAAGGTTTGGCTCTGATACCACTGTTAGATTTGTAATATTCATGAATGCAATCAAATTGCACAAAATAAGCGGAAATGTGTAAAAATCAGAGTTTAAAATTTTACAAACCATATACCCGGATCACCCTTTATGCACAGTTATTAATTAAACAAAAAAGAAAGAACAAGAATCATACCCTTGAAGATCCGAGCTTCCTCATGTAGAAGTTCACCTCCAATCCCTTTCGCGTTCAACTTGAATCCACCGGGTTTGGTTTCTTCCTTTGATCAACGTTAGCCACCCAAGTGTTTGGCCTCTAGAGGTGATCCACCAAGGAAAAAGAAATATTCAAGAAAATGGGTGTTTGGCTAAACCCTAGTTTTCTATCTCTATAGAAAAAAGCGTACTCTCTCAACTATTGGAATTACATATTCACGTGTTGTGAAAGTGTCGACCCCTTCACCCATAATAAGACTCCTCTTATTTATAAATGTAAGCAACCCTCCTTAACAATTAAGGAATTGAGCTTTATTTTAATTAATTAAACTCTTTTAATTAATTAGGCTCCTAATCTTATTAGGAATAATTAATTAAACTTTTAATTAATTAGCCTCCTAATCTTATTAGGAATAAATGAGAATACTTTTATTAATTAATTCTCAAACTCCTTTAGGAATTAAATAATAATAATAGTAATAATAATAATAAGACTCATCTTATTAATTTATATTTAATATTTACAAAATATTAAATAATAAATATTAAGCTATTCAATTTATTCTATCATCATAGATTAAATTAAATATACTTAACTTATTATTACAATTCTGTCATTAACTTCTTAAATAATTATTCTTCCTTTTATGGTGTGACCCTTTAGGTTCTCCATATTAAATCGGTTGTGAATAAATCAACTATTAATTTATTTAAATAAATAAATTAAACTATTAATTTATTTAAATAAATAATATTTATTCTACAATAGGGATAAGCCTCCCTATCGATCAACGACTTTCCAGATAATATAGATTTTAACATTAATCATAAAAGAACCTTTGAGTAAATAGTTACCGTACAATTCAATCCTTTCACCATACAATGCCCCAATTAAATATAAGACATGAAATTACTGTCAAGTCTTATTTTATTTGATTATATGTATTTCGACTCTTAAATGCACAACCCCAAATAATGCAAATTAGAAACTCCTTTCTAATTTCATTTTGCCTTGGCCAATGACTACTAAGTTGTCATTTATCGAATCACATAAGACATTTCTCTTCTTTTACTAGAAGTGGTAGATTCTTTATTGATCATACATTATCTCCATGTACAACTTATTATACCCAAGTATACCCTTTGATATACCCTAAGGGTCTTAAGGAATAAGTCAAAGTATAACTCATCATACATAAGATACTATGATGATCTCAAGTCCAAGGATCACTTGTACTACTATCACTACAAGAATTCCTATTGACAGACAAGTAAAACTCCATTAGGTATTCCTTAGCGAGCCACGTTCAGTGAGCTTATTCTCTAATAAGCACCTACATACTTGCTTTAGTGTCTCCACACAAATGATCATGAGATCAATCATTCTCATTCAATGAGCAAGCAACGTATGTACCAATCTATCCGGATTCACTAATCCCCAATTTAGTAATCAAACGATTGGGAATTATTTTAGTTTTAAGCTTTCTAATAATTTAGATCTCATTAGAATGATCATCATCATTATTCTAAAAGCATTGCTTAAAACTATGAGTTTATCACATATTATAAAACAACATCATATAGATAATTAAAAGCCTTTAATAAATTAATAATTTTTATTAATAAATGAATAAGATTGTTACAAAGTATATGCTTTATCATCAAACATGATTGGCTTCTGTGCATACTACTTTCATTATCGCAAAAATAAAACATACACCTTTTTTCGGATTGGGACAATGAGGAGAGAAATGCCCCTCATATACACAATTATAGTAAACATTTTCCCCTTTTCTACATAAACCTTCATGTTTCTTGTTACATCTTGTACATTTTTCTATTCTGTTAAGGTTCCCTTGGTTGTTAACAGAATTTCCTAAGTCGCAGTCTTTTATCTTTTTTTTCCCTTCTTGTACGGAGTTGCACATGATATGTTACTTTTGGCTCCCATTTGATCAATTTAGATTTTAAGCTTATCTTGTTCTTCCATTGTTTCTATTAACGCCTTTCACAATTGACTATTTAACAGCTTTTCTATTTCCCATAACTTTTCCAAAAAAGAAACCTGGTCCCGCAGATTTTGCACTTCGGTTGATGCTTGATCAGCTCCAACTTCAGTGTTCGAATCATTATCTATTAGTTCCACCGTTTCTTGGTCTGGTACTATATTTTCCAAAATAACCACCTCATCCAGGTTGCTTTCAATGTGAGCCTCTATTTCAGCTATTGGCTTTGATATTTGCTCTGTTATGGAGATTTGCTCCTTTACAATCTGAGGGTATCCTAATCCTTTTCCACCTGACATCTACACATACATTATCTTGATTAGAATATAATATATACACACAACAAACAATAGTTTTATATAAGTTATCTTTTATTTTGGTTGATGATGAATTTATCCAATTCATCTCCGTTTAAACTCTATATGAGTTATTTATATTTTCAATGTTTTCCTCTGTCCTAAGGTTATATCCTAAGATCTATGCCCACCTAAGTTTTCTAACCTAAAGCTTTGATACCAACCTATGACGCCCCCAAATTCAAGTACTTGGAACCCGAACTCAGTGCTTCACGATATCATTTCTATGAGCGGAATAATAATAATATTAACATAAATATCAAACTTAATTTACATATCAGAGTTTTCTAAATTCCAGGTACATGACCTTTAAAATATTCATTACATGATAGATAATAAATATTATCATCTTAATTAAGTCTAGCTATTACATAAGATAACATAAATTTATTCTGTCAACTTTCATTTCCCTTTGTTCTTAGTAGAGCCTTCTGGTTGATCACACTTAACTGAAAACAATTAAATTAAGCAAGAATGAGCATTTAAGGGCTCAACAAGTAATAGAAAATAATAAACGTTAGCTGAAAGAAGTAAATATTTTCTGTAAATGACACTTCTACAATGAATCAACAGTTGTGAACTAAGCTGAAGCATCCATAAACAACATATCAATTTTTTTTCAAATTTTTGAAACTACGTACTGACTATTAATTAAAAGTAGTCGACAGATTATGAACATTGTTCTCAATTTTCGATAAGGTTAAACAGAACTTCATCTGTAAACAATCATAACTTTCAGGCACGGGGGTTGTAAGACCCCGAATTTTACGAAATAAAAGTATTCAATTTTTATAATTATTATTCTATTTAGTAAATGGTTAAATTGATAAAAGCACAATAATACGCGTGGTTGCACAGTGGCACACGATATTGTACAGTATCTTTGGTTATTGATGCTTACGTGAAAAGTCACTCAGATTTATTCAATTATTGTCACAATATTTTATATTATTAAATCAATAATTGAGATGACAAAGTTATTCATATTATTATTTGTAATATTGATAATGTCTAGAAGTTCTGTTAAGGAGAGGTTAGATAATCTAATTGTTTGCCAATAGGGAGAAATCCTTATCGGAAAGCCCCCTCTTTCCTGGGAACGACCTAGTTGTTAAATATTGAGAGTTATAATATTAATGATGAATATGTTTGTGTTGATTAAAGATGAAATTGATAGTTCCATTGTGTGGGAATTATTAGTGTTAGTGGAAATCGACATTTATTTCGATAATAATTGATGTCTAGAGGTTATATTTACCAATCGGATAATTCACTGGATAAATGAGTAATTAATTGCTATTAATTCACATGCTTATAACTATGTGTTCACATGTGTGTACTATTGATTCACATGATTTACTATTAGGGGAGTTGGTGTAAGATTGATAATACTTGCATGACTAAATTAAAAATGGAGGTATAGATGAAGGTACTATACTATAATTAATTTTTTCACATGTTTAGAACTATTGAGTCACATGATTTACTATTAATTCACATGATTTACTATTAGGGGAGGTGGTGCAAGTTTGATAATACTTGCAGGACTAAATTAAAAATGAAAAAAAAGAGGAAGGTATTATACTACAATATTTTGAGCCCCAAAATGTGCAATTATCAAAACTATATTTTCCTATAAATAGAAGCTCATTCTTCTTTCATTCTCACCAATTCACTAAGTCTCACAAGAGCAATTATTATAGAGAGAAAGAAGAAGAGAAGTCTGCTACCTCATTACTCTAGTATCCAGTCTTCTTCTGAGGTAAGGGGTATTATTTCTTTCGTATTCATGAAGAAAGTTATTTTCTTTCAATACTCGTAAGGGTTATTATTCCATTCTTTATTATTCTATTGGAATAACATGTCTACGCGGACTACCGCATGCATGGTGAATTCTTTTGTTATTCCATTCTTTAATATTCTGTTGGAATAACCTGTCTACGTGGACTACCGCATGCATGGTGAATTCTTCTGTTATTCCATTATTTATTATTTTGTTGGAATAACCTCTCTATGCGGACTACCGCATGCATGGTGAATTCTTCTGTTATTCCATTCTTTATTATTCTGTTGGAATAACCTATCTACGCGGACTATCGCATACATGGTGAATTCTTCTGTTATTTCATTCTTTATTATTCTATTGGAATAACCTATCTACGCGGACTACCGCATGCATGGTGAATGACCCTTCGTATTCATTCCTTATTAAATTATGGAAATGATCTGTCTACGTGGATTACCGCATGGCGGGTGAAAATCCATTTGCAGTTTCGTATATTCTATTATACTCATAGGAGATATTCTTTCTTTTGTACTCGTCATATAATATCGTTTTCTTTTGTATTTTCCTTTCATGGGTACTATTCACGTATACGGTACTATTTACGAATACGAGTACTATTTATAAAGTACTATTCACGAAGTACTATTCATGAGTACTATTCATAAAGTACTATTCACGGGGTACTATTCACGAGGTACTATTCACCTGGAGTACTATTAATGACAAAATTTGATTTCTTTTTGGTCCAAATCATTTTTGATACAATATCATTCTTGAATTTTACTCCACAAAGCAGTATTATGTTGACAATTTGGATATTTTTAAACTCTGGATAAATTTAAAGTCTTTAATATTTATCCTTGATTTCGTTTGATTAATGTTTATATCATTGTCATCATCCTCATGCTTATATTATAATGAAAGTCATCTTTGGCTTACCTACAAAGATGGACTGTTGATTATTGGTTTTACAATTTTATATCTTTTGCTTACGTGTAAAGATGGACAGTTGATTATTGGTTTTACAGTTGTATATCTTTGGCTTACGTGCAAAGACGAACTGTTGATTGATAGCTTTGGCCCGTAGTGCAAAGATGGACAGGTGTAAGACATGATCATGACCACTTGTGATAATAACGAATATCCTTGGCCCATAGTGCATGGATAATTCGATAATGTGATTGGCAGGATCATGACCATTAGTTAACAGTTGAATGTCTTTCACAGTAGTGCACTGACAGACAATTGATTGGTATGATCATGACATTAGTTTTATAGTTGAATATCTTTGGCCCGTAGTGGAAAGGTAGACAACTGATCGGTATGATCATTGTTATTACATTTGAATATCTTTAGCCTTTGGGGTAAGGATATTGAGTAAACGTTCTATTAAGCCTTTGTGGCAAGCGGAAACTGTTGATTTACATGATTATAAATATGAATTGTGAATTTAACTAAAATCTTTGGTGGTTCAGGTGAAGACAGGTGATAAAAGTTCTCTTTATCTTGGGTATAACAAAGAACTGTTAATGGTTAATACAGGGATAAAATTGATGATAAACTTTTAAATCATAGAAGATAGTAGATATCATGCTCTACTTGACTCTTCTAATGGATTGCTTGTTCCGTTGCGGTTGTTGATCTAAAACTTGTTGTCTATTGTATTATATCAGTTGTTATACTATTAAAGGCTAAGGATAGTTTATTCTGCATTATCTTAGTCATAATATTTCCTACTGGGCTAGTTGAGCTCACCCTTTTCTTTCACTTTTCTCTTTAGAAAATGAGAATATAGTTGGGACTAGTCAGGGAATGGAGTGATGGTCCGAGATGGTGGCTATAGTAGTCTTCACTATTTTTATAAAATAGTGTGATAATAATTGTACCGAGGACTCCATTGAGTGTGGATATTGTATAGAAGACAATATTCTTGTTTAAACTCTCAGCTATATTTTGTCGTATTTTACACGACAGTTGTATAAAAGAAGTTTATAGTTGTATTATGTACCATGTATTTGGCGACTCAAGATGGGTGATGTATACTTGTTTTGGGGGCGTCACAGGGGTGATCAGCCTGTTATGCCTTGTATTGATCAATACTACATGTTCGAATGATATTTTCGTCCAGCATATCCGCCTTAGGTGCACAAAAGTTTCTCATATTCGGGATGTTCATACTTAGTCTAATCCGAACCAAAACAATTCGATTGGATATCAATAAGGTTCTATTATGTTCAATGATACTTTTAAATCTGTGTCTAGTCGGGTCAAATAGCTTCGACAGTTTTTTAATTAACGTATACATACTGGAAACTAATAAGTATGTATCAACATGTGATTAAATACAATAATTATCCAAGTGGGGACACTTGTATAACCAATTTTAGAAATTAATGAATAGAATAAATATCTGGATTGTACAATAATATTGAATTCAAGAGCTGGTATGACTACAAATGTTTGGATACATAATCAATAACAATATAGTTAATAATCTGGCACAACGATAAAATAATTCTGAAACTTTCTTACTCATGTCCATTGCATAAAGTAAATGCAAAGGATAGGATACTTGCCTGGTCTACTGCTTACAGTTACGCAACTTAGTTCTATATTTTATACAATGACCTATCATTCATAAGATTGTTCTTTCGATTGGAATAACATATCATAACACATAGTACTGCTATTTGCAGTCAACACATGACCTAATCACATTGTCATATATGTTTATCAGTCATTAAGACATAAACAGACACTTATCTAGTCAAACTATCCAGGTCCAGATCAATTTCTGAAATATTTCGGTGTACCAATGGCTTTATCAGGTAACTATCAAGTTTATTGTTAATAAAACTCAATTATGTATCTTAAATATTATTCTGGATAATTTAAATATTAATCATATTATTTTTAAATGACTTATAATAATTTTTAAATAATTTAAATATTAAATAATTCTATCATCATTAATATTTAAATAATATCCATATATTAATGAAACTATTACCCAAAATATTAAAGTTATTTATAATAAATCAAAATATTTTTAAAGTATTAATATTACCCTAAAATAATTTTAAAACATTTAAAATTATTTTAAATAATTACCATTAATATTTAAATATTAAGGTATTATTTATCAAAATATTAAAAGTCATTCATTATAACTTCAAATATTTTTAAACTATTTATATCCTTTTTAAATGATTTTTAAATCAATAAAACTATTTTTAACCTATTTATTTAATATAATTATTAAATAAATCTAATATCATTAATATTAAATTATTAATGAAATTTACCTTTAAATATTAAAAGTTATAATTTATAACTTCAAATATTTTTAAACACTTTATATTTATTTAAAATGATTTTATAATATTAAAATCATTTTAAAACTAATTTATTTAATATAATTATTAAATAAATCAAATATCATCAATATTAAATAATTAATGAAATTTTCTTTAAAATATTAAAAGTTATATTTTATAACTTCAAATATTTTAAATACCTTATTATCATTTAAAATGATTTTTAATATAATAAAATGATTTTTAATTAATTTATTTAATGCATTTATTAAATAAATTAAATATCAATAATATTCAAATAAATACTAATATTTTTTGGAAAATATGCCAAATTATTAAAAGTAATTTCTTATAAATTCAAATAATTTTTATAATTATTTTTGTAATTTTCAGAAATAATTTTCTATTTTTAAAAGATTTTTGAAAATTAAATTAATTAAAATTAATAAGTTTGTCGCTAAAGCCTTTAGCGACAAAAAGTGTCGCCTTAGGTGTTCTTGAACACCAAGAACATTCATAAGACAGTTTCTGGGTACCATGTTTGTCGACGTCGGGATTTTTATTTGTCCCTTTTTTTGTTCTTGTTCTTTGGTGTTTTCATGTTATGTGAGATTTGTTTGAAAAAACTTGTGAAAAAGGTCCGACATGTATCATGTCGACGATTTGATTGTAAGAGTCGCCATTGGTGTTTTTAATGGTTGCACCAATATGACCAAGAAAAGGTTTGCACATTGACCCAGTGATGTGACACTGCTAAACAAGTCTGTGAAACCGAGATTCATTTGGGTTCGGGGGCTTAATTATGCGGAGGGAAGGTGTTAGGCACCCCCCGACATCTGTGTTGTCACGGTGACCGCCACTTTTCAAGAAACTGTTATATGAATGTGTGTGTGTGTGTGTGGATCAATGTGCAATTTATTTGGAATTAGTGCGAGGCCTCGTTCGCACCTATATACAAAGGGTTTGAATTTGTATGAAAAAATTAATTTTAAACATGATATAGCAGTGAAGTTTTGTAAAAAAGGTTTTTCAAACCCTATGCTCAATACTAATTGAGACCTTTTCATACTTCCATTTTATTAAAATGTTCGGCTTGGTTTCTTTTATTTTCGAGATGCGAAGTATCTTTGAGAAAATAATATATAGCAGTGCGGAACTCCTCATGGGCATGAAAGCCATCTAAGGAAATTCAATCACCGTGAATAATTTACAAGTCGCTTACAATTTGAAAATGTCCATCATGGGCCGAATCTAGATTGATGGTGAATCTGTGATCACATGATTCCTAGGCTCACGTGATGTCGCAGTTTATATAGTAAGTAGTTATATATATAAAAGCAGTAAATATATATATATATATATATATATATATATATATATATATATATATATATATATATATGATCAACCACCAAGAAGCACCTCCATGGGGATCGAAATATAAATAAAGTAGTAATGCAATCAATCGCCATACTAAGTAAACTACAAAGCGGGACTAAATGTAAAGAAAGCTGTAAAAATGATCAACTGTCACGAAGTAAACTCCAGGCGGGACTAAATGTAAAGAAAGAAGTAAAATGCCAAGAAGTAAACTCCAAGCCTGACAAATATATATATATATATATATATATATATATATATATATATATATGAACCTCGAGACTCGTCCGATGAAAACTAATTTTACATCCGGAGCGTTTACATCTTTTATATATATATATATATATATATATAAAAGCAAGTAAACGGTCTAGACATAAGTCTAGGCTCAATCGAGGCATAACTCGATAATGTTAGTCCATATATATAAATATATACATATATAAGTGTATATATATATATATATATATATATATATATCAGACGCGTTGTTCGCTCGAAATTTCATAACTTTCAATGCGTTGTTCGCTCGAAACTTCATAACTTTCAATCCAGGAGTCTGATGGAAGCGTGCCATATCATTCTGGAAAGATTTTTCTGAGAGCTATTCAATGACATAGGATTGGCCCTTTTTTATTCCGGGAATATGGTTCTATGACTGAAATAGCATTTCCGGGTCTCTGTTAGGCAGTCCGTTGAGCTCTTTTGTGTAGTTTGCACTCGAAAGTTGAGATATGGTTCTTGTGGGACTTCTTTTAAAGCAAAATGACCATTTTGCCCCTCATGGTGTTATCTCCGGTTTTTGCATAGTTATAGCGGGTTTTTCCTAGGGTTATCTCTAAGATTGTAATTTTTTTGACTCTGAATGTCCTCAGGGTTATCTTTGAGATTGGCTTTCCCATTCGAGGGTTGACTCCGGGCATTAAAATTAATCTCCCGGGGTTATCTCTGGGGTTGGAACTGACTTTCTTGGGGTTATCTTTAGAATGTAAAAAAGACACTTTTGTCCTTCTGCATAGTTAGTAACAGGAAAACAAAATTTTGAGTGTCTACAGATGCCCCTCTTTATCATGTTTATGCAATTCAATGGAATGGACATGATAAAGATTAGTAGACACTTGAAATATGATAAGGTGTTTTGATGATGCAAATCGCCATGTAATGAATGTTATGATGAATGTTAAAATGTTTTCAGAAATTGCAGTTCGCAAAGCGGACATCGCACATCGCATTTCGCACTTTGCTTTTTGCATTTGGCCAATCGCACTTCACAAATCGCACATCGCATTTCGCATATCGCAAATCACAAATCGCAATGTAATGAATGTTAAAATGTTTTTGCAAATTGCTTTACCTTTACCGGGGATTACTGATGCCTATACTGGTGTTGACTACAACGGTTTGGCTTTTTGTCGGTGTCGCTGATGCCTGTTTGATGAAGAGAAATTGAGATGTTTTCTACATCTCTACTGGGGATGACGTTCTAAGATCACCGGACCTTCCCGATGTATACACTTGGTAGTTTACAATGGTGCCTACCCTGATGGCAATTTGACAATGGATCCTACCCTGTTGGTAGTTGACTACACTAATCTCATCAACCTGCTTCGGTTCCCACTCAAATAGTGGTATATAAAGCTTTCATCGCTGAACTGTCTTGATGTTGCACTGAAGTGATGCCAATGGTTTAGAATACCGGATCTTCCGATACCTTCGATGAAGTAAGTTTCAAAGGTTTGCTTCACCAGACTCTGCCTGATGTGACGTTTGATAGAGATGTACGTTGATGTAGCACATTTGTACATGTGCAGATCATGCATGATGTGATGATCTAGATTTTCTTAGGAGTCTATTGTCCTAGATTGATGCAAATTATAAATTGTATGGAGTAGAATTTTTTCTCACCCTTTTTGAGGTGATTTGGAGTTTCCTTTCATTGTCAGGATGCTTGTGCCTCATTTCCTTGAGTGTTTGATTCATAACTCGGCTGAACTGATGACCTGAATGCCGCTGATATCCCTGGAGGGTGCTGCTCATTCTTTCGCTACCTAGATTTGAACTTCGGTGTAGGGGCCTCGACTTATGAGGACTCGATGCCGGTTGGCACGAATGATGATGAGGATTTCATTTGCTAGACCTCTTTTCTTTGGGCTTCTACTTTTGAGTTAAGGACTTTCTTGAGAATTTTCCCCTTCTTTTGTAGGGGCACACTTATTTCACCATGATTTCTTTAAGGAATTCTCCCATTTCTTTTGATGAGAGGCTTAATCCTGCCTTAAACACCTTCCCTTTTTTGTAATCAGAAAATGCCCCAGTCCTTTCACATGTTGATGTAGAGTATTCATATGAGAAACTCTCTTTGTTTGACCAAATCGCAAGTGAGCAATATCCGAATTACGAGTGAGATGATATGAGGGAAGCTCTGATGATGATGGACCATGCTGATAGTGCTGACAGGTACATTCCCCAGTGTTGAGTTGTTGTTGTTTTTGAGATTGTCCTAATCTTGTTGTAAGGGACCCAATATCGGTCTGTTTCCAATCTTGAAATTGCATCAGTCTTGCTTGTTGTCTAGGATAATTGCTTTGATAGATGGGCTGATAAGATGCTGAGATCGCAAGAGGCTTTTACCTCTGTACCATATGGTGAACAGGTAGTGGATTTGGGTTTTGATGACCTCGATCATTGTTCCTAACTTGTTTGCGCAATCGGCCTTAATGGTTTTCTTATGATTTGATGAAGACTTGTGATTGAGGGTGTCGGTTCTTTGAAGGTCCTCACTGCTGGTTGTCTTGGTGTACCACTGTATCTTCCTTTCTGGGATTTTTGCCAAAATTGATGGAATGACATTGAAGTGTTGTTGTGTCTTCTTAACAGGGGTCGCTGACTTGGAGGGTTATTCTTTTGAGGGTCAGACCGCACCACTAATGGCTGCCTACGTACTCTTATTAAAGAGGAGATCAGGTCTGCGTAGTTCGAACCTGGTATAAGAGGTTCAACGCTGAAGGTGAAAGGTGTAAATGGGTGTAGAAGCTTTATTGATGAAGAAGGATGTAGAAGTATTTTTGTTATTTTTGTTTATGTAGAGAAGGGTAGAAGTGTTTTTGTTTGTTTTTATAGAGAAAGGGCAAAAATGTTTTTGTTTGTTTTTATAGAGAAAGGGCAGAAATGTTTTTGTTATTTTTTTTATTGCGACCGAGCCATATAGAATATGGTTGCCTACGTACTCCCGGGTATTAGGGAGATCAGGTCGACGTAGTTCGAACCTATGATCTGAAACCTGACTGACTTGATTTTTGATTTTTTGATTTTTCTCTATTTATTTTTTTCTTTTTTTCTTTTTTTTCCTTTTTTTCTTTTTTTTCTTTTTTCTTTTTTTTCTTTTTTTTTCTTTTTTTCTTTTTTTCTTTTTTCTATTTTTTTCTCTTTTTTTTTTCAATATTTACACGCATGGAAAATAAAAGGCATACTACGAAGAAAGTGATATTGTCCCAACATCTTCTGGAACTTGCAACTTTATCCCCTAGATCTACATCTTCTTGGCTAGTTGAGGCCTAATAGTCCAGTTGTCAGTGGTCATGTTGCCTTCAAGGCTCGCGATAGAGGTTACTTCTTGGTTTTGAATGTCTTCACTTATAGCCATAACTTGATCGCTTCCTGATTCAACACTTCCCTCGGAGATGCTCATACTGAAACCCTCGCAAAAAGGGATAAACTCTGGATTCTTTAACTGGTTGGTTTCCCCGATAATCTCATCACCTTTTCCTTCACCTGTTCCTTCACCTTTTTCTTGGGCTTGAGAGGATTCAACCATGAAATCTCCATCGAACTGTTGTCGAATTTCTTGCAAGGAACTTTCCTTTTTTGTTTTTTCTTCCTTGGAAAGGATTAGTATTTCCTCTGCATCGTCCAAGGTTATAAGATCTAGAATGTTGTTGCTATCTTTGGACCACAAGATGTTAAATGTTGGCGGAGGAATCTCCTTTGGTGATTCCCTTGTCTCCTCTGTCATTTCCTGCATTAGGATCATTCCATCTTGTGTTCTGCCAGGATTATCGCTCATAGCCTTTACCTCATCTAAACAGCCTGTCTCGAGGGGACATCTTAAGCTTTTTATTTCCTTTTTGCTTTTTTTGGTCATGGAGAATTCTATCTCTATCTCTCCATTTTCAATAAGATCCTGGATTTTATGTCGTAAAGACCAGTATTCCTCAGTCGTATGTTCAAGTGAGTTAGAATGGCTGAGACATATCTTGGTGGAATTATAACTCTTTATCTTGGGATTTATAGGAGGCAGCAACTCAGTAATCTTTCCTTCGCTTATCAGAAAGTGTAGAATTTCTTCATTGGATTTGCTTAGAGGGGTGAATTTTTGGGCTCTTGTGGAGGTTGTTTGATCTTTCTTCTTTGAGAATTCTCATTCCCCCGAGCAATTTTTCCATTGGCGAGATCTTCTAGCAATTTTATCATCCCCCTTTTCTTGGCCTTCTGATAGTTGAGTGAAAAACTGCCTTGTATCCTGATGTTGGCGCACTATTAGATTAGCTAGCAGATTTACTTGATTCTGGATCGTCTCTAATTTTTGCATTACTATGATACCCTCCTTCGAGTTTTCCAACTTTCGAACATTTGTTCTGTGCCTTTGGGGGTAGTCATCTATCCTTCGTATGCACTTATGAATTTGATATATTTCAGCACTTCCTGACCCGATCATGTTTACTTCCCCCGTATCATGCTGCAACGGAAGGTTGGTGTTGTCATTTTGTTGATCAGGTTGTTGGACCACAATACTACCACTTTCGATCAGATTTTGAATTTTATGCTTTAAACACCAACAATCTTGTGTATCATGTCCTGGAGACCCTGAGTGGTAAGCACATCTATGGCTTGGATTATATCTTTTGCTCCCTGGTTCCAGAGGTGGGGCTAATTCGGTAATTTTCTTGTGATCCATTAATATCGCCAATACATTTTCAAGGGAATCTCCAAGTGGAGTGAACACCCGATTTTCCGTTCTTTCATTATTTATTTTCCTGTCTTGGCATTGGTTGAATATAGCTTGTTGTTGAGATGGCAGATTGTCTTGCATTTTCCAAATGGGGGGACTGTAGGTTGGTCTTCTAGCTTGCCCCTGTACAACAAGGGATATATCTTCAATGCCTTTATCAGGTACACCCTTGGGATCGCTCGTATACTTGCCAGTCTGTATATGCTTGGCAACTGCTTCCAAGGCAGTGAAGTCTTCAATCAAGCCTACCTTCAAGCCCATCTCTGCCATTTCACCGTGTTTGATAATTTATGAGAATGGCTTTCCTATGCCTACTAGGATCATCTCATAGTAAGGAGCCTCTTGGATATCAATAAACATCATTACCATCTCAGTTTCTGTCATTGACGGAATGACTTGCGCTGCTAGATGTCTCAACCTTTGGGCATATTCTCGGAAAGATTCAGTACTTTGCTTTTTGACTTTAGTCACTTGGTATCGATCTGGTGCCATTTGTGACTAAAATCTGTACTGATTTAGAAAGGCGTGGTCCAATTCTTCCCAGTTGTGGATTTTGGCATTGTCAAGTCGGGCATACCAGGCTTTAGCCTCTCCAGTGAGACTCTTTTGAAAAAGTTCCATTCTGAGGCTTTCATCTTCAGCGTAAGACCCTAGTTCGCCAATGTACACTTTTAGGTGCGTATAGGGATTGCCTGCCCCACTGTACGTTTCAAACTCCGGGACTTTTAATTCGGTAGGATATCGAGCCCCTGGGAATATACAGAGATCTGAATAGGTTACACTCCCATAATTTCCAGTCCCTTTGATTGACCGGATGGTCTCCTCCATTTGTTGGACTTTCTTTCTTATATCCCCAGTTTCTCGATCATCCCTGAGATTTGTGATTTCTTTATTAGAATGAGGTTTAGGTATCTGGGTTTCCATCTTTTTACCAATACCCTGACTGCCCCCTGGTGTGGATGACTCTGGTTGAGTAGGCATTGTTTGGCCCCAGATTTCTCCATGTGTAGAGGATACTGTGTCGAGGGGTATTTGTGGACCCTGAGTAGATTAGTGTAGTTCCTTGATCATAACATCCAACTCTGTAATTTGATAGCTTAATCTTTCAAACTCTTTGCGAGAGACAGGAGTAGGATCAGGTTGGACACTTTTATCCATGTTTGACTGTGGACTTAATGCCCTTTTGAACTTTGAACGAGAAATAGGATCAATGGCTTCCCTACTAAAACTTATGTAGTTTAGTCTTAGGGAAATGTATTAAATTTTACATGTTATCATAATGTGTCCATTTTAGGAATACTATCCTGCAAAAAGGGTGTCATTTGATAGCATGTCAAGCCTTAATATTCATGTACACATATTCTTCATATTTTCCATTACATAGAGATTAACATGGAATGAAATTATAAGTAATTGTCTTTACAAGTAATTGAAAATGGAAAGCATGAAGAGACTTTCCTCCACGTTTGGTTTATTAGAGGTTGACCTATCTTAGGTTACTCTCGCGGTTTTTCGGCATGAAGGTTCCCAGATCATCACAATCTACTCGACGGGAAATTAATCCGGTCTTTCAACTGGAGCGAATCTGGGTGGTGCCATTCCTAAATCTCGTTGGAATTAGTCTCCCTACGAGTCCAGTAATCAAACACCGACAAGATAGCCTCCTAGTGGAGGAACCACACAACATACATTTACATACAACGTGTCTCACCGTTTATGAAAATGATGACATGTGCAAAGCACTAATATCACAGATAGATATATTATAGTGCAGTAAGTAAATGCATTTGTGCACATTCATCATAAATGTAAATGCAACATCCACACACAAGCATATAACAGTTTTGAAAAGTTTGTAGTAGCAGCTTATGCCCTCTTACTAGAAGTCCCCAGCGGAGTTGCCACCTATCGACGTCGGGATTTTTATTTGTCCCTTTTCTGTTCTTGTTCTTTGGTGTTCTCATGTTATGTGATAATTGTTTGAAAAAACTTGTGAAAAAGGTCCGACATGTATCATGTTGACGATTTGACTGTAAGAGTCGCCAGTTGGTGTTTTTAATCTTGGTTGCACTAACGCTTAATCGAGAAAAGGTTTGCACATTGACCGGTGATGTGACCTTCGCTAAATGGGTCTGCGTGAAACCAAGAGATTCATTTTGGGTTTGGGGGCTTGATTATGCATAGGGAAGGTGTTAGGCACCCCCCGACATCCGTGTTACCACGGTGACCGCCACTTTTCAAGAAACTATTATATGAATGTGTGTGTGTGGATCAATGTGCAATTTATTTGGAATTAATTAGTGTGAGGCCTCGTTCGCACATATATACAAAGGGTTTGAATTTGTATGAAAATTTCAGTTTTAAACATGATATAGCAGTGATGTTTTGTAAAAGAGGTTTTTCAAACCCTATGCTCAATAGTAATTGAGACCTTTTCATACTTCCATTTTATTAAAATGTTCAGCTTGGTTGCTTTTATTTTCGAGATGCGAAGCATCTTTGAAAAAATAATATATAGCAGTGTCGAACTCCTCATGGGCATGAAAGCCATCTAAGGAAATTCAAACACCGTGAATAATTTACAAGCTGCTTACAGCTGAAAATGTCCATCATGGGAACCGAATCTAGATTCAGTAGACTGAATCTGTGATCACATGATTCCTAGGCTCACATGATGCTGCAATTTATATAAAAAGTAGTAAGCAGTTATATATATAAAACCTGCAAATATATATATATATATATATATATATATATATATATATATATACTAAGGCATGATCAACCACTATTAATCACCTCCATGGGGGATCGGAAATATAAATATATAAAAGAGGTAAATATATATATAGAGAGACATGATCAACCACCACGAAGCACCTCCATGGGGGATCAGAAATGTAAATATAGCAGTAAATGTGATCAACCGCGACGAAGTAAACTCCAGGCGGTACTAAATGTAAAGAAAGGATTAAAAACGATCAATCGCCACGAAGTAAACACCAGGCCTAACAAAAATGTATATATATATATATATATATATATATATATATACTGTTGTCGGACTCTGTCCGATGAGCCTGGATTTTACATCCGGAGCGTTTACAGCTTTTATATATATATATATATATATATATATATAAGCAAGTAAACGCTCCAGATATAAGTCTAGACTCAATCGAGGCATAACTCGATAATGTTAGTCCATATATATAAATATATACATTTATAAGTATATATATACAGACAGAAATGAAAACCATGGACCGAAGTCCGGGCATACACACACAACACGACTCTCAATGTGAAGAATAATGTGTGGAAAGATGAAGAGAAATGCTTTATAGTGTGTAAGAAGGCTTATAGTGGGCTGTCAAAGAAGACTTCTATGACACTAAGTGGATGAACACTCAGCTCCCGTCGGTAAAAATATAGCTATATGTGAGCTAACAGGTGTTTAAAATAAGAAAACACTCAGTTTATGGTGTGTACAGAACAAATGGACAGGGCTTCCTCGCCGTTTCTCTTGCAAATATGGTCACCCCAAGCCCTCTATTTATGAAGGGGGAGCCGCAGGTGTACCTGCGGTAGCAGCAGGTGTACATGCGGCTGCTCGGGGTGCCCTGGGCAGTGTGGGTCCCGCCGTCTCGAAGTGCTTGCACTCGGACAACGCGTTGTTCGCTCGAAACTTCATAACTTTCAATTCGGGAGTCCGATGGAAGCGTGCCATACCATTCCAAAAAGCTTTTTCTGAGAGATATTCAATGGCATAGGATTGGCCCTTTTTTGATTATGAGAATATGGGTCCATAACTGAAATAGCATTTTCGGGTCTCCGTCAGGCAGTCCGTTGAGCTATTTTGCATAGTTTGCACTCGGAAGTTGAGATATGGTTCTTGTAGGACTTCTTTTAAAGTAATATGAGTTGACATGAGTGTATTTAATTTGAGTTGAAGTCGAGTTGGTAAAATGACCATTTTGCCCCTCCCGGGGTTATTTCTGGTTTTCGCATAGTTGTAGCGGGTTTCTCCCAGGGTTATCTCTGAAATTGTCATTTTGTTGACTCTGAATGTCCTCAGTGTGACGCCCCCAAAATAGGTATACATCACCCATTCTGAGTTGTCAATACATGGTACAGAAACAACTACAACTTTATTATTACAACGAAGAAAGCGTGAGTTTAAATACAAATATTATCTTCTAGACAATATTTATACTCAAATAAATCCTCATCACATTTATTGATACATTATTTTACAAAAATGGTGAGGACTACTAAACAATCCTTTCTAAAACCTTCATTCCATACCCAGACTAGTACTCATTTACATTCTCGCCTCCCGAGAAGAAAAATGGAACAACAAGGAAAAGGGTGAGCTCAACTAGCCCGATAAAGAATATTATGACTAAGATAATATACAACAAATTATCGTTAGTCTCCAACGAGGGAAAAATTTAATAGAATACAATAGACAACAAGTTTCGGATCAATATTCATGATGTGAAATAATAATTCATAGAAGAGTTACGTAGAGAATGAAATCTACTATAATCTATGAATTTAACGGTCCATCATCAATATTTTATCCTGTAACATCAATCGATATTCATCTCAAATCAAATATTCATCTTTGCACTCTGAGGCCAAAGATATTCATCAATCGGTCATGTTCATCTCAACACTGTTCATCTTTGCACTAAAGGCCAAAGATATTCATCGATCGGTCGTGTTCATTTAAACACACCTTTCATCTTTGACTGCAGCCAAAGATATTCTTGAAATCATTCATCTTTGCACTACTCTGGGCCAAAGATATTCAATAATATCATCATTTAAGACCGAGGATGATGAAAAATATTTTTAAAGAAACGAATCCGGTGAAACAAAATGACAAGGATTAAGGATTAATGATTCGTACTTTGTTTTATCCATGTCAACAATACCTCAAAAATAATCATAGTGGTGTAAAATTCAAGAATGATCAAAACATGGATACAATCAAAGCTAGTATCCGAATAGATATTTTGGACGAAAAGAAGAAATTTTATTTTAAATTGAATAGTCTTAGTATCGTGAATAGTGCAGTATCGTGAATAGTCCGATATCGTGAATAGTAACTCAGACACCAAAAGATAGAAATTCCACAAAAAAAACATTTTCACGCTTCATGAATAGTACTCGTGAATAGTAACTTCGTGAATAGTAACTCATGAATAGTAACTTCGTGAATAGTAACTCATGAATAGTAACCCCGACATGAAAAAGTTTCAAATTTGATAAAAACTTGGATCAACATTTTGACGATAATGATATTGAAGAAATAATATCATTCTGAAAAAAAATAATATATCCTTACCTCAAAGAATCGATTGCCGGAAGGAAAGGTCGGAAGTGATCTTTGAATGAAACTTATCTTGATCAACAACTCTCAAAGTATCTAAATACTCACAAAATCGCTCAATATATAGAGAGAAAGAGAGAAAACTTTGTTTACGGTGTGATTTTCAATTCTAACAGCCCTCTATTTATAGGAAAATGTTAGCCGTAAAAGCAGACTTGACACCGCTACACGATGGCTTTACCGCTACTATTGCCACCCACCACATTTGAAATAAAATTCAGCACATTTTTTCACCAACCACAAGTGGGGCCCACTCAATTCTAGAATTTTCCACCAAAATCAATTATAACCCTACTTTCAGAATCGAGACACCTCTTAAAATTTATAACAAATCATTCGTTCATTTTAACGGTTCAAAATTTGTAGACATATACTCAACTTATATATGTATAACATATCCAAAAATTACAACGATCCAACGGTCGGATTAAATATTATAACTCACACAATAAAAAGGCATAATAAACGATTTGATCTTTTAATACCTCAATCAGGCAAAATAAAACATCTCAAACATTAATTCCTTCATTAATAACCACATAAATAAATCCATCATTTATATTCATATAAAATAAATATTTCCTTATCATATGAATCAATAATTAATTATTCACAAATAATATTCTGAATCACATTTATGATGACCAGTGTTCGAGAAAAGGGGCTTTCGATAAGGATCTCTCCTTCTTGGCGGTGATTAGGTGACCAAACCTCTCCTTAGAGCGAGAACTTTCTAGACATTGCCAATAATGTTATCTAATAATATTATTCAAATAATATGAATTATTGATCGATAATGGGAAATCTTGTGCGGTGACAATTATTGAACATCGATAATATAAAATATCAATATGACAATTATTGAACCAATAAAATAAAATATTGAGCGGTAACTCTTGTGAAAATTATTGAGTAGTGCCTTCTTACGTAAGGATCAATAATTCAACAATTACGTAATCTGGTAATGCTCTTTGTGCGACCAGCGCGTATTCTTGTATTTTAACCACCGGGTATTCCAACGGTGATACTTGGTAACAACTTCTGTAGTTATTTTTAACCAACTTATATTTGTCGTTTTCTTCATCCAATCGCTTTTTCCGTTATGGGGCCCACACATGGTTGCACATGTCAATCACGAATATTCCACAAGCGATCTGAATATTCCACGACCAAACGAATATTCCCAAACAAAATGAATATTTTATAACCACTTGCTTATTTTGAAATATTTGCGTATTTAACCCTTAACTATCCACATTAATCAAATCAACCCTTACTATTTCAAAATAATAAATAAAGGAAATTCCTTTTATTTAAAAATTTGGGGTCTTCTGACCTCCCTCCTTATGAAATTTCGTCCTCGAAATTGGCGACGATACACAGTGTTTGAAAAGGTGAGGATACCTCGCTTTCATTTCCGTTTCCAATTCCTGGGTCATTTCCTCTATAGCATGATTCCTCCACAAAACTTTAACTTGTGGTATGACCTTTCTTGGCGTGGGACATGCTCCTTCCTATCCAAGATCTTCACGGTACCTCCTCATACGTTAAGTCTTGGCTATCTCGTCGGTTCTAACTCAATAACTTGGTTGGGTCTTTCACATATTTGAAATACGGATATGTGAAACACATTATGAACACGAGACATACTTGGAGGTAGCGTAAGTCTATAGGCTACATTTCCTACTTGGTCAAGAATTTGAAATGGACCGATAAATCGTGGATTTGAGCTTTCCTCTCTTCCCAAATCTTGTAACTCCCTTCCATGGAGCAACTCGCATGACAATACATGATCCCTACATTAAATTCCCGTCCTTTCGATGAAGATCCGCATAACTCTTTTTGTCGATCTTGTGCCGTTTGTATCGTTGTCGAATCATTTGGATCTTTTCGGTGAGTCATATACGTACTTACTTTCGGGTCCCAACAATGTTGCTTCACCCACCTCATCCCAACATATTGGAGAGCGACATTTTGTCCATATAATGCTTGAATGGAACCATGCCTATATTTGTTTAATAACTATTGTTGTATGAGAATTCCACTGATGGCAAGTACTTATCCCAACTTCCTTTGAAATCTAGGACACGAGTTTTAATATATCTTCAAGAGTTTGAGTAGTCCTTTCGATTGCCCATCCGTTTGAGGATGGTATGCAGAAGATAAATGTAAATTCGTGCCCATAGCTTTTTGCAAGCTAACCCAAAATCTTGAAGTGAATCTTGGGTCACGATCCAAAACTATGGATACTGGCATGCCATGCAACCTCACGATCTCATTTACGTACATACTAGCAAGATGTTCAAGGAATAAGTCTCCGTGTCGGCAAGAAATGAAGCGGAACTTGGTTAATCTATCAACAATAACCCAAATAGCATTGATGCCTTGAGAAACCGTAGTAGGAAGACCCGTGTGAAATCCATGGTAATGTGTTCCCACTTCCATTAGGAATCTCAAGTGGTTGCAGCGGACCCTTAGGTACTAGATGCTCGCCTTTACACGTTGGCAAGTTAAACACATCGAGATAAACTTTGCAATCTCTCTCTTCATATTGTTCCACCAAAATGTATGTGAAGATCACGATACATTTTAGTACTTCGAGGATGGATTGCAAATGGTGTATTGTGTGCCTCCATCATAATCTTGTACCTCAAATCGAGTCGTTAGGAACACAAAGTCTAGAGTGGACTCAAGTATTCCTTCTTCATCAATTCTCGCTTAGGAATAGCTCCTTCTTGTACTTTCTTCTTCATACGATATCATTTCAAGATTCGGTGGCTTGAAAGCAACCTTAACTTTTTCTATTAAAGTTGGCTCTCTGTCGTATACTTGACATCATCGCACTTTTCGTTCCGCATATGATCTTCTACTCAATCGTCGGCTACCACGTTAAACTTTACCGGGATGGTATTGAATAGTGTGGTCGTAGTCTTTCAATAGCTCGAGCCAGCGTCATTTGCCGCATGTTGAGTTCTTTTGAGTGAAGAAATATTTAAGGCTTTTATGGTGCGAATATATCTCCACTTTCTCCCCATATAGATAGTGCCTCCATATTTTTAGCTTGAAAGCATTACGCTTGACTCTAGATCATGAGTAGGATAATTCCTCTCATACTCTTTAAGTTGTCATGAGGCATAGGCTATGACTTTCCCACGTTGCATGAGAACACATCCTAACCCTTTGCGAAGCATCATCGTAGATAACAAATCCATCCAAACCGGATGGTATTGTTAGAGCAGAGCCGAAATAAGTCTCCTCTTAAGCTCTTGGAAACTCTTCTCGCATTCTTCATTCCAAAGCAATTTTGTATCCTTAGGAGTTAGTTGAGTGAGTTAATGGAGTAGCGATTAGAAAACCCTTCCACGAATCTCCGATAATAACCGGCTAAGCCAAAAAGCTCGTACTTGATCGCCGAGCTTGGTTGCTCCCAACTTTGTATTGCTTCAATCTTGGTGGGATCAATGAGATACTCCATGTTTTGACACCACATGCCCAAGAAAGGCTACTTCCTCAAGCGAACTCGCATTTCTTCAATTTGGCATATAGTTGGTTTTCACGAAGCCTTTGGAGTACCGACTTCAAATGGTGCTCATGATCTTCACGACTTTTGGAATATATAAGGATGTCATCAATAAAAACAACAACGAATTGATCCAAATATTCCTTGAATACTCGGTTCATCATATCCATGAAAGCCGTAGGAGCATTAGTTAGTCCGAAAGACATGACTAAGAATTCATAATGCCCATCTGGGGAGTTACGAAGGCGGTCTTTGGAATATCCTCGATTCTAATTTTCGGTGATGATATCGAGCGAAGATTGATTTTGAAAAGAATTGTGCCCCTGCATTTGGTCAAACAAGTCATCAATACGAGGTGAGGATACCTATTCTTGATGGTGACATGGTTCAATTCAGATAGTCAATACAAAGTCGCATACTCCGTCTTTCTTTTTTACAAATAAAGCAGGAGCACCCCGAGGAGATGTACTAGGGACGAATGAAACCGATGTCCAATAATTCTGTAGTTGGACCTTTAACTCACGAAGTTCAATAGGAGCCATTCGATATGGGGTTTTAGAAATGGGCTTTGTACCGGGTTCAAGATCAATAAAGAATTCAACTTCACGTTACGGGGTAAGCAGGAAGTTCTTTGAAATCGTCGGGAAAGTCGATAACAACAGGAATAGTATTCAAATTTGGCGTGTCTTTATTCAAATCCATAACATGGGCTAAGAAAGCTTGACATCCGCTTTTTCAATAAGCGAATAGCTTTATGATTAGATATGATAGTGATTGATTTTAATGGTTTAGTTGCTTGAATTCGCATAACAGGTTGGTTAGGAATATGAAAACTAACAACCTTACGAAAACAATAAATTTTGGCATGATGAGTAGTTAACCAATCAATCCCTAAAATCACATCAAAAGCAAGTATCTTTAAAGAGATAAGGTCAACGGGTAAGGTGATGGTGCCAACTTGAATCAAACAAGATTTATAAGCATTGGATGTGATGAAAGTTTTCTCTAGCGGATTCTCCATAAATAGGTCAAAGTCTAATTTCTCCGTAGTCAAGTTCAAGCGTTGGCGCAAGCAAAGAGATAAAGAATGGGTAGAACCGGTATCTAGTAAGGTATAAACTTCGCAAGAATTTATAATTAACTAACCGTGCTAACCGTTCGGGTTCCTCGCATTTTAATGGGCGGTCGCGACAAGCGCTCTTCAAGAACCGTTGACTTTGACTTTTACGGGACATCCTTTTTGAGTCACCATTCACATTGGATCGGGTTTCGATATCGTACAATCTCGGCGATATGTCCTTCTTTTCCACAATTATAGCATACCTTGGAAGGCTTTGAGCAGTTTGACCTTATATGTCCCTCCTCTCCACATCGTAGCATCTAAGCTGGCGATCGTTCTCTTCCCTAGAATTTGTTGATGGTCTTTGATGTTCTTTGTAAACGTCTTCCGTCATCGTTAAATCTTCTCTTTTTAGATTGGACATCTCTTTCCATAATATCAGCGCGTCGTGCGACTTTTACCCATGCATCACTCATTCTCACTCGTTCGGTTATTTCTTCTTTCATTTCGATTCGACTTTATCATCTTATACTCTGCCAAAGAGTGCTTACATTCAAGCATCACGTATCGGGTAACCAAGCTTGAATCGTTGCATCCTTTTTGCTCCACATTTTTTGCAATTCTTTAGCTTTGCTCTTCTAACTCATGGATACGATTTTGCAATTATATATTTCGATCATAAAATACCTCTAATAAACTCTCTTGGTACCTCTTCTTCCTCTTCTTCCTCTCTCTCAATTTGTTACCTCTGCGATTATCTACGGTGCAACTATCAATTCTTCACTCACCACATGGATATCTCTAATTCCTTCTTCTTTGACATCACATTATCACGGTTGGCGATTAGAGGTGTCTCCACGATCTCATTCACTCCATTGTTAACGTTCTCGTGACCATTCTAAAAAAACTATCATAAAACAAGGGTTAATTAAATAAATTAACAAATCACATAATACCCTATAATATGACCAACCAACAAATAAGCTTAGGTAGGACACACTAGCGAAGGATTTACTCGTCTCTCCCCTCTAGTTTTATTCCCAGATCTCATGGAGATCATATCCCTAAGCTCGATACCAACTGTGGCGCCCCAAAATAGGTATACATCACCCATTACGAGTTGTCAATACATGAGTGCGAAACAACTACAACTTTATTATTACAACGATAAAGCGTGAGTTTAAATACAAATATTATCTTCAGACAATATTTATACTCAAATAAATCCTCATCACATTTATTGATACATTATTTTACAAAATGGTGAGGACTACTAAACAATCCTTTCTAAAACCTTCATTCCATACCCCGACTAGTACTTTCGCTACATTCTAGCCTCACGAGAAGAAAAATGGAACAACAAAGAAAAGGGTGAGCTCAACTAGCCCGGTAAAGAATATTATGACTAAGATAATATACAACAAATTATCGTTAGTCTCCAAGAGGAAAAATTTAATAGAATCTGATGAGCAACAAGTTTGAGATCAATATTATGGTGAAATAATAATTCATAGAAGAGTTACGTAGAGAATGAAATCTACTATAATCTATGAATTTAACGATCCATCATCAATATTTTATCCCTGTAACATCAATCAATATTCATCTCAAATCAAATATTCATCTTTGCACTCACAGCCAAAGATATTCATCAATCGGTCGTGTTCATCTCAACACCTATTCATCTTTGCACTAAAGGCCAAAGATATTCATCGATCGGTCGTATGTTCATTTAAACACTGCTCATCTTTGCTGCCGCAGCCAAAGATATTCTTGAGAAATCATTCATCTTTGCACTACGGGCCAAAGATATTCAATAATATCATCATTTAAGGCGAGGATGATGAAAATATTTTAAAAAAACGAATCCGGTGAAACAAAATGACAAGGATTAAGGATTAATGATTAGTACTTTGTTTTATCCATGTCCAACAATACCTCAAAATTAATCATAGTGGTGTAAAATTCAAGAATGATCAAAACATGGATACAATCAAAGCTAGTATCCGAATAGATATTTTGGACGAAAAGAAGAAATTTTATTTTTCGATTGAATAGTCCAGTATCGTGAATAGTGTCAGTATCGTGAATAGTCTTAGATATCGTGAATAGTAACTCAGACACCAAAAGATAGAAATTCCACAAAAAACATTTTCACGCTTCTTCATGAATAGTACTCGTGAATAGTAACTCGTGAATAGTAACTCATGAATAGTAACTTCGTGAATAGTAACTCATGAATAGTAACCCAAGACATGAAAAAAGTTTCAAATTTGATAAAAACTTGGATCGACATTTCGCGATAATGATATTGAAGAAATAATATCATTACGAAAAAAAATAATATCCCTTACCTCAAAGAATCGATTACTTGGAAGGAAAGGTCGGAAGTGATCTTTGAATGAAACTTATCTTGATCGGCAACTCTCAAAGTATCTAAATACTCACAAAATACGCTCGATAATATAGAGAGAGAAGAGAAAACTTTGTTTACGGTGTGATTTTCAATTCTAACTTAGCCCTCTATTTATAGGAAAATGTTAGCCGTAAAAGCGAGACTTGACTTGCTACACGATGGCTTTACCGCTACTATTGCCACCCACCACATTTGAAATAAAATTCAGCACATTTTTTCACCAACCACAAGTGGGGCCCACTCAATTCTAGAATTTTCCACCAAAATCAATTATAACCCTACTTTACGAATCAGACACCTCTTAAAATTTATAACAAATCATTCGTTCATTTTAACGGTTCAAAATTTGTAGACATATACTCAACTTATATATGTATAACATATCCAAAAATTACAACGATCCAGCGGTCGGATTAAATATTATAACTCACACAATAAAGTCGTAATAATAACAGATTTGATCTTTTAATACCTCAATCAGGCAAAATAAAACATCTCAACATTAATTCCTTCATTAATAACCACATAAATAAATCCATCATTTATATTCATATAAAATAAATATTTCCTTATCATATGAATCAATAATTAATTATTCACAAATAATATTACTGAGAATCACATTTATAATGACCAAAGTCGTTCCCGGGAAAGAGGGGCTTTCAATAAGGATCTCTCTCCTCTTCTTTGGCGCAATTAGGTGACCAAACCTCTCCTTAGGCAGAACTTTCTAGACATTGCCAATAATGTTATCTAATAATATTATTCAAATAATATGAATTATTGATCGATAATGGGAAATATTGTGCGGTGACAATTATTGAAGCAATGATAATATAAAATATCAACAGCGACAATTATTGAACCAATAAAATAAAATATTGAAGCAGTAACTCTTTGTGAAAATTATTGAGTAGTGCCTTCTTACGTAAGGATCAATAATTCAACAATTACATGCAAATCTGGTAATCTTTCTTTGTGCGACCCGCGCGTATTCGTATTTTAACCACCGGGTATTCCAACGATGATAACTTGGTAACAACTACGTAGTTATTTTTAACCAACTTATATTTGTGCGTTTTCTTCATCCAATCGCTTTTTAGTTATGGGCCCCACACATGGGCTGCTTGCCGTAAATACGAATATTCCAAGCGATAGCACGAATATTCCACGACAAACGAATATTCCCGACAAAATGAATATTTTATAACCACTTGCTTATTTTGAAATATTTGCTTATTTAACCCTTAACTATCCACATTAATCAAATCAACCCTTACTATTTCAAAATAATAAATAAAGGAAATTCCTTTTTATTTAAAAAATTTCGGGGTCTTACACTCAGGGTTACCTCTGAGGTTGGCTTTCCCATCTGGGGTTGACTCCAAGCATTAAACTTAATCTCCTGGGGTTATCACTGGGGTTGGAACTGACTTTCTTGGGGTTATCTCTAGAATGTGAAAAAGACGCTTTTGTCCTCCTACATAGTTAGTAACAGGAAAACAAAATTTCGAGTGTCTACAATGTTTGACCAAGTTTAATTTTCTAAGTAATGTGTTTCTGGGCAAGTTATAACATGGATATTGTAGTGTTGATGTAACACTACAAGTATCAATTATTATCTGGGTTAGATTATAACAAACGAGCAAGTTATAAAGCCTTGAACAAGCTATCAAAGATGTTCTTCATTTTCTGGGTTACCCAGAAATGAAGAACAGACCGAGCAGCCTACTTTGGGCTTCCACTACTTGTTGTAAAGGTGATGTTTTAGTGATCTAATGGTTTTATATGGTAGCTAACATGTAAATAAACAGATCCAATACATAAAATCAGCTTAACAACAACATAATCGTTAGATATTATCTGGTCAAACCATGTCAGAGATCTCGCTCTTGAGTTTTCTAGGTTAACTAAAAAACGCAAGTTGTGATCTTTCTGCTTGGTTTGACCATCCCCTAAATCCATTTTATTTACTGATTAAGTGATATAAAAGCATAATCATGTAGTCCATATAGCATACTATAATTCCAATACAATAACATGACCAAATCATCAAACCACTTTCAGATCCGAGCCCAAGAACATCTTGTCAGACGTTTCTGGGCATGATCTGAGTTTTCCATATTCGCTTGGTGATGGTCGGTCAATCGATTTTGACCATCAATAACTTACAACCTATACATGATCTTGTCTTGATTCAAGTTCCAAATCAAAGCCCTTACAACATACTACAGGTAAAAACTTTTAAATAAACAAAAGCATAAATATACAAAGATTTATGAGGTCTGACATTGTCAGACATTATTTTCCAGATTTCCAGATTTTGAAAAACTTCAAATTTGAGCCTATAGATGTTATGGATCTAACAAATACCAATCCAGATCACTTAGTTACACTACATACAACATGTTAAAACATAAAAACATAACATTTAACATAACAACCAAGATTATATTTCTAAATTAGGTTTATACCTTTTTTGAACAAATTCTTGATTCTATGCTTTCTGATCTGGTATGGTTGAACTAAGGATTTATTTTTGAACTGAAAATGCTTAAGATTTTTGTGGGGTTGGAGTGAGAAAGGCTTGGTTGAGTATTGGTTGAACAAATGGGCTATAATGTGACTTTTCTCTCTCTTGATCTATATATATAACTTGATACAATGTATTGACTGAGATTTATGGTTGATTGCTGGAGTCTTTAGTCACATGGGGAAGTCAAGAGTTGGTAAACAACTAAAGTTTTGGTAAGACTTACAAGCAACATAACAAAAAATGTAAGAATGGTAGTTTGGTCATTTTGCTAGAAAATTTAATGGCAAGCTAGTGATCATTTGGTTAACCCTTAGGGTTTGACCCTTAGTGTTTAATCCTATGGTTCTATAATTTAATTTTCTAGGATTTTGCAATTAGGGTTTAAAATGAAAATTTTAGTTTCTAAAAGTGAAAATTAGGGTTTCTTAATTAGTTTAAGTTTTCTAATTACTTAGACTTACAAATTAGGTTTTATAATATACTAATTATTAGTAAGCATGCTAAATTAACAATTAGGGTTTATAACTTAGCAATTAGGGTTCTAGTTTAGTAATTAGGGTTTCTAATAATTAGGGTTTTCCCTAATTATGATTAATATCTATAATATCGGTCATTAATTACATTAGCACAATTACATAACAGTTTTGAACTCCCATTTGAGGTCCAATTTAGGGTTTATCAAAGTATTGCTAGGGATTTCTACCGATATAGCATAATTGACCAACCATGATCGATATACACATATAGTATATATTTATAGCACTGAAATATAATAGTATTATATTATTATTCTCATTCCTTGTTCAAAATCTAGAATTAGGGTTTTTGAATCCATATCCGACATAACTTTCATATATACCATTATTGATTAAGTTAAAATAATTAACTTAAATAATCGAATAGATTCATATAATAAATAGTTATTGTAATAATTCTAATAATCATATCATATATTAAATAATACAATAATTATATTTTCATGGAAAATAAATAATCAAATATATTTATTACAAAATTAATTTATTATAAAATATAATTTATAATAATCAATAATTCTTAAAAAAATTATTTTCAATTATTCATGAAATAAATAAATTTTATTTATCACATATATATAAACCCTTTACCTTGTATATATTCCCACCTTTATATATAAAAAAAATTATACGCAAAATTTCTTATTTTATTATATTGAAAATATCGGGTTATTACAAACTAAGAAGGAACAGTAGAGTTAAGTTTCACTCATCAAAAATCATGAATCACAAGGATGCATAGAAAAAGAAGAATCAGTATAAGTGAAAGACCACCAAGAATCCACATAAGTCCAAATGGAGAAACAATCCACACACACACACACATAAGCATGCATCATGCTAGATGCTTTGTATGTGATAAATATGGTCATAAGGCTACAGAATGTTTCAATAATCCTCATAATAAACCCAAAGTCAAGCAGATTTGGGTCCCCAAGGGTACTAACAAGGTAGGACCCATGCAAGTCTGGGTACCAGAATGAGAGTTTAACCTTACTGCAAGAACAGAGCTCCACGATAACAACTTGGTATCTAGATAATGGATGCTCAAGGCACATGACCGAGAACAAATCCCTCCTATCTAACTTCATGGGGAAGAAGGGTCCAACAGTCATCTTTGGAGACAACGGCTCTGGCAAGACAAGAAGATATGGCTCGGCTGGGAATGGAGTAGTGTCCTTCAGCAAATTTGCCTATGTGGAAGGATTAAAGCACAATCTTCTAAGCATCAGCTAACTCTACGACAAGGGTCATCAAGCCAGCTTCCTCAACAATCAGTGTCAAGTCAGAGATTTGAAGACCTCTTCTATAAAGCTGACCGGAACAAGAGAAGGGAACGTCTACACTATTAATCTTGCTCAACTGAGTTCTGATCAGACAATATGCTTTCTTGCTAAAGCCTCTGAAGAAATGAGCTGGCTATGGCATAGAAGGTTGTGTCATCTCAATTTCAAGAGTATGTCAAAATTGGCTTCCAAAATCTTGTAGTAGGTTTACCCAAGCTCAACTTAGTCAAAGAAAGGTCATGCAACACCTGTCAGCTTGGAAAGAAAACTAGGAGTTCATTCAAAGGAAAAATGATCAACTAAATTGATAAGCCCCTACAGTTACTTCACATGGATCTTTTTGGACTAATTCTAACTATAAGACTTAGAGGGAAGAGATACTCATTGATCATAGTGGATGACTACACCAGATTTATATGGGTGTTCTTTCTAAGTTCTAAAGATGAAATAAGCTCTCAACTCATCAAGATGTTCAAGATGGTGATGAACAAAAAAGGAGAAAAGATCAAGGCTATAAGGAGTGATCATGGAAGAGAGTTCAACTTCTCTAAGATGGATCAGTTTTTCATAAACAATGGCATCAGTCACAACTTCTCAGCTCCACGAACTCCACAGCAAAATGGAGTAGCTGAAAGAAAGAATAGAATGTTGATTGAAATTGGAAAGACTCTACTAGTAGCAGCTCATCTACCTGAATACTTCTGGGCAGAAGCTATCAACATTGCGTGCTACACTCAGAACAGGTTTCTTGTTCACTCTACATTAATGAAGACTCCCTACGAGTTGTGGAGAGGAAGAAAGCCAAATGTCAGTTATTTCCGTATGTTCAGTTGTGCATGCTACATTCTCAATAATGGAAAACAATATCTGACTAAGTTCCAACCCATGTCAGACAAAGGAATCTTTCTTGGATATGCCACAGGCAATAAGGCCTATAGAGTGTTCAATAATAAAACGCTAAGTGTTGAAGTCTCGATTCGCATCATCTTTGATGAAACAGACTCAGACAAGTCTGTACCATAAGGCACTACGATCGATGACTCAGACACTATGAATAAGGTGGTCGAGCCCAACACCACGATCACAGACCTAGAAGATGAAATCGTCGAGCCTGAAGAAGAAATCGTGGAGAGAGCTACACAGACAACGAACCTTTGCAACAAGAGACAGAAGTCGATCTTGAAGAATTCAAACAAGAAGGCACCAGAACAGATGTTCCAACAGGGAACAGATGGGAAAGAGATCACACTCAAGACCTGATCGTTAGAGATCCAAATGCAAGAGTAAATACGAGATCTGTCACCCAAAATAAGTGTTTCTATCTGAGCTTTTTGTCCCAAATGGAACCCAAGAAGATAGAAGATACTATGGAAGGTTTGAGTTAGATAGAAGTCATGCAAGAGGAATTGAATCAATTTGAAAGAAGCAAAGTCTAGAGATTAGTCCCTAGACCAAGAAGTCACCCAGTTATTGGCACTAAATGGGTCTTCAAAAATAAAATGGATGAAGATGGGATAATCACAACGAACAAGGCAAGATTAGTGGCCAAAGGTTATTCCCAAGAATAAGGCATCAACTACGATGAGACCTTCGCACCTGTTGCCAGACTAGAAGCTATCGGGATATTCCTTGCCTTTGTTTCCCATATGAAGTTCAAAGTTTTCCAGATGGATGTCAAGAGTACATTTCTGAATGGTGAACTTCAAGAAGAAGTATATGTGGAGTAACCTCCATGTTTCGTCAATCCAACTCTCTCTAATTATGTCTATAGATTAGACAAAGCCTTATATGGACTTAAACAAGCACCTAGAACATGGTATGAAACACTAACTAACTTTCTTATTTAAAATGGTTTCACTAGAGGTGGAGTAGATACCATATTATTTCTTAGGAAACAAAAAAATAAAGTCTTACTAGTTCAAATATATGTAGATGATATTATCTTTCGTTCTACTGATGAAAATATGTGCAAGGGATTTGTCAAGCTTATGCAGAACAAGTTCAAAATGAGTATGATGGGTGAGCTGAATTTCTTCCTTGGACTGCAAGTTAAGCAGACTGATGAAGGTATCTTCATTAACCAAGCCAAGTACATTAAAGACTTACTTAAGTAGTATGGCATGAAATCAACCTCTCCTGTGAAAACACCAATTGCTCCAGCAACTAAGCTTGACAAAGATGAGAAAGGTAAATATATTGACATTAATCAATACAAAGGTATGATAGGCTCTCTTCTATATCTAACTGCCAGTAGACCAGACATAATGTTTGCAACATGTATATGTGCTAGATTTTAAGCTAATCCTAAGGAATCACACTTAACTATTGTAAAGAGAATTTTTAGGTATCTCAAAGGCACACCTCACTTGGGACTTTGGTATCCCAAGGAGTCCTCCTTTAAACTGACAGGATATACAGATACTGATTTTACAGGCTGCAAAATCAATAGAAAAAGTACTAGTGACACTTGTCAATTGGTAGGAAACAGACTTGTGTCCTGGTTTAGCAAGAAGTAAAAATCAGTACCTACCTCAATAGTAGAATCTGAATACATTGTTGTAGGCAGATGTTGTGCTCAAATATTATAGATGAAGAACCAGCTAACAAATTATGGGTTTAACTTCAAATCTATACTTGTTAACTATGATAACACAAGTGCCATAGCAATAACACATAATCCTGACATGCATTCGAGGAATAAGCATGTAGAAATAACATATCATTTTATTAGGGATCATGTAAAAAATGGAACTATATCTCTACAATACATCCCTACTAAAAATCAACTTGTTGATGTCTTTACAAAACTCTTAGATGAATCCAGATTTAATAAATTGATAAGTGAGTTAGGTATGCTAAATCTACAACCATAAAATCTATGCTCTAGTTGGTGCTAACCATGAAGATAAAAAGGCTATGTTAAAATTGTAGAGATGACTAAGAGAAATCAGGATCGTGGAGAAGTCTCGACATGGTAGAAAAGCCCACTATGATGACAACATTTCTATCAAGACTAAGCAGCCCATCAGATGAGCGCATTAGGGACAAACCTCACCCTTAGTTTTAGACCAAGAGATTGGCCCTTCCTGAGCTACCTTAATCAAGAAGGGATGCTAATTTAGAGTGCATCACAAGAACACGGGGAAACAATGATCATTTAGCAAGTTTAGCAGTTTACTCAACAATCGTAGAGCAACCTCAACGATTGTAGTCATCCTAAAAGATCCACCAGCTCAGGGGGAGCTAAGGGTAGATCAGTATTTTCCACATTACTTAAAACTGTGGAGCCCTATAGAACTCGACATGTGTCCCACTCTGCAGATCGTGAAGAGGGAAGTTACAAATACGTTTTAAAAATTGTCCTTTGTGGTTCACCTTTGAAATTCAAAAGCTCATTCCTTCTTTCTATCTCAAATGAAACCCTAGCTTTCAGAATGCTCAACTAAATTTTTATTCGGTTCAGAAAAGTCATAGCAATCAATGGCTACTTCCAATGTTGTATTTGGTTACCAATTATGCTTCGATGAATTTAAGATAACTGACCCACTGTTCCACAAAGTTCCGACCCTTCTGAAGAAAGTTGGTCTTGAAGAAGCTCTGAGCACTAGCACAAGGATTTACCTGATGCTTGTGACGCCCCCAAATTCAGGTACTTGAAACCCAAATTTAGTGCTTCACGATACCATTTCTATGAGCGGAATAATACTAATAACAATAACAATAATATAAATTTTAAACTTAATTTATATATCAGAGTCTGAATCCCAGGTACGCGACCTTTAAACATTCATTACATGATACTTAATAGTAATCAAAGTCTTAATAAGGTTATACTATTACATAGAATACCATAAATCTTATTCTGTTTTCTTTCCTTTTCCTTTGTTTCTGCATGAGCTTTCTAGTTGTTCACACTTAGCTGAAAACATTTAATTTAAGCAAGGATGAGCATTTGAGTGCCCAGCAAGTAATAACAATTATAAATATTAGCTTAAAGGATTAAATGTTTTCTTTATACTACCCTTCTACAACAAATCAAAAGTTGTGAAGATATCTGAACCGATAATAATAACATAACAACTCTCTATCAAATTTTTGAAACTACGTACTTACTATAAATAGGGTTAAGGTAACATACTATGAACATTGTTCTCAATTTTCGAAAAGGTCTAACAGAACTTCATCTGTAAACCATCATAACATCACAGACACGGGGGTGATCGGCCCGATTATGCCTGTGATTGATCAATACTACATGCAAGAACGATATTATCGTTCACTCTGTCCGCCTTGGGCGCATAAAAGTTTTCTCATATTTGGAATGTTCATACTTAGTCTGGAATCCGAACCAAAGCAATTTGATTAGATACAAAAAGGTTTTATCATATTCAACGATATTTTTAAATCTTTGTCTAATTTGAATCGAATAAGCTTAGATGACTCTTACTTCATGCATACATCTTGGTATCAATAGGTATATATATATATATATATATATATATATATATATATATATATATATATATATCAACATGTGATTAAATACAATGACTATCCAAGTGGGGACACTTGTATAACTATGTTTAGAAATTAACGAACATAATATATATCTGAATTACCATATACTAACATGTTGATAAGCAATGATCGGTTATAGAATATATCACAATAGGGTTAATAATATAACATAATAATAATATAATTCTGAAACTTCTTACTCATGTCCATTGCATAAGGAAAATGCAAAGGTAGGATACTTGCTCAATAATAATTGGAGTAAGTATACGAAACTTGCTTGGTCTGCTGCTTACACAACTTAGTTATATCCTTAACTCAACAACCTATCATTCATAAGATTGTTCTATTGATTAGAATAACATATCATAACACATCGTACTATTATTTACAGTCAACACATATCCTAATCACATTGTCACATAGTTATATCGGTCGTTAAAGACGCAAACAAACACTTATACATCAACTATAAAGGTTTGGATCAATTTCGATAACATTTTTAAGATCTGAGCATCGGCTCTATCGGGTAATTTTCGAGTCTAAAACTCTAATCAGTATCTCAAACATTATTACGGATACTTCAAATATCAATTATAGGACTTATAATAATTTATAATTACTTATTATAATTTATCATAATTTTCAAACACTAGAATCACTATTACATGATTTAAATCTTAAACAATTCTATTATCAATAACATTTAAATAACATTAAAGTATTAATGAAACCATTTTCAAAATATTAAAGTTATTTATAATAACTTAAAATATTTTCAAAACACTTATATTACCCTTAAATGATTTTTAAAATATTTTAAATCATTTTAAATAATTACCATTAATATTAAAATATTAATGTACTATTGATCCAAATATTAAAAGTCATTAATTATAACTTAAAATATTTTTAATTCATTTATATCCTTTTAAATGATTTTAAATTAATAAAACTATTTTTAAAACTATTTATTTAATATAATTATTAAATAAATTTAATATCATTAATATTAAATTATTAATGAAATTATCCTTTAAATATTAAAAATATCTTTAAACACTTTATTTTCATTTAAAATGATTTTAAAATAATAAAATCATTTTTGACTAAATTATTTAATAAAATTATTAAATAACTTTAATATCATTAATAATTAATGAAATTCATCAAACTATATTAAAAGTCCTTAAAATAACTTAAAATATTTTCTTATATCATTATATGATTTTTTAAGTATTAAAATCATTTTAAATAATTTATTTAATATAATAATTAAATATCTTTGATATCTCAAAAATATTAAATATTTATGAAATATTATTAAAATAATTAAAACAAATTATCAGACCTTAAAATAATTTTTAATAATTTATTTTGTATTTTTAGTTAGGTTAGGTTTGTAATATTCATGACTTGATCAAATTGCAAAAAAAGTCTTGAGCGTGTAAAATCGAGTTTAAAAATTTACAAACCATATACGGATCATCCTTTATGCATAATTATTAATTAAGCGAAAAGATAAAGAATAAAATCATACCCTTGAAGATCGAGCTTCCTCGGTACAAGTTCACCTCAAATCCTTTCGCGTTGATCTTGAATCCACGGGTTTGGTTCCTTCCTTTGATCGGCGTTAGCCACCCAAATGTTTGGCCTCTCAGAGGTGATCCACGAGGAAGAAGAAAATTCAAGAAGAAGGGGTGGTTGGCTAAACCCTAGTTTTTCTATCTCTATAGAAAGGCGTACTCCCAACAATTGGAATTATTACGTATGTTGAAAAAGTCAACAACCCATACCACCCATAATAAGACTCCTCTTATTTATAGATGTGGGCAACCCACCTTAACAATTAAGGAATTGGGTTTTATTTAATTAATTAAATTCTTTTAATTAATTAAGCTCCCTAATCTTATTAGGGATAATTAATTAAACTCCTTTAACTAATTTTCCTTCCTAATCGATTAGGAATAAATGAGAGTACTTATATTAAATTAATTCCTAAACTCTTTTAGAAATTAAAATAATAATAATTGTAATAATATTAATAAGACTCCTCTTATTAATTTATATTTAATATTTCTAAAATATTAAATAATAAATATTAAGCTATTTAATTTATTCTATCACCATAGATTAAATTAAATATATAACTTTATATTATTACGATTATGCCATTAACTTCTTAAATAATTATTCTTCCTTTTATGGTGTGACCCTTTAGGTTCTCCATATTAATAGGTTGTGAATAAATCAATTAGAACAATTCTAATCTTATTTAAATAAATAAATTAAACAATTAATTTATTTAAATAAATAATATTTATTCTCTGATAAGGGATAAGCCTCACTAGCGATCAGCGACTTTCCGGATAATATAGATTTCAACATTAATCATTAAAGAACCTTTGAGTAAATAGTTGCGTACAATTCAATCCTTCCACCATCTGATGTCCCGATTAAATATAAGGCATGGAATTCTTGTCAAGTCTTATTTTATTTAATTATATGTATTTCGATCCTTAAATGCCTGACTCAAATAATGCAAATTAGAAACTCCTTTCTAATTTCATTACGCCTTAACCAAGGACTCTTTGGGTTGTCATTTATCGAATCACATAGGACATTTCTCTTCTTTTATTAGAAGTGGTAGATTCTTTATTGATCATACATTATCTCCATATCTGACTTATTATACCCAAGCATACCCTTTGATATACCTAAGGGTCTTAAGGAATAAGTCAAAGTATAACTCATCATACACGAGATACTATGATGATCTCGAGTCAAGGATTACTTGTACTACTATCACTCTGAGGAATTCTATTGACGAGCAAATAAAACTCCATTAGGTATTCCTTAGCGAGCCACGTTCGATTGAACTTATTCTCTAATAAGCACCTACATACTTGCTTTAGTGTCTCCACACAAATGATCATGAGATCAATCATCCTCATCGATGAGCAAGCAAGCGTATGTACCAATCTATCGGATTCACTAATCCCCGATTTAGTAATCGATGATTGGGAACTATTTTAGTTTTAAGCTTTCTAAGAATTTAGATCTCATTAGAATGATCATCATCATTATTCTAAAAGCATTGCTTAAAACTATGGGTTTATCACATATTATAAAGCGACATCATGTAGATAATTAAAAGCCTTTAATAAATTAATACTTTTTATTAATAAATGAATAAGATTGTTACAAAGTATATGCTTTATCATCAAACATGATTGGCTTGTGTGCATACTACTTTCAATCTCCCACTTGCACTAAACCCGATCGTCGTGGTATCTCATACTCTTCTTCTCTAAGTGGCGATTATCCTAACATTGGATAAGCTTTAGTTAATGGATATGTAATGTTGTTCTTGAGAGTCACTATCTCTATAGTGATTTTCCATCTTTCGATGATTCTAATAATCAAATGAAAGTGCCCTGACACATGTTTAGATCCAAGATGAGACTTAGGAACTATTCCTAGTTACGTAATGAACTTTTAATCCAAACAATCAACTTGCGACTTCATTTATAGCTATATACTTTGTCTTTATCACTAAACCGACAACTCTTTCTTTGTTTGGAACCTTTCGATTCTTTGCACCCTTTATTCGAGATAACGCTTTACCTTAAAGTGGATTTTTACGTCATCTTAGTGCATGCGAAAAACTTGAGTGCATTAAGCCCTCTAGTTTTAATTTAGACCCACCATGAATATGATCACATCCTTAGTCTGCGGTTAAGCACTTTAAGATGTTTTTCAGCACTCTCGTAGTGAACTTCTCCGAATATGGTGATCGACATCGGGTCTCGTATATTTCATTGCATACATGATTGTCACTCATGCGATCTCTCTTCTTTGGAGTCTATGGGGACTATTAAGAGATACACTCCATAGCTCATCGACATGAGACATCTCTTGGAGTTTGCCATGCTAAGCGACTTTAGCATCAAATGAATATCGTTCCTTGGGTTAAGTCGAGCATCCTCTTAAATCTATCTATATAGATTTATATCCCCAATTAAGATACTCTTCCCAAATCATTCATGGAGGAATGTTTGAGACAACTTTATCTTTCTTGATTGTAGCATTGGTATGTTATTCCTCATCGTAGTAGTATATCAACATATAATATTAGGAATGTCACGATGCTCCCCCTTGACCCTTTTGTACACACTAGGTTCATTCTTATTTTTGATAAAATCAAACTCTTTTGATTGCCTCATCAAATAAATGTTCCATATTTGAGAAACTTGCATCAATTTCTCGAGTGTACACTTACCTCATCGTATATAAGCTGGATCATCATCTTTATGATGATGTACCTCTCATCATCATCATCCATGATGAATCCATACCTCTAGGTATCTTTGGTACTATTCGATTTCTGATTGGTTGTGTACTGATGGAAGTACATCTCTAGGTTCCTCTTATTTGACTTATAGTGTTTTGTGGTTCTTGAACTCTTCAAGATCTATTATCCTCCACTAGCCCCTTTGATGATAAACACCTTTATCTTAGAAGAAGCGTGTTTCATAACAAACACCTTTTTTGCTAAGTAGGATTATAGAACATATATACCTAAACTTACTTTAGGATGTCCCACAAATTGTACTTGTCAAATCTTGTCCCAAGCTTATCCTTTGAAACCTTTTCACATAAGTTGGACAACCCTTATCTTAACATACTTAAGATTAGGAATCCTCCACATCCATAACTTTTATGGAGTCTTGGGGCGGATTTTGAGGTTACCTTTTCGTAGATATCTGACCATTTCTAGGACATTATCCCTGAAGGATCTTTGGAATGTCGGTAAAATCATTATGGATGTAGTACCATGTGTCCAACAAGGTGCGATTTTTCCTTTCGGATACATCAATCAATTATTGCGTATCGGGATGTGTCCATTATGAGAAAACCATTTGAGATGATCTAGAAACTTATTGCACAAGTATTTATTCCTTGATCTAATCAAAGAATCTTAATACTTTGCCAATTTGTTTCACTTACGAATTCTTTGAACCTTTGAATAATTCACACTTGTATTCAACAAATACATACATTCGACTCTTTGAATGATCATCTCCTTTTCTTATACTAATTTGTTCAATATGCAAAATTATTTTCATGTAAAGTCAAGTATACAAAATTTATTAAGTAATATTCGGTTCTATAAAAAACATTATTATTATAAATAGAACAACAATTGTTCTTAATTATAATACCAAAGATTTCATTGTCCAATGATAAAATGGAAATAATATTTTTAACAAAGCTGGAATCTGATAACAACTTATTGACTTAATAGATTTGCCGTAGGCATTGCTAAACTATAAGTTTCTATGGCTAATATGGCAACCTTTGCTACATTTCCCACATAGGATTACTTATATTTGTTTAGCTTTCTACTTACCTTGGTCCTTCATAAATCTATATTTATGATAACCAAAGTCGGTATCAATACCCAGTAGAACCTTGACTTAAAGAAAAATTTATTTTAAATCATGAACAAATTTGTATTATGTAGAAACTTCACTAAGCTTCTTTGGTTAGCCTTTGCAAGATGCTTCTGCATGATTTCTTTCCGGTGTCGGGCTTATTGCGGTGGAAGCAAACTCCTTTGCTATCCGTATCGGTTTTGTTCTTATTATCCTTTGTTTATGCCTTTCTATTTACCTTCTTTGAATCGTTCTTCTTTTAGGAAGATCCTTTGGCCCCTACCGGTAAGACTTGGTCTTTCTTGGTTGGAAAGTGACTCTCGACATTTTTCAACATGTTAAGCAAATCGTGAGAGGCGATATCTAGCTTGTTCATATGAAAAATTCACAACAATTGTGAAAAGAGTTAGGGAGTGAGTGCAAGATCAAATCTTGGCTCAACTCTCCATCCATGACAAAACCGGTTGTCTAATTGATCAATCAAATTGATTATGTTAAGAACTTTTTTATGCATCTTTATAGTGCCATTGGCCATTCTAGATCGGAAGAGCTCCTTAGATGTCGATATCTATCGGTCCTACTTTCCTCACCATCGACTACTTGATGTGCGGGAATATAGTAGGAGCATCCATAGTTTCATCTTTGTTTGAAGCTCGTTACTCGTGGATCACGAGCATGATGCATTGAGCAGTGTGCATCATCTTGCCACTTTCTAAAAGTAGTGATCTCTTCCTCGGAGGCATTTATGCGCAACCATTGCGAGGATAGGCGTATTAAGGACATAAGATAGCTTTTTGACTATGAGAACTATTCTCAAATTCCTTAACCAATCCGTTTAATTGATTACGATTAATTTAGCATCTAATATGCTTCGTGATGATAGTAATTTTAGACATTGTAAAATTACGTAAATGAATTTGTAATTAACAACATTTTAACATACATTCTTTTATTAATTACCAAAATAATTTAGGTCTTGTTTTAAATTGGTATCTCCCACTATTTTCTTCAAACTATATTACCCTCACTTATATAGTTGGCAAAATCTAATTAAAGATTTGCTAGTGAGAATAAGGATCCCATTTCAAATGTATATAGCCTTGTGGTGACACTGACAAACTATATATAAATAAATAGGTAGACAACTTTTGTCAATTACATCAACTATCAACTCCTTTTATTTTGCCTCTTAGATTATTTTGATCAGTGGTGGCTTCATCAGAATCAAAATTATCAAGTTAAGTCGACCTAGCACTCCATATATTCAAAAAGAAAAATATCATCCTTGTGGTGACTGACAAAACAATATTGTTCAATTTTCTTTATAAGCATCAAATGTGATAAATTAACATCTTAAATACTTAATACTTGCCTTGTGGTGACACAACAAACTCATATTAAATATTTAATACTCTATTAATTTTATCATGCTAGAAAGCGACGTTCGATATTCAAATATCTTTGAGCGCTTAGGACTTAATATAAAAATTGAGGGGTTTGTTATTAATTTGTCTCATCTTGTTTTAGCGTGCATGCATATATATATATAAAATCGCGTCGTATTAATGAACATGCGAAGCATGTTTGCATAATATATATATATATATAGTATAAGCATGCACATATAGAATCTATATTCTACGGATTGATTATGGACTTTTATTCTAGTTTGGTTCACTAGAGCCACCAAGTGAACCAAAAGGTCAAACTCCCCAGGGTGCGAGAAATAATATTTAAATATAACTATTACATTTAAACTAGGGCTCCATTACAAGCGGGTCTTCTTGCTCCTTGCTCCTTGATCTCCAATTTTTCAAAATTAATTCTAACTATTCCTATTACAAAACTATTTAAAATAAATAGAAACCTTGATCGTGATCGAGGGAAATACATAGGAGGAGATAGAATTTACATTAAGAAAAATTAGAGAAGGCAGTCTGTGAGACCCCATTTAATAAAACCCATACATTCATGCATCGACTAAAATAAAATCAATCATATTGGTTGATAGTCCATAATCAATCCATTTATTATCATACACATCATCATATGCATCGATAAATAACATTCATCTTATGAATAATAAACATTTAATATATATATTGATATCATTTAATGGGCAAATTTAGTTAGTATAAAATCTATTTTGAATCAAAATAAACTCCTTTATTTTAATCAGAATTTAAATCAAAATAAAACTATTTTATTTTAATTTATCTAATTTTGAATAAAATAAACTATTTTATTTTAATCAAAATCTTTAATCAAAATAAACTCCTTTATTTTAATTAATTATGGAATCAATTCCATGTAATAAAAATCTTTAATTAAAATAAACTCTTTTATTTTAATTAATTATGGAATCAATTCCATGTAAAAAAAAAATCTTTATTAAAGGAAACACGGATTTTCTTTCCTATTCACAAATAAACTCCTTTATTTTGAATAATATGAAATCTTATTTCATATTTAAATAAACTCCTTTATTTAAGGAAATTAGGATTCTCTTTCTATTCACAAATAAACTCTTTTATTTTGAATAATATGAAATCTTATTTCATATCTAAATAAACTCCTTTATTTAAGGAAAGATGGATTTACTTCCTATTCACAAATAAACTCTTTTATTTTTAAACTCCTTTTATTTTGAATCATGAAATCTAAATAAATTTCATTAAGGAAAATAAATCAATTTTATTTATTAGTTATCATGAAAATCAATTTCAACTCAATTAGTTATTATGGAATGAAATTCCAACTCTAATAATTAAAAAAATTAAAATAAATTCTTTTAATTTTAAAATTAAAATAAACTTTTTTTTTATTTTAAAATAAAAAATTATTAATATATATATATATATATATATATATATATATATATATATATATATATATATATATATATATATATATATATATATATATATATATATATATATTATATATATATATATATATATATATATATAAAAAATATCTTATATATATATATATATATATATATATATATATATATATAAAGTAATCTATATATATATATATTATATATTTTCAATAAAAGAGATATATTATATTACAATTAAAAAAAAAACATGCTTCCAAATTTCATTTAATGCATCTCAAAATGAAAATGCTTTTTTAAATTAAATTTTAAAAGGAAACTTAACAAAAAAAAAAAGGAAAATAATACTTGAATCACTTATATTTTTTTTACTTTACGGATTTTAATTCAAATCATGCTTAAATTTAAAAATAATTAAAAAATTAAATAAAAATTTTTTTTTTTTTTTTTTTTTTTTTTTTTAAATTTTATCTGATAAAATTATGCCCAATTAAATTGTTCTAAACACATATCAATATACATATCAAATTAAAACAATTAATAATTAGCATAAAGGTTTGGCTCACGATGCCTTTATTAGGTTTTTGTAATATTCATGCCATGATCAAATTGCATAAAAAGTGCTTGAGCGTGTAAAATCGAGTTTAAAAAATTTACAAACCATATATACGGATCATCCTTTATGCATAATTATTAATTAAGCGAAAAGATAAAGAATAAAATCATACCCTTGAAGATCGAGCTTCCTCAAGTACAAGTTCACCTCCAAATCCTTTTCGCGTTCGATCTTGAATCCCACGGGTTTGGTTCCTTCCTTTGATCGGCGTTAGCCACCCAAATGTTTGGCCTACAGAGGTGATCCACGAGGAAGAAGAAAATTCAAGAAGAGGGGTGGTTGGCTAAACCCTAGTTTTCTATCTCTATAGAAAAGGTGTACTCTCCAACAAATTGGAATTATTACGTATGTTGAAAAAAAGTCAACAACCCATACCACCCATAATAAGACTCCTCTTATTTATAGATGTGGGCAACCCACCTTAACAATTAAGGAATTGGGTTTTATTTAATTAATTAAATTCTTTTAATTAATTAAGCTCCCTAATCTTATTAGGGATAATTAATTAAACTCCTTTAACTAATTTTCCTTCCTAATCGATTAGGAATAAATGAGAGTACTTATATTAAATTAATTCCTAAACTCTTTTAGAAATTAAAATAATAATAATTGTAATAATATTAATAAGACTCCTCTTATTAATTTATATTTAATATTTCTAAAATATTAAATAATAAATATTAAGCTATTTAATTTATTCTATCACCATAGATTAAATTAAATATATATAACTATATTATTACGATTATGCCATTAACTTCTTAAATAATTATTCTTCCTTTTATGGTGTGACCCTTTAGGTTCTCCATATTAAGCCGGTTGTGAATAAATCAATTAGAACAATTCTAATCTTATTTAAATAAATAAATTAAACAATTAATTTATTTAAATAAATAATATTTATTCTCTGATAGGGATAAGCCTCACTAGCGATCAGCGACTTTCCGGATAATATAGATTTCAACATTAATCATTAAAGAACCTTTGAGTAAATAGTTCTGCGTACAATTCAATCCTTCCACCATCTGATGTCCCGATTAAATATAAGGCGTGGAATTCTTTGTCAAGTCTTATTTTATTTAATTATATGTATTTCGATCCTTAAATACCTGACTCAAATAATGCAAATTAGAAACTCCTTTCTAATTTCATTACGCCTTAACCGAGGACTCTTTGGGTTGTCATTTATCGAATCACATAGGACATTTCTCTTCTTTTATTAGAAGTGGTAGATTCTTTATTGATCATACATTATCTCCATATACTGACTTATTATACCCAAGCATACCCTTTGATATACCTAAGGGTCTTAAGGAATAAGTCGAAGTATAACTCATCATACACAAGATACTATGATGATCTCGAGTCAAGGATTACTTGTACTACTATCACTCGAATTTCTATTGGGCAAATAAAACTCCATTAGGTATTCCTTAGCGAGCCGCGTTCGGTGAACTTATTCTCTAATAAGCACTACATACTTGCTTTAGTGTCTCCACACAAATGATCATGAGATCAATCATCCTCATCGATGAAGCAAACAGCGTATGTACCGATCTATCGGATTCACTAATCCCCGATTTAGTAATCAATGATTGGGAACTATTTTAGTTTTAAGCTTTCTAAGAATTTAGATCTCATTAGAATGATCATCATCATTATTCTAAAAGCATTGCTTAAAACTATGGGTTTATCACATATTATAAAAGCGACATCATGTAGATAATTAAAAGCCTTTAATAAATTAATACTTTTTATTAATAAATGAATAAGATTGTTACAAAGTATATGCTTTATCATCAAACATGATTGGCTTGTGTGCATACTACTTTACAGATCGATTTATCTTCATTTCTGGCTTACCCACTTTCTTCGGAACTTGCTAACTAACTTGTTAACTTTGTTAATGTTTAAGTGATTTAAGACGTCCAGATTGTAGCCAACATGTAATATTGGAGATCTAATACAACACATCACCATAACAACAAAACACTAGCCCGAACATTATCGGTCAACCCATGTCAGAAATAAGATGCAACCGGTTTATGGAAATTCCCAGAAATAGAGAATATGGCCGGATGACCTACTTTGACCGGCCACTGATTCCAACCTACTTGATATCTAGATGTAATAAAAGCATAGATCAACAGTTTACATAATATACTACAACATGGGTTCAACAACAAACTCAAAACATCAAAACTCTGACAGATCTAGAGCCTTAAATATCTTGTCAGACGCATGTTCATAGATTCTGGGCTGCCCAGAAATGACCCGGTCAATGCTGGTCAACGGAGTTTGACCGTTAATAACTACCAATCTGTACATCAAATGACTCTGATTCTTTTTACAGCTTAAAGACCACATTACAAGCTACACATATCAACTTAAAGAAAACACAAATCTAAACGATCAAGGATCTGTGGCCACTGACATTCGTTGTCAGACCACAGAACCAAGTTTTTCCATATTTTTGAAAATCATCAATTTGAAGACTTAGATGTCATGGATCTGTATAATACCAACCCAGATAATCAAAATAGACTATAACTAACATATTTTAATAATAAAAACTAACATCTAACAACAGATTTATGGACAGATTTCAAGGCTAGGGTTTATACCTTCTTTGATCAATCTTTGCTTCAAGGCTACTGATTTGGTTAGTGTGTTTTGTGGGGCTGGTTTTGTGACTGACAAATGAAGGGAAATTCATGGCTTTTGGTGAGAGGAGCTCTTGGATAAGTGTTTGAGCAAAATGGGCTAACAAGTGACTACTTTCTCTCATCAATCCTATATATAACATGGTGTAATGCTCATGGTTGATCATGTCTATCAATTTTTTATTGATTAAAGGCTATTACTAGACCACATGGCTAGCTAGAGTTGGTCACCAACTAAAGTTATGGCAAGTTCTACAAGTTATCTAATAAATAATGCAAGAATGACAATTTGGTCATTTGGTGTTTACTTTTAGTGGCAAAGTTGTCAATTCCTTTCTACCCTCTAGGGTTGACCCTTAGGGTTTAACCCTAAAGTTTCCAAAGCTCTAAATCTAGAATTGTGTATTAGGGGCAAAATAAGAATCTTAGTTCCTAAAAAGGTGAATTAGGGTTCCTTAATTTAATTAGGTTTCCTAATCACTTTAGACTTGTAAAGTAGAATTTATAAAGTACTAATCACCACAAGCTTGCTAAATTAGTAATTAGGGTTTTGATCTAGTAATTAGGGTTTCTAAATATTAACTAGGGTTTACCTAATTAACATTAAACATGATAATGGTCATTAATTACATAACACATAACTTAACAAACATCACAGTCATATTTGACTCTGTTTTATAGTTTATTAGTAATGCAAGGATTTTGTACTGTTCTAGTAATACTGTTCCACACATTAACATTACACACATATAAGACATGTTTACATTACTAAAATATAAATAATATTATATTATTATTCTCATTCCTTATTCAAAATCCAGACTTAGGGTTTTGAATTTATATCTGACATAACCTTCATAGATACCATTAAGTTAAAATAATTAACTTACTTAATATAATATACACATATCATAATATCCATATCATATATACAATAATCATATTTTCATGGAAAATAAATAATAAATATTTTTATTACAAAATTAATTTATTATAAGAATATAATCTATAATGATCAATAAGTCTAATAAGAAATTATTTACATCTAATAAATAATTTTATTTATCAGATATATACATATACTTTACTTTGCACATAATCCCACCTTTATATATATATAAAAAAATTTATTCACAAAATTTCTTATTGAAAATATTGGGTTATTACAATACTGGTGAAAGAATTCTACTACAATGGAGTCTTCAAAAATGACATCATCACTACAAAGGTCAAGGGGGAGCAGATTTTACTCAAAGTTGAAGATATAAACCTAGCCCTAGGTTTTAAATCAAAGGGACTATCATCTATGAGTGTCATCGACTTTCATGAAGGTTTGAAGAAGATGCACCGCAAGAAGTATCAGAGTGTCAAGGGCTATAAGTTGAAAGAATTTCCCCAGAAGTATGAATTTTTGGCTGATATTATTGGGAAATGCATATGTTGCAAAAGCTCTGGCCACGACTTTGTGAATGAGGTCCAACTGAAGCTCATGAGAGCAATCTGCTTCAAAATTCAACTCAACTATGGAGCCTTGTTCATAGAATGGATTGCTAAAGGGATGCTTAGCTCAAAGAAGACGAAAAGCTCTGGCAAAATGCTCTATGGGAGATTAATTAGCATAATTCTAAAAACTACTCTGGAAAAAAAATAAGAGACAAGGAAGGAGAACCCATCAACCCCAATAGAAAGATGACCCAACAATTGTTTCAAAATTGGAAAAGAAACCCTGTATAAAATGTGAAGATGATGTCTGAATCTAGTGGAAGGACTGGTGAAGTGAAGAAATCAGGTATGCCGGGAAATATGTCAGTTGTGAAGGAAGTTGAGGAATAAGAATTAAATCAAGAGGAGCCCATAGCTTTTGTGACGCCCCCAAATCCGAGTCTCTTCCAACCCGACAGATGGTGCTACACGGTACTACCATTCATTCATTCATTCAATTGAAGAGTCTCAAAAGGACTAATATAACTTCTATATATTCAAAATAATATTACATTTCCCAGGTTCTTTATAACCCATTCATTCGTTCTTGTGATAATATTCAATATATTACAAACATACACCTATACTATTACATAGGTAAGCTAAGGGTTCGTCTTCGCCTTGCCTTTGTCTTTACCGGAGCCTTCGGTCCGTTCGATCTTAGATGTGTTCATATGGTTCAAGCAAGAGTGAGCATGACTAGCTCAGCAAGTACTACAATTCTAATAAACAACATGCTTGAAACATAGAACTCGTATATCTTCAATAACTGAACAATAGTTACGAAGTACTATCGATAATTCAAAATAGCACTTCTTTTCATTCAAAACATTTTACAACAACAATATTCAGTAAAACATCAATTCCGGTCCAAGACCTTGAGCATATCATAAGTTCTTTTGAAAAGGACAACTCAGCACAAAGTCCGTAAGTCCGACATTACTTACGAGCACTTCTGGGTGATCAGCCCATAGTACTCTATGTTGATCAACACTACATTCATTAAACGTGTATACGTTTAAGTTGTGGCAACCTCACATGCCTTTCGTTAAACGACAAAAACATTTTAGCATACTCAATATTCGATTGAAACTATACCAATATAACTTGGTGAACATTGTACATGCATTGATAGAAACATAATTTAAGTCTAGCCGAAAGAATTGGCGTTGACTTCATCATTCAAGACTTCATGCAAAAGAATACATGAATTACAAAGCTTGTCCAGACTGAACTGGAACAAGGGTTAGAATACTTGCCTTCAGCGTTTGCTTACTGATTATCACACGTACTCTTTAAGTCTCTAAGTCTCTACAATACATGATCATATAACATACTACATTAGGTCTTATATAATCAAGTAAGTATATTATTATATCTTACCCTTCATCTCAATCTAAATTCTGACTTAGATCTATTATTATGGTTTCCGGCTTTTCATTACGTCATTCACATTACGTTCACTTTCAATTGATTATTAACCTTTAATCATCATACATTAAGTGTCTAACAATGCCTTAACAATGTTATATTAACACTTTAGTTCATTACTAATGAGTTATCTTTCATTCTATACTTGTAAACATTCTTGTCTGTCAAAACTTTGGGACTGGCGGCATGACATACACACTTAGCTCTTCATCTCATGGCACATGACTTTGAGTTAAGTATGCTACGACATCATTACTGACTTCTCATGGCGCCACCATTTGGCCTTGGGTTGGCGCCGCGGCGCCAACTCTGTGCCTTAGAAAAATTTTGTAGATTTTAAATTTTACGAAACTCCCGGATGCATAACTTCTTCGTTATGAGTCCGAATTAGCTCGTTCAAAAGCCTACGGTTCACAAATTACATACTTTATAGGTTCATGCAAGAATTTTATCTATTTGACTTCGTTTACTAAAATTTCACCTTTTAGTTCATTTTAACGAAAACGATAAACGTTCGTGAACGTTCAATGCTCGTTTCTTTGTTCTAAGTCAGAATTCGGTCATTTTCGAGTCCGCAACTCTATAATGCCAAATATGACGTGTCTCCATCGAAAATCGACATTTTCGACTTTAAACACAAAATACGACTTCCATTCCAAGAATTTCACAAATTTGACGATTATCGTCCAATCGTGTGAATTCCGGAAATACCTCATTACTATTCATTCTAAATGGATTTTAACCAACATATGAACATTTTAAGTTACTTATTACACCAACTTATTATGAAAGTAGGTTTTAACTTATTCTCATAAGTTAATGACTTATTTAACGTATGAACTTCAAATTCTCATGCTTATGACTTACTATGGACTTAAGTCCATCAATCAATGTTTTCATACTATATTGAACATACTAACATTATATGACAAACATATGACAAGTTCTTCATGAGTTTATCAACTTATTCAGGTTCAAGTTGCTTATTCAACTTATTCGTCTTAAGTTCATTCATTAATGACTTATTACATGTTATTATCAAACAATCCCACTTCTCTATCAATCCTATCATATAAGAGATAAAGATAATAGACATGAGTCTTACCCTTGAAGACTATTACTTCACTTAACTTTGGAAAATCAAGCAAAGGTTGAAATGACTTATAAGTGCTTATGTGGCTTATTCTCTCTAACAATTAAGTTGCTTATCTTGAGAGGAGTTGAGAGGAATTTAACAACCAACAAAAGAATTATGAAGCCTTCTATTTTTAGGCAACTCAAAGTGAGGGCATTATGGACTTTAACACATCCCACCTCCTTAGTTAAACCTCCTTAATCCACCTCCTTACTATTCCTTTCTTGTCTAGCACAACACTTGGTCACCACACAACATGTTTGCCCATCAAGTCTACCCATTTCTCACTTGGTTTGCCTCATGGACCATGTCCAATTCATTGGGCTTGCTAATTTATCTAGCTAATTCCTATTGGGCTTATGCTACAATAGATTGGACTTATGATTTATCAAACACTTGGGCTTGAATATCACATTCTATTGGACTTCTATCATTAAGCTAATAATCCTACACGTCCAATACATTTAATTAACAACTTAACATATATACACCACGTATAATTCTCGTATGCTAGCTCGTATATTTATTCGTAATATACGTTATTTCATTCTCCATACACAATAGTATAATATGTCGTATTATACTTACGTTCATTACCTCGTATAACGCATACACATCATACGATTACAACTTTCTTTCCTTAACGCTTAATAAACCTAACGTTCCCAAATTAGGTCCGCATGCGAAATATTAAGTTTTTCATACTTAGATTATTATTACATAATCCATCTCATATTGATATTATAACATTACGATTTCTCGGAAATTCAAAAAAAATTCCCGAGTAGAAATCGATGAATAATGTTTTTCTGAAAATTTCTCGGAAAGGTTTTATTTTCGTCTTAGAAATTCAAACACTTTAATTCATCTACGTAGTTAAAATACTACGACATTCCAACGTTTCTAGGTTATAGAACAACATTCATCTTATCAACACGTAATAATAATAAATAATATTATTTTATTCATTATTAAAAGTATTTACAAAGGTTCGATTTTCCGGGGCGTTATAGCTTTGGTCAAAAAGAGTAAGGGTAAGAGGAAATTAAATGGTCAAATAACAGAAGAGCCTCAAGGCTCAACAACTGATGTGCCCCAAGAAGGTTCGAGCAAAGAGATTCAAGGTCTGTTCACACAAAGGGAACTCACCCTAGAAGTGACTGAATCACCATAAGTAATTCTGAAGGAAAAAAAGAAGAAGCAGCAGACTGAAGAAGAAGATAAAGATAGATCCACCGTCTCTCATCTACTTAAGAAAGGAAAATGCAACAGGCGCTTATCTAAAGTATGCTTGACCATGATCATAGAGAAATCGAGGATGCCGATCTTAGAGTCAAGGGTTGTAAGTCAAAGTGAAGAAGTCATTGAGACTACGACTCAACGTGAAAAAGTAAATATTGCAAAGAATGAACAGCGTGCTGAAGGATTCACAAATTCGGAGTCAAGAAGATCGAAGAGAAGGTTAATCAAGAAGGTTGACCTTGAGTTGCAAAAAGCTATGCTAAAGATCAAAGAGAAAGAAATGAAAACATGTGTGAACATTGAAGAGGATAAACAAGAGAATGCTAATCAGAGAGATGATCACATTGAGGGGGAGCCCTTCGAAGTCCTTGAGCCAGAGAATGTTACAGCTAAGGGGGAGCTGCAAGAAGATGCTCATGAATCCCCCTCAACCCCTCAAGAAATCGTAGTCTCTAAAGTTGTGGAAATGGAAAGTGTTGAAGCTATGGAGGTGAAGAGGGCTAAAGAACAAAGAAGAAATAAGGAGATGATTAATGTGGTGGAAATCTCAAATGAAGATAATGGAGATAGGGAAGAAGAAGAGGATGAAGAAGTTGAGATTATTGTAGTAGGTTGGAATGGATATAGGAGAGACAACCATAATCAGTTGTTCTTCTACTTACCAATGATGTCTTGTTATAGAGCCCTGATTCTCAACTCCTGGGATATCATGTTCTGGACTTACAAAGCTTATCCAACAATTTCAGTACTGGCTCATGGATTCCCAAACAGCCTAAATTTTGCTCAGAAGTTGATCACAAATTACTTCTTCAAAGACTGAGCGTGAGGTATAATCTATTCCCATCTCTCTAATAGTTAACCACTGCCCTCCACCAAACTTTAATCAATTTTATGAACTGCCAAGATGGTTTAGAAGTGGTTCTTCACCCCCTAAACAAATTTCCAGCTACAGAATCCCAGCATTCTATAACTGATGAACCAAATACACATCACTTCATGTTAGTACAATCTTCAACCACTTTTAACTCCACGAACCTCGATCCCACTCAAATCGTGGAGTCACCTACTCTACCATCTTTAACAGCCTCCATTCCCACAACTCAAACTTCTATTCCTTCCTCTCATTCAGACATTCCTTCTTCATCAACAACAAATTTTTCGATCTTTCTCTTTCTCTCTCAAATCTGCAAGACCAAAATACAAGAGCCTCTTCTACGGACACTCAAAAAATTCTTGAGCTTCTCTCAGTTCTTCCCACAAAATCTGAGTTGTCTCACGCATCATAGAAAGTGGCAATAGAAATTCAAGAAGATCTAGAAACTCACTCTCTGTACATTCATCAACGGTTAAACCACTTGATTGATGTTGCCAACACTCTTCCTAACAACCTAAGTTCTAAGCTCACAAAGAAGCTCTGGGAGATCATCAAGGAAATGATCAACATCATAAATGAAAGGGATCAATTTCACTTCCAATCTACCTGGAAGCATAAGGAAGCAATTATCTTTCATCGGCAGAATCAGGAGACTCAAAACAAAATCCTTATGGAAAGACTTTCTAGCCTACGATCTTCTATGACTGAATTCCAACCATATTCTATGAATCAGATGAAACAAACAGATAATTTCTTGGTCATTCTACAAAAACACACATCACAAACTGATTCCCTGGTTCAAGAAAATCGTGAAGACATTGCTCAGTCAAGGAATCAACTCCACGAACTTGTTCAAGGCATGAATCATCTGTCAGAAGACATTCGAACCCTAGATGTTAACATAAAGGGGGAGAATAAAGAGGAATGAGAGAAAGGCAAAAGCAGAGGAAAAGGAAAAAAATTTCTCAATCATCAAGGAGTCCTCTCTCAAGACAGCCTCGCTATCAGACTCCATGAACTGAACAGCAGCAGCGCCAACCAATTCTCATGGCGCAACCGCTAAGGAGTTAAGGGCCATCTCCTAGCTCACAATGAGTAACTACTACTTGCTTTAACATGCCAATTGGAGATCCTACCTTTATGAACAGACATGATCATGGAGAAAGGCTAAGTTAAAGTGAGCTGCAAGATATTGCATGGAGAGATGAAGCCAGCAGGAGAAGAAGAGCTATAGAGCATGACAATCCTACTAGGAGCAAAAGGCAGTGGAGATAGAGATAAGTTGAAATTTGTTTCTTATTGATTTGACTATGGTAAAATGTAATATCTGTCTAATAACATCAATAAAATCATGCTTATTCTCTAGAGATTTTAGCTGCTCATTGAAACATTAAGTCATATTTACTTTCTAGCATCCTATATTTAGAAATTGATATTTTGAGGCAAATCTCCATGGTTATATCAACATTAAATAGTGGGAGATTGTTGGGAATTGCATATTAAAATTTGATGTTGAAAGTAAATAAATATGTTTATGTGTAAAGTCCTTCAAAGAACATATGTACAAGGAATTAGATGGTAGATCAAAATTATTAAGTTGATCTGTGCTTAATATTTATCATTTTGTAAATGAATGTATAGAAGAAAGATCAAAGCTATTAGGATGATCCATTTTGAAGTGTAATAGATAGGCCATAACAGAATCGTAGTCTGTTAAGACAACCGAGAGATTGCAGAAGCCAAGGCAGAATCATGGAGTATCAAGAAAGTTACTTCAGAATCGTAGTCTACTTTGGAAGCCACACTCAGAATCATGAAGATCGTCCGAGTGCCTGTCGAGACAAGTCAAGAATCGCAGTCAGCTCTCAAAATTGTAGTATCTACAAAATAAGCAAGTAGAGATCGTAATCTATATGAGCTTAAGAGAAATCTTAGTGTTCTCTTCAATCAAGGCTGAATCAAGCACGAGCATGTCAAGACACAATGATCGTGGTGTCTCTCCTGTCCACATCAGAAGCATCGAGCCTCGTCCATTTGCTAAAGGATAAAGTACAACAAATGAAGAATGGTTTATAAACGTTAAGAATTTTGGAATTCCAATGATCCAACACTTATCCTCAGAATGTATCGAAGAACGATATAGAAGAAGCTAAGGAAAGAACTTCATGCCTGCTGAAAACACCTTTTCAGGTGTTAGGTGAGATAGTAGTCTGCTGTATCAGTTGGTTAGACGGTTGAACATCAGATTTCAAGGAAGTCAACATCGGTACTCAGAAATATCTGATGCATTTAATGGTACAATAGATGCCTTTAACAGACACATTTCAAAGGCTACTTTATAAGGAAATCAGACATAGATGTAACAATCAAGCAAGTACACAACAAAAGCTCAAGAACACTCAACGTTCAAACTCTACAATCTAGAAAGAAAAGTTTGCTCTGGTACTTAGTTCTTTCGAATGTATGCTTAATTGCAACTGAGTAGCACAACCCAAGAACTCAACTCTCATCAAGTGTATTCTAAGTCTGCTGGACTTAAGGAGTTTTAAGTGAACTAAGAAGTTCCAAGACTCATGGTCTTGAAGGAATCTAAGTGATTCAAAGATTGTAAAGATATCCTTAGTAGATTTCCTACTTCTGGAGTAGAAGAGTGGACTAGCTAGGAGCCTTGAGTGCTCTGAACCACTTAAAATCACTGTGTCTTCTATATACGTTCTATAACTGCTATATCTGGTATAACTGTTATATCTGTCATAACTGCTTTTCACCCATAAAATTAGTTTATTTTAAAGGGGGACAAACAAATCATATATTCCGATGTGGTTAATTTATTAACAAATCTGACAAGTATTTTGAAAAGGAAATTTTTTAAAATATTTATTCAACCCCCCTTTCTAGATAACTATTGTGTCTCTGGGAACTAACAAGACAGCTCAACAATTTTCCTATCCCTTTGAATCTTTACTTTGCCTTGGCTGCTGCTCTACGATAACTAAGTTACTTTGCGATAACTCATAATCTATACAAAATGATAGAGTAACTCTACGGTAATACCCAATAAAAAAAAAATATTTAAGTAAGCTTTAAAATATTTAATTGGGCTTTTCTTATATTTGGGTCAAACTGTAGTTAATTTACCATAGTAAGTAAATGATTACATTAAATTGGGTCTTTTAATTAATTGGGTCTAATTTATATTTGCGTAATTTTAAATCATAACAAAATTAAGAGTATTAACAAAACATATAAATTAATAAATAAACTAAAACCTAAATACTTCATTATATCTAATACGAACCACTAAAGGAAAAAAAAAAAAAGAACTTAGTCGTTGCTAAACAAAAGGAAGTTGGGAAAACGGATTAAACTAGTAAGTTATTATTTTTTTCAATTGAATGAGAAGATTTCTTTGTTTGATATTGCGTTAGAGATTCAAAGTATTTAAAGTTTCTCCCAATATGGGAGTCTTTAATATGAATCTGAAGGGGCATGACAATGATCATTATATTTATATATACATTGCGACATTATGTTTATATATATATATATATATATATATCAGATTCGTTATATATATATATATATATATATATAAACCCATGATTCGTTATATATATATGGGGAAAATGGGTATACACAGCCGTGCAAATTTTTTGTTTACACAGTCGGCCAAAAACGACGTCGTTTTGGCTAAAAATAAAAAAAGCACGGCTTTCGTGTAAGGCTTCTCTCCAACGTCATTTTTCCCCCAAAACATAACTCCCGATCCCATTCCATCCTAAAATAAAGAAGCTGTAGAGGGGGTAAGTACAAATCCAACTATTTCAGACCAAATCAAACGCCTAGTTCATCAGTTTGATTTTGACTTCTTTGATCTCGACTTCCTTGGTGTATCTCATCTCCAATTCAGTATTTATATATTTTACTCCATATAAATCTAGAATAGAGTGTTGATTAAACCCTAGTAGTGTTAATCGATCTCAAAAATCACTATTTATTTGAATTATCTCATCTCCAATTCAGTATTTATATATTTTATTTATTTGGATTGCTTTTGGGTTTAACAGAAGAAAAAGGACGAAGAAAAGGCTAGAGAAAAGGAATTGAATGACTTATTTAAAATTGTTGTAGTTCATCCCAAAGTGCTAGTTGGTATATTTTATTCTTGTAGTTGGATTTATGTAAACTATCATAGAATTACTTTTATCTCCTTTATCCAACAATATCCACATGAATTTATTCTATAAATTGATATACAGTGTGATAAAACATGAATCATGTAGCTGACTGGGTTTTGTTTAAGGCTTTATTCATAAATGTGTGCGGATAGTTAAAAGTTGCTCAATAATGAATTAAATTTTGTTTCTTATGATCTTTCTTTTTCCCTAGTTTCCCTAACATTTAATTTTAACTTACCAATTCCATCTGCCATTTCATGGTATCCTTGTTCGTTAACAGAAAGCTCATGCTTGTGTGTTTTTTTAAATCCTCGGGGACATGTGAATTAACCATAAGCATCACAGTATTTAATTACCATTATTGGGATGGATTGTCTGTGTTTAAAGTAGTGGTTTTGTACAGGGGTTGATCCAAAGTCTATTCTACGTGAATTTTTCAAAGCGGGTCAGTGTGCAAAGGGTTTTAAATGCTAGTTTTCACATGATCTGAATGTACAGAAGAAGGGTGAGAAGATTGACATATATAGTGATAAGCGTGATGAAGGTGATTGAGTTAACATATCCATTTTTGTTCAATCTATGTGTTAGTCTTTATCTCCATTTGTCTAATTCTTTTAAAAGAATAATGAATTATCATTAACTTTATGTACGATTCTCTTAGACACAATGGAGGATTGGGATCAAGAGACATTGGAGATAGTTATGGAGTCAAAGGGGAAAGAGTAGCACCTTGAAGTATGTCATTAGCATTGATCTATCCGAAAATAGTCTAACAGGTGAAATACCACAAATAATTTAAGTTGCAAGTTGCAACTTAAATTATTTGTGGTTTGTGTCCATAGAAGTTTGTATGATGTGGTTTATTTCTTTAATTTAGTCTAAGTAATGGTTTTAAATGTTAACATGTTACAATTTCAAGTTGATTTTCTTGTGTCTTTTAGGATTTCCTAATTTTTGAGCTGAAATCAATGTTTATTTGCCTTTGCAGGTGATGAATCCTTGTCTCTAAATTGTAATGAATCCTTGCAACTTGTTTTTTTGTCTAGTCTAGGTAAATTTTAATTGTTCATTCCTATTGAATTGAAGCATTAAATGTTGATACTACTCAAGAGCCAAGTGTAGATGATGATAGTGATTCACCTACAGGTGTAACTGATATTGCTATAATAACACTTGTATATCTATATTTTTGTATTAATTTGTTTTTTTTTACAGTGGCCTTCAAAATTATAGTAATCATGGGAGTGACTATATATGGAAGACGAATACATGTACTACTCTCAAATTTCTTCAGGTTGCAGAAAGGGCCAAAAGATCCTAATCTTTAGTTGTGTTGTTTCTTTTTTATGTTATGGATAATGCTATTATAAGGCTCTTTTGTACATAATGGTTGGTGGATGAAATTTTTGTTGTTGTAATTGACAGGTGGTTGTATTACCTTTAGAGGTTGAACTTAACATGAGAATTCAATGCAGTTGGATTTTAATGGTATTAGCTTGATATTTGTTTTTTTAACTTGTCAATGTAGGTTGATGTTGAATGAGTTTGTAGTAGTCATTTATTGGCGATGTTTAATAGTTGATGGTCGAAGTTGAAAACAGGTCCTTTGTGAGATTGCAAATTGTTGGTGCCTGATGTACTCTGTTTCATATATCTAGCTTGAGTTTAAGCATTTTCATGGTAATTTTTCTTTTGTTTGGTTAGTTGCAATTTTATGGTGGATTTTGGGTAGAGACTTTTGCCCATCAATGTTTCTTTTGTTCAGTACATAATCTTGGCAGGACACTTCTATATGCTTCTATTGAAAAAATGGTGTTTGTAGTTTCAAAAGTGGAAGGCAGATCAGCATTCATGAGCTGTTGTTGTAGACACACGAAATTTTCTGCACACCTGTTACTAACATTGCAGGAGAGCAGATTCGTCTTTCAGAGATAACTCACATCCATTCTGGATACCACCGGAAGTTCAGTCTCAACCCTGGAACACACACCGGGATTATCAGTTCCAAACTCGAAGATAACCCCGAGTTTCATTCTTGGAGATAACCCCAAGAAATGTCATTGCAGTTTCGACGATAACCCCAGAAATGCTTGTTTCAAATGCATGCAATCAGCTTCAACCATAGAACTCCCGCCGAGGCACTCATTCCAAGGACCCAGAGATAACACCGGGAAGACAAGCACACTTAAAGATGACCCTGAGGAATTCAAACACTTGCAGTAGTCCAATCTCAGAGATAACCCTAAGCAACGTCTGCTTTGTTAGCCCAAACCAGAGATAACCCCGGTGAGGGGAAAAATCGTCATCTTGACACCTCAACCCCACAATGCGCCATCTCAACATCTCATACATACATTTCTACACAGCAATATCCCACAAGAGCGAAGGAATTACAATCCCGAGTGACTATTATGCAGCGCAGCACACCGGATAGAATTTGAAGCTTGAAGACCATGGGCATGGTCCCCTTTTCCTGACTTTGTACAACCTCTAATCCCATGTCATTTTGTAACTCTCGACAAAAGCGTTCCAAGAAAATTCTTGTACACCTCATTCGGATGCTCGGATTGAAGTTCTGTAAGTTCGAGCAGACATCACAATGCACGTACTTCGAGACGGAAGGACCCGCAGAGCCCGGGGCACCCCGGGCAGCCGCAAATGCATCTGCAGCTGTCGCAGGTACACCTGCGGCCACCAGCTCTATAAATATAGAGCTTGGGGTGGACATATTCATGAATGAAAAACTCGAGGAAGCCCTGTCAAATTTGCTCTGTACACGCCCCATATTGAGTACTTTCTCATTTTAAACACTTATTAGATCACATATAGCTATATTTTTACCGACGGGAGTCGAGTGTTCATCCATTTAGAGTCATAGAAGTCTTCTTTGGCAGCCCACTGTAAGCCTTTGTACACTCTATAAAGCCTTTCTCTTCATCTTTGCACATACTATTCTTCACATTGAGAGTCGTGTTGTGTGTGTATGCCCGGACTTCGGTCCGTTGTTTTCATTTCTGTCTTATATATATATACTTATATATTTATATATTTATATATGGACTAACATTATCGAGTTATGCCTCGATTGAGCCTAGACTTATGTCTGGAGTGTTTATTTGCTTATATATATACATTTCTATCAGGCCTGGAATTTACTTCGTGGCCTTTTACTGCTTTATTTACATTCCGTCCTGCCTGGAGTTTACTTCGTGGCGGTTGATTGTTTTTACTGCTTTCTTTACATTCAGTCCCGCCTGGAGTTTACTTCGTGGCAGTTGATCGCATTTATTGATTTATTTACATTTCTAATCCCCCATGGAGGTGCTTCGTGGTGGTTGATCGTGTCTATATATATATATATATATATATATATATATATATATATATATATATATTTACCGCTTTTATATATTTACATTTTTGATTCCCCATGGAGGTGCTTTGTGGTGGTTGATCATGTTTGTATATATATATTTACAGCTTTTATATATATAACTGCTTATTGCTTTTCATAAAACTATGGCATCATGTGAGCCTATGAATCATGTGATCATAGATTCAGTCCACTGAATCTAGATTCGGTTCGTGATGGACATTTTCGATTGTAAGCAGCTTGTAAATTATTCACGGTGTTTGAATTTCCTTAGATGGCTTTCATGCCCATGAGGAGTTCGGCACTGCTATACATTATTTTGTCGAAGATGCTTCACATCTCGAAAATAAAAATAATTAAGCCGAACATTTAATAATAAAATGGAAGTATGAAAAGGTCTCAATTACTATTAAGCATAGGGTTTGAAAAACCTCTTTTACAAAACTTCATTGCTATATTATGTTTAAAACTGAAATTTTCATATAAATTCAAACCCTTTGTATATAGGTACGAATGAGGCCTCGCAATATTTTTAAATAAATTACACATTGATCCACACACACACACACACACACACTCATATAACAGTTTCTTGAAAAGTGGCGGTTAACGTGGTAACACGGATGTCGGGGGGTGCCTAACACCTTCCCTCCGCATAATCAAGCCCCCGAACCTAAATGAATCTCAGTTTCACAGACCCGTTTAGCAGTGTCACATCATTGGGTCAATGTGCAAACCTTTTCTCGGTTGCGTTGGTGCAACCAGTTAAAAACACCAACTAGTGATTCTTACAGTTAAATCGTCGATATATACATGTCGGACCTTTTTCACTTATTTTTTCAAATAAATCTCACATAACATGAGAACACCAAAGAACAAGAACATAAAAGGGACAAATAAAAATCCCGACGTCGACAGGTGGTGACTCTGCTGGGGACACCAGTAAGAGGGCTTAAGCCGCTGCTACAAGCTTTTCAAAACTGTTATATGTTTGTGTGTGAATGTTGCATTTACATTTATGATGAATGTGTACGAATGCATTTTACTTACTGCACTGCAATATATCTATCTGTGATATTAGTGTTTCACATATGTCATCGTTTTCATAAACGGTGAGACACATTGTATGTGAATGTATGTTGTGTGGTTCCTCTACAAGTAGGCTATCCTGTCGGTGTTTGATTACTGGACTCATAGAGAGACTAATTCCAATCAAGGCTCATAAAAGGCACCACCCAGATTCGCTCCAGTTAAAAGACCGGATTAACTTCCCATCAAGTAAATTGCGATGATCTGGGAACCTTCATGCCAAAAATCCGTGAGAGTAACCCTAAGATAGGTCAGCCTCTGATAAACCAAACGCGGAGGAAAGTCTCTTCATGCTTTATATTTTTCTATTACTTGTAAAAGCATTACTTGTAATTTTATTCCATTTTCATTTTTATGTAATGGAAAATATGAAGAATATTTGCACATACATGACATACTATCAAATGACACCCGTTTTTGCAGGATAAAATTCCTAAAATGGACATATTATGATAGCATGTAAACATTTACATTATCCCTAAGACTAAACTACATAAGTTTTTGTAGGGAAACAATTGGGCTTGTTACCCGCTCAAAATCCAAAAAGGCCATGAGCCTACAGCCAATCATGTCTTCTTGTGACCAGTCTAATCCCGTTTCTCGAGAAGAATTTGGCGGATTAAGTAAACAAATTACAGATTTGGCTATTCTTCTTTAAGAATTGCATCAGTCTACTCAAGGCTCAAAGATGCCTACACATACAGAATCCTCTGCACAAGGGGGAACTCAAGTTTTGGATAAAACAAGTCTGGAACCTCAGTTGGATACGACCAACAAAGACCATGAAAACACCCATCTTAAAAGAGATTCAAACACCGGTGATATCAGGAAGAAGGTCCTTCAAATGGAAGAAACCATCTGTTCTCTCAAAGGGATTGGAGCACATGGGAGTGTTTCATATGCTGATCTTTGCATATTCCCTGGTGTTCATTATCCAAAGAAATTTAAAACCCCTGACTTTGAAAAGTATGACGGATTAGGGGATCCTTACACACATTTGCAGGTTTTCGTAGGAGAAGTTATATCTTATGCAAAGGATGAGAAGCTCAGAATGCAGTTGTTCCAGAAGAGTCTGACTGGAGAAGCCCGTTTATGGTGTACCAGATTGGACAAACTCAAAGATCCATAGCTAGGAAGAGCTAGCTCATGCCTTCCTCACTCAGTACATCTTCCAGTCTCAAATGGCTCCTGACCGGTATCCGATTACCAAGGTCAAGAAACAGTCCAGTCAATCTTTCAGAGAGTATACTCAAAGGTGGAGGCACCTTGTTACTCAAGTTATTCCTTCCATGAAGAAATCAGAAATGGTCATGACTTTCATAGACATACAAGAAGCTCCTTTCTATGAGAGAGTCTTAGCTGGTATTGGCAAACCATTTTCTGAAATGGTCAAACACAGAGAGATGGCTGAGATGGGGTTGAAGTCAGGAAAGATTCAAGACCTAGCCGTTCTTAAGGCTGTTGCTGAGCACATCCAGTCCGGAACTTATGGAAAAAAACCCCGGTGGGTCCATAAAAAGAAAGAGGGGGATGTTTCCTTGATACTACAAGGTAAAAAAGGCAATAAAAATATGCCTATATAGAGGAGAAACTATTCTCCTTTTCAATCACAGTCTTCAAACCCTCCATTGCCTAAAAGTGGAGAAGCAAAGTGCCCTCGAATGTTCACACCATTAGGGGACTCGCTCGAGAATATTCTTGCTCTTCTAATTACTCAGAAGAAAATCACGCATCTTCTTTCACCAGCTAACCCTAATGGAAGGGGTTTCAATGCTACTCGAAAGTGTGTTAATCATTCCGGGGCACCTGGACATGATACTCAAGATTGTTGGGCCTTGAAACACAAGATTCAAGATTTGATTGATAATAGTGAGATCGTGGTTACCAAACCAGATCAACCTCATGTGAAAGACAACCCTCTTCCTCAACACAAAGAAGAAGAGGTCAATATGATTAGTTGGAGCAGTGGAAAAAGTTCCAATTTTAATGGTGAATCATCCAAGACCATGAAAGACGGGGTTGATAAATGGGATTACGCAAAGTTTGAATTTGCTATGGAATGAAAGATGAAAGCTCTTTGTAAGCATGTTGAACAATTTGCAAAACTGGTGATCCATCAGCATCAAGTCACACGTCAGTTAGTCGGCTAGGAGCATGCCTGACTCCTTCATTTTGTTATGAATGCTCCATCATCACCTTCAGAAAGTGAAGCACTAGATGACAAGGTTACGAAGAGAGCAAGTACTAAAGCCCGTAGGGATTTTGCCAATAAAAGGGAATTTACATACCTGGGATAACCTATGGAGGAGATATTTCAGATGCTAATCAACGAAGGAAGAATCACCTCCCTTCTACCTCCAATTAATCCCCATTCAAGACGGTTCAACTCTGACGGAGTATGTCAATATCATTCACATTCTCGCGGTTACAGCACAGAAGAATGCTGGGCACTTCGCCACCTTATTCAGAATCTAATTGACAGCGGTGTCCTGCAGTTGGCAGATGATGACACTGTGCTACTCGAGAGTGGAAATACATGTCCTATTAAATGGAAGGGATTAGTAGCAATTATATCCGCTGAGGCTGATGAGACTGTCGGGCCATTTCACATACAAGCAATTCAACTCAAAGGTGGTGATAATCCTTTGAAAGTGGCTGCACCAGAGCCAATTACTTTACCCTTCAGACCACAGTATCCTGTTGTTAGCCTACACAAAGTCCCATAGAATTATGGAGAAGTTGAAGGATCCACGTCTCGTACTACTGCTACAGTGTCGAAGGAAAATCCACTTTATCTTCCTCAGAGGGTGATGAAGCCCACTATAAAAGCAAAGGGGTAGATTCCCATGGAGAAGATTGAGAAATTCCTCCGCACTATGGGCCATAATGAAGCCAAGGTGGTTCTAAGCTTAAGAGAAGCTCCACATCAAATATCAATACTGGACTTGGTTTTCTCTTCCGATGATCACAGAAAGATCTTATTAAAGGTTTTAGAAGAAGCATACTTACCGAAATCAGTGGATGTGGAAAAATTTTAACACATGGTTGATCACATTTTTAACAACAATGTGATATCTTTCACTGATGATGACATACCGCCCAAAGGGACCGGTTAATGCAAGCCATTGCACATTATAGTTTTGTCCTCCGGGTATATGTTAGCTGGAGTTTTGATAGATGGAGGTTCGTCTTTGAATATCTATCCTTGTGCCACTTTGGTAAAGATGAACGTCAATCTCAAGAGGATCCAAAGTAGCCATACGGTTATCAAAGCTTTTGATGGATCCCGGTGAAATTCTGTATTAGAGATTGAGCTGCCAGTGGAGATTGGTCCAAATACATTCAATGTATCCTTTCACGTCCTCAACATAGATTCAGGATACAGCCTGCTATTGGGGAGACCATAGATCCATATGGCTAGAGTTGTCCCTTCTAAACTTCGTCAACAACTTAAATACATTGTCAACAATAGCTTAGTCAGTGTCAATGCTGAGCCAGAATGTCCTGAACAAGGAGACCTACCAATCATCAGCTTTAATTCAGAAGCTGAGCTGGCCAGTTTTCATACTTTAGAAGTGAGCAACACACAATACCATCCTATTGGAGCGCCACTTCCCGTACCCATGATTTCTGCCGAAGTGATGGCAGCTACCCAAGAAATGATGTCTTTAGGTCATCAGTCTGGACAAGGGCTGGGTAAAAATCAGCAAGGTATTATGCACCCAATAAAAATGTCCAGTCAAACTGGGACAACCAAAGTAGGCTATTCTACCAGTTCCAGTCGTAGGAATCCTCATAAGCATAAGCAGATTCCTCAAGCTCCCGCCACACGGCGATTATCTCCACCTGCAACTCCTAAGCTGATATAGTCTCCGGTAAAGGTTCCAGCCCATGTTATGACTATGTTCTTTCCCAAACCAGTACCGTTTAAAGCAAAAGAGGTCCTGATTCCTGATCCTGAAGGGGAAGATAGGGAACATAAACGTAAATATGACATCGTCCTAATGATGTCAGGCATACGCATCATTGTCCATGATGAACATACAAACATATACACCCTAGACGATGATTGCCCAGATGTTATGGTCATCATTCAAGAAAAGGAGGATGATGACAACCCCTCCATCACTGCAGTCCATTAGGACTTTACCCTCGACAATTGGAGCAGCACTCCATGCATTGGTCGATGAGGGTAAAATGTGTAGAAATCCCTCTGCCCTATAGATAACTTTAATTGCTTACTTTTTTAAACAGTATTAGCAGTTATTTTATCAGTACATGCTAACACTTTTGTATGATTAAATAGTTTTATATATTAAGTGAAAGCATATTTTTTTTCAGGACTCTGAATTTAGATGTGCATGTACTTGCCGATGAGGTGCCTTTTCTCCACAAGGACTGTAACTTTGATGAAAAGTTGGACTCAGACTTGATGGAAATCCAAGAGGACATTGAGATACCTCTGGAGATCAAAGAATGGGTGGAAGACAAATCAAAACCTAACCTTGATCAAACCATTTCTTTTAATCTCGGAACCTTAGAAAGCCCTAAGTTAATCCAGCTTAGTTCAGATCTCACCCCAAACCAACGAAATGACATGGTTGCGCTACTAACTCAATTCCAGGATGTGTTTGCATGGTCCCATGAAGACATGGTGGGTTTGTCCTCTGACATTGTCCTTCATCGCCTTCCATTTAAAGAGGGATTCAAGCCAGTCAGGAAGAAGCTCAGGTAATTGAAACCTAGGTGGAGTTTAAAGGTGAAAGAAGAAATTGTGAAACAATTTCAAGCTGGCATTATCATGGTGTCTACATATCCTGAAAGGATATCCAACATAGTTCCCGTGCCTAAACCGGGAGGAAAGGTTCGAGTTTGCGTGGATTACCGGGATCTGAACAAATCTTGCCTTAAAGATAGCTTTCCCGTGCCATTTATCCACATTCTCATTGACAATACTGCTCAGTACGAAATGTACTCCTTTGTGGATTGCTTCGTGGGGTATCATCGTATTATGGTCGCTGAGGAGGATCGTGAGAAAACTACTTTCATCACGCCTTGGGGAACCATTCGTTATAGACGGTTGTTATTTGGCCTCATCAATGCCGGAGCAAACTATCAGCAAGCTATGATGGCTCTTTTCCACGACTTAATGCACAAAGAGATATAGATCTACGTGGATGACATCATTGTCAAATCCCGAAGGGAGGAAGACCACTTAGACCATCTCAAAAAGCTCTTCAACAGGTTGCATAAGTACAACTTGAAGTTGAATCCAGCCAAGTGCGCCTTTGGTGTTAAATCAGGCAAGTTACTAGGTTTCTAGTCAGCCACAAAGGGATTGAGCTGGATCCCACCAAAATCCAGGCCATCAAGGAAATGCCCATTCCTTAGATAGAGAAGGAAATGCAGAGATTTTTTAGAAGAATCTACTTCATTAGCAGATTCATTTCTCAACTCACAGCAACCTGTGAGCCCCTCTTCAAGTTGTTAAGGAAGAACTCCTTCATGAAATGGAACGATGAGTATCAGAAAGCCTTCCTTATAATCAAAGAGCAGCTGGTTAACCCTCCTATTTTGATAACTCCCAGGGATGATGTTCCCATGTTCATGTACCTTTCCATTAATGACAATGCTATGGGCTGCATGCTGGGACAGAAAGATGATAGAGGCCAAGAACGAGCTATCTATTACCTCAGCAAAAGATTCAGCAGCAGTGAACACAAGTACACTCTAATTGAGAAGACTTGTTGTGCTTTAGCATGGGTTTCCATGAGGTTACAGCATTACCTCCATGGTCACACAACCCATACTGAATATCAGTATGTTGATACTGATATTAAGGAGTATCAGCGAGATAGATCTACACCCGCTGAGGCAAGCCCAACTGAAAAGAGGCAGATCCATCGAATGGCTATAAAATTTTACTTGAGCGGAGATGCACTCTACAAGAGAGATGCAGGATTAGGTCTCTTCAGATGTCTGGACAAGGACTAAGCTCAAAGGCTCATGGATAAGATCCATTACGTAGTTTGTGGCCCACACATGAGCGGCCCCCTACTTATTAAGAAGATACTCAGAATAGGACATTATTGGCTTACGCTTAAAGCTGACTGTGATGATCACGTCAAGAGGTGTTATCAATGCCAAATTCATGGAAATTCCATCCATGCCCCTCTAAGGGAACTCCACAATATGAGTTCGCCATGGCCCTTCTCAATGTGGGGAATGAACATGATCGGGCCCAATGAGCCCAAAGCCAGTAATGGACATCAGTTTATCTTTACCATGATCGTCTACTTCACCAAGTGGGTAGAAGAAGTCTCCTTCCCCAGGGTTACCAAAGAAGTCATCATTACTTTCATTAGAAACAATGTCATTTGTCGATATGGACAACCTGAGGTAATTGTGTCAGACAATGCTAAGAACCTCAACAAAAAAATGATGGAGGAGTTATGCAGTAAATTCCACATCAAACACCTTAACTCCGTCATCTACCGTCCAAAGATGAATGGTGTTGTTGAAGTGGCTAATAAAAACATCAAGAAGATCATGCAAAAGATGTCCGCCAATCATAAAGGATGGCCTGACCTCTTACCTCTGACTTTATTAGCCTATAGAACTTCAATGTGTACCTCCACTGGGGCAACCCCCTACTCATTAGCCTACGGGATGGAAGCAGTGCTCCCCATAGAGGTGGAAATGGAATCGCTCAGAGTGTTGATGGACGCTCAGTTGGATGAAGACCAATGGGTACAAGACAGGTATCACCAATTGTCATTAATAGACGAAAGACGAACTACGTATCTTCCATGGTTAGTTATATCAGCAAAGGATTGCAAGATCCTACAATAGGAAAGTCCAGCTACGGCAGTTTAAACAACTTGACTTGGTTTTAAAGAAGATCATTGACAACCAAGATCAATCCAAGGGAAAATTTTCTCCTAACTGGGAAGGCTCGTTTGTTGTCAAGGAAGTATTGACAGGAGGTGCTCTCAGACTACAAGAAATGGACGGCGATGAATTTCCATAGCTCATCAACTCGGACACCATGAAATGGTACTATGTCTGAGGTTATCATCAAGCAAACATCCTGACTTTGGATCATCAGATCACCAGTCATTCCGATTTTCTAACCCTTTTTACATACTCTTCTGCCCCTCCGGGAAATATACACTTCAAACCAGCAGCCTAGTTTCACCTCATTTCAAACTATTCATATAATTCTGGTTATCCCCCCAGGGATTGAACCTTTCACACCTGCATTTTGTCCCAAACATGGGATCAAACTTTCTTTTCCCTGCAGTATAGTTTACACATGGGATTCAGACTTCTCTTCGGCTGCAAATCGTCCTAAGGGGAAAACTACATCGACCTGATCTCCCCGATACCCGGGAGTACGTAGGCAACCATATTCTATATCGCCCGATCACAATAAAAAAAACAATAAAAACATTTCTACCTTTCTCTACAAAAACAAAAACACGAATAATTCTACACCCTTCTTCATCAATAAAGCTTCTACACCCATTTACACCCTTCACATTCAGCATTGAACCTCTTACACAAGGTTTGAATTACACAGACCTGATCTCCTCTTCAATAGGAATACATAGGCAATCATTTATGGTTCGGTCTAACCCCCTACCAGAACAAAAATACTTGTCACACAACGTAATGGGATCAAATTTCAATCCACCACATTTCATCGGCTTTAGACCAAAGGGATGGAACTACCTAATCTCTCCTCACAAATAGAAGATTCGGCGATCATCTAAGCTGCGGTTGTGCCTCAAAGAGCAATACCAATCCATAAGAGATGGAACTAATTGGGCTCCTCTTAAATAGGAGTAATGGCGACCATCTGTGGTGCGGTCAATCTCAGAGAGGAAAAGCCACACTCCTCTCCAAATTTCCATACAGAAACCAGTCCCAAGACACCAAAGATGGTAGTGATACACACAGATCAATGATCAGTTCTAAGAAATCCTGCGACGTCTCACTGTCCACACATCAAGGATGAGTTCAGAATGCATCAAGATCACAAGCCCTGAAGAAACAGGCAAATATCAAGCAAGTATCAAGGCACAACAGAAAGGGAAGTGAATCAAAATATATTTCCCTGCCATATATAATAATGTTTGATATATACAATATGTGTTGTACATGACAAAATGACTAAGCTAGTCTGTGCAGGAAAATGCAAGTTTATCTACGGATCTTTGTGTATATGGACTATCAGATCTAACATAGCATCCCTCTCCGAATAAGGAGGTAACACTGCAGCTCCTGCCCAATGGTATCTACACGAGCTAGCAGATCCGAGGCCAACTGCATGGTGGCATGATGTTCATCAATGTAAGCACTCATATCGGCAAGGATGTCAGTCGTAAGGGAACTCACTGAAGTACTATCTGTGACGGCCACATCCTGGACAGATAGGGAAGCATCTCGTTCTATAATTAATGCATCTCTAGCTAATATGGACTCGTCTCTCCCATAAAGAGCTGTCAACATTAAGTCCCTAGCTTGATCCCTCTCAAATGTCATTAGATGTAGACTCTGCTCCAGATACTATGCTGAATGCTGAATCACAGTAGCACTCATAGTGGGAGAATCCATCACAAATGCTGGTAACCCAGCAATCAAATCCTCCTCGATGGGAATATCTGTCTCTTCCACAGACTCCTTATCGTCAAAATCAATCCTCTGCACTGTAGATACTACCGCAGGCGATGCAGTCTCTATCTCCATCCATACAGAATACTCTGCAGAACAACTCGGATGGCTGACAGAAAACTCAGCTAGCTCACACTGATCCCAACAAGCATACAACCTGGATCTATCCTCTGATGATAAGTGGCGAGAAGTGAAGCGCTGACTCGATGCCCCCTCAAACGGATGGAAGTCCTGGAACTAGTCAAATTGACACATCACGACCAGTGGGTGGTAAGTGATTATTCTTCTCAAACTAGCCAGAGGGAGATAATCCATGCCCAGAGCATGAGTGATGAAGCTGTAGGGTGAGCTAAGTCATGAACACAGTAATATAGCAAATGGATCTTCAATCCCTACCAGGAAAGCTGACCAAGATGCAACATCTATACACTCCGCAAGCTGAAAGGAGTATAACATGGCTATATCATGGGTGAAACAATACCTATGCCATCTGAAAGTGCCAATCAGTCTCAAGTGTGACATAAACCACACATACAGCATGACCAAGCTGCCTGTAAACACTCCCGTCGGATAAGTGCAGCAGTATGTGGATGACCTCAGAGTCTCTACTATAATCATCGGTACAATGGTGTGACCCTCCCTGAGAGCTCTCACTGTCATGATAACTCCTATATCCAACTCATCCATGTACCGTGGCATGTATACATACGAAAGTACGCACAATAGCAGTACATCTACTCTGGCCAAACGCCAATGATCCTCTGGTGTGGTGAAGTCCCCGGAATGCCGTGTATAACTATCCTCATAGCCAAATCTGTCAAATAGGAAATGCTGGGATATCACGTGACTGAATGTGAGCTCATCCTGCACCACCCTACGCCTCAAGCTAGTAAGGGTCATGAACTGCCTACTCATGTCTCCTATCGCCATATGCACGCAAAGTCTATTCAGTGGTAGCATTGTTAAACGCGCATTCTCCTCCAGAGTAGGAGTCAACTCCTGGGTCCCAAATCGGAAAACCTGTCTCGCCGATACCCAATGCTCTAGCATGCCCTCCACGAATCCTGTGGGAACCTAAAACATTAAGAGGGTTATAGTATACTGCAACAGCTGATCTATAGTCACCATGTCTGATGGTGACATACTATCACACCACGATAGCAAACCAGATGCCACCAATAATGGTGGGGTATGATCAATACGGCTAACTGTCAAAGAAGACATCTGTACGGGCCGTGTCATAAGACCATCCAGGGGTCAATGCTGAATATCTCTGGACATACATACATATACATAACATAATAACATGCATGATATAATAGATGGCAATATGATATAGGGAATGGATAACTGTACATACATTCCTAAGTATATCATCATCTAATACATCTCTGTACAACTAAAATACAGGGAAATGGGGTGAAAATGCCCTACAACTAATAGAGGCCTATCAAAAGATATAACGAAAATGGGGCGAAACTACCCAATTTCTAACAGAGGCCTATCAAATGAGATAACGAGAATACATCAGAAGAAGACAATGATGTTAATGCCTACATCATCAATCCTGTCCATCTGATGTAACTCCTCCTGAGTCACTGGATCTCTATCCATAGGGATGTCAGGCCTATACAAGGGAGGATCTGCACTGGTAAAGCCATATGGATCACCTGAGGGGCCAGTGCCAGAGCTGGAAGGATCAAAAGTATCTGCCTCTGAAGGATCTTTGCCTAAGTGCCGGATAAAGAAATGTATCCCGGTCCAATCGCCGTCAAATCAGCTAATTGTGTCACATGAGTCGGATCTCCATACACATCACTAACCAATCCGTCATCATCACGAATCTTGGAACCATATCCCCCACAAACTGAGTGGCGCGGGTCTGGGCTCCAATGGTACGAGTGAACCACTAATGCTGGAACATCTCCTGAGTGCAGGGACTGTGACGCCCCCAAATTTGGGTATCTTCCAACACGACATATGGTGCTACACGGTACTCATAACTATACAATCATTCCATTGAAACACAACATAATGAATGTATTAACTATCTTCTTATTACAATCAAAGTGAAATCCTTTCCCAGTTTCATAAATCGATTACATTATTTGTTGTTCGTAAGTATAATACATACAACCATACTAATCTATTACAAGATGGCTAACTATCCATCTTAGCCTTGCCCTTGTTTCTCTTAGCATTTTCAGTATGCTCGGCTCTAACTGCAATCATTTAATTCACGCAATAAGTGAGCATAACAAGCTTAACAAGTTTAACAAAGAATAATATGAATAACACATTCGTGAATTATATGAAAATCTTCCATAACTGAACAATTAGTCATGAAGTATTATAAACATTAATACTTAACAATTCATAACATCAATTCCCAAAGTATATATTAGTTTAGGAATTCTGAACCGGTCGAAAGACAATGAACAGTATCTTTCTGTTTTCATACTTGAAAAGGACATCACAGCACTAAGGATGTACATCCGGCATTTCTTACGAGCACTTCTAGGTGATCAGCCTATAGTACTCTATATTGATCAACATTCATCCATTAAACGTATTTACGTTTAAGTTTTGGCAAACTCGCGTGCCCATCGAATAATCGATGAAAAATACTTTTATTTGTTCATAAACAAACTTACCTTTGAATTCGTACCAAATACTTGGCATAGGATAGCATTATTATTTCTATATAGAAAGATATGTATATAAATCAATCTATCCCTTACAAATAGTCTAGCCGAGCCCAAAATAGGTATACATCACCTATTCATTAAGAAGTCGCCAAATACATGGCATGTAATACAAATACAATCTTAAATATACAACAATTTATTAACACTTCGTGTGAGTTTTAATACTAAAATATTCAATTCTTCTTATCAATATCCACTCTCGAATAAGTCCTCATTATATTTATTATCACACTATTTCAAATGTAATAGTGAGGACTACTAACACACCTATCTCGAGTCGCCACTCCGCTCCCCGACTAGTCCCTACGCTCTCAAAATAAGTCCTCATTCATTTTTATTATCAAGAGAATAAAAGGAAAGAAAGGGTGAGCTCAACTAGCCCAAAGAAGAAATATTATGACTAAGATAATGATAATGCAAAATAAATTATCATTAGCCTTCAACAATGTTAAACCGATAAAATACAATAGACATCAAGTTTAATCGCAGCAATGAACAAGCAATCCATTAAAAGAGTCAAGTAGAGAATAAAATCTACTATCTTTTATGATTTAAAAAGTTTTTCATCACTTTTATCGCCGAGACTCAAATTTTTAATAAATAATCCACATCATCCCCGCACTACTACGCCAAGGATATTCATTAGGTCACGACCACAAATTATCCATGCACTACGCGCCAAGGATATTCGTGTATTCATCAATGGTCATGATCATGCCAACAATCGCCCATCAATGCACTACGGGCCAACGAGGACTTTTACCACATCATTTGTAATATTACGGCCATGATTATAATCAATAATCCATGGTCATAATCATACCAAGTCCATCCATGCACTACAGCCACGTATGACTTTCAAAAAAATATAAACATGAGGATGATGACAATGATATAAGAATTCAATAAAACAAGTTCAAGAATTAATTTATTCAGAACTAATAAATCCAAATTGTCAACATGATACTTTTGTAGAGTAAAATTCAAGAATGCTCGTAAGAATATTTCCATGAAAAGATATCGATGAAGCGCAAATATCAAGGATATTCCACTAATTTCATGGAGTATATAAGTCAAAACTTTAACCAACCGAGTATAATAAAGAATGGAATAACAAAAGAAATCACCATGCATGCGGTACAGCATGTACAAAGTTATTCCAATAGTAATAATAAATAATGGAACTGTGTCAAAGCAAAATTGCGACCGGATGTGTGATATTCCAATGTAATAATAAAGAATGAAATAACAACAGTAAATCACCATGCACGCAGCTTTGCATAGATGTGTTATTCCAATGTAATAATAAATAACGGAACCAGTCCCAAGAAAAAACGCATGCATGTGATATTCCAATGTAATAATAAAATGGAATCAGTCCAACAGAAAAACGCATGCATGTGATATTCCAATGTAATAATAAAGATTTTAACCAGGTCCCACAGAAACGCATGCATGCATGTGATATTCCAAATGTAATAATAAAGAATGGAATAATGTAAGAATTTCACCAAGTATAGGTAGCTCACAGTATACAAAAGTTATTCCAATGTAATAATAAAGAATGGAATAATGTAAGTTCTCTTCATGAATACAAAAGAAATAATACCCTTACCTTAGAATAAAGTCGGATACTAGAATAGAAATGTAGCAGTATTTCTTCTTCTTTTCTCTCTATAATTTCTCTCTATAATAAATGCTCTATAGCTTTGGTGAATTGGTGAGAAATGAAGGAAGAATGAGCTTCTATTTATAAAAAATATAGTTTCGATAATCAGACGCTTTTGGGGCTCAAAAATTACAAAGACAATACCTCCAACTTTTCTTTCATTTTTAATTTAGTCCCGCAAGTATTATCAAACTTGCACCACCTCCCCTAATAGTAAATAATGTGAATCAATAGTTCAATCATGTGAATCAATAGTTATAATCATGTGAAAATATATGAAAATACAAGATAAGACCTCCATCTATACCTCCTTTTTAACTTAGTCATGCAAGTATTATCAATCTTGCACCAACTCCCCTAATAGTAAGTGAATGTGACTCAATAGTACACACATGTGAATAAATAGTTATATAAGTATGTGAATTAGTAGCAATTAATTTTTCATTTATCCGATAAATTACCCGACTTATCAATATAACCCCAAGACATCAATTATCATCGGAATAGATGTCGATTTCAACTAACATCAATAATCCCAACATAATAGAACTATTAAATTCATCTTTAATCAAGACAAACTTATTCATTATTAATATCATAACTCACAATATTTAACAACCGTGTCGCTCCTGTGAGAAAGAGGGGCTTTCCAATAAGGATTTCTCCCTATCGCGCGCAATTAGTGACCAAACCTCTCCTCGCGTAACTTCTAGACATTGTAAATATTGCAATTTAATAATATGAATAACTTTGTCATCTCAATTATTGATTTAATAATATATCATATAATGCGTATGATATCGTGACAATAATCGAATCAATAATACGAGAGATATGATGCAACAATTCATCGTAATAATAATTGAGTATAACCGAGTGACTTTCACGTAAGCATCAATAATCAATACCGTGGTGCTACTATGCAACCACGCCAGACATCGCATTTCTTTTACTATCGAGTAGTTCAACAAAGATTAATCAGTAAAACTTCCGCCGTTATTTTCATAAAATATTTTTGTCATTTTTTCAATCCGACAATAATAATTTTCAGGGTCCACCAATGATCAGGCCATCATATTATAATATTCCCTCGCTAAAACGAATATTCCCCACCAATCTAATATAATATAACAACTTGCATACTTTTGTAGAATTTATAAATATTACCCACAACTATAACATTATAACAAATTCATTCCATAATATCAAAAATGATAATTATAGAAAAATCATCTTTATTCATAAAAGTGGGGTCTTACAACCTCCCTTCTTATGAAATTTCGCCTCAAAAATTAGGGTACATACTGTATATGTCAAGAGGTAAGGATACCTTGATTTCATTTCAGATTCTAACTCCTGTGTCATTTCCTCAACATCGTGGTTCCTCCATAAAACTTTCGACTTGAGGTATCACTCGAGCGTAGAATATGTTCCTTCTTATCCAAGATTTGAACAGAACCTCTTCATACGTTAAATCTTCCGCTATTTCGTCCGGTTCTAACTCAATAATGTGGTTCGGGTCTTTCACATATTTACGTAATATGGATATATGAAAAATGTTATGAACACGAGACATACTCAAGCAGAAAGCGAGTCTATAAAGCTACATATTCCCTACTCGATCGAGGATTAAAATGGGCCAATGAATCGAGGATCGAGCTTTCTCTTTCCAAATCTCGAACTCCTTTCCATGGAGCAACACGTAATAAACACATGATCTCCAACATCAAATTCCACGCCTTTTCGATGAAGATCAAGATAACTCTTTTGTCGATCTTGTGAGGTTTTTATACGTCACGGATCATTTGAATCTTTTTCCGTAGTCATACGCACTCAACTCGTCCCAACAACGTTGCTTCACCCACCTCATCCCAAAGATATACCGAGAACGACACTTTCTTCCATACAACGCTCGAATGGAGCCATGCCAATACTTGATTGATAATCGTTGTTGTAGGAAAACTCCACCAATGGTAAGAACTTGTCCCAACTTCCTCAAGTCAAGGACACAAAGTCTTAATAAATCTTCAAGAGTTTGAATAGTCCTCTCTCGATTGTCCGTCCGTCTCGAGGATGATATGCGTCAACTAAATCGTAAACTGCGCCCATAGCTTTTTGCAAACTAACCCAAAATCGTGAAGTGAATCTTGGGTCTCGATCGTAAACTATGGATACCGCATACCATGCAATCTTACAACCTCATTTATGTACATACGAGCAAGACGCTCGCTCAGTGTATAAGTTTCTCAGATAGGTAAGAAATGAGCGACTTGGTCAATCTATCAACAATGACCCAAATCAGCATCTACGCCTTGAGAAACCTTGGGAAGACCAAGAATCTAAATCCATGGTAATGTGCTCCCACTTCCATTCGAATTTCAAGTGGTTGCAATGGACCTTTTGGTACTTGATGCTCCACCTCGACTCGCTGACAAGTTAAACACCTGAGATAAAACAACGCTTATCTCCTCTTCATATTGCCCCACCAAAATGTATGTCAAGATCATGATACATTTTGGTACTCCTGTGATGGATTGCAAACTGGTGTGTTGTGCGCTCCATCATGATTTTATACTTTAAATCGTGGTCGTTAGAACACAAAGTCCGGAGTCGACTCAAAGTATTCCTTCTTCATCGATTCTTGCTCCTAAGATATAGCACCTTCTTGCACTTTCTTCCTCATACGACATCACCCTGTGTCCGTAATTTGAGCAACTTTTAACTTTATCGATTAAAGTCTGGTTCTACTCAGATATTCGCCATCATCACGTGGGTCCCCGGAGTCTTTATCTCTATCTCCATCCTTTGCAAGTCATACAAAATGGGCTCTTTCATTGACAATATCGCACTCTGCAGATCAAGATATGATCTTCTACTCAACGCGCACCTACCACGCTCGCTTTTCCAAGATGGTATCGATGGTATGATCATAATCTTTCAATCAGTTCAAGCCAACGTCATTGTCACATGTCGAGTTCCTTTTGAGTGAAGAAATATTTCGAGGCTTTTTATGATCCGTAAAGATCTCCACTTTCTCCCCATACAAGTAATGCCTCCAAATCTTTAGTAAAAAACGATCGCCGCTAACTCTAGATCATGAGTAGGATAATTCCTCTCATATTCTTTTGAGTTGTCGAGAGGCATAGGCTATGACTTTTCCCATGTTGCATGAGAACACAACCTAACCTTTTGCTCAAGCATCATCAGAGATGACAAATCCTCCGAGCCGATGGATGGTATTGTCGTAACAAAATAAATAAGTCTCTCTCGAAGTTCTTGAAAACTCTTCTCACATTCTTCGCCTCCAACCGAATTTTGTATCTTTCCGAGTCACCGAAGTTAATGGAGAGTAATGATTCGAGAAAATCCTTCCATTAATCTCCGATAATAACCAACTAAGCCGAGAAAGCTACGATTTTGGCCATCGATTTGGGTTGCTCCCCACTTTGAATAGCTTCAATCTTTGTCGGGTCAACAGATATTCCATGACTTGATACTACGTGCCCAAGGAATGCTACTTCCTCAAGCCGTAACTCGATTTCTTCAACTTGGCATAAAGCTTATATTCACGAAGCTTTTTGAGTATCACCTCAAGTGTTGCTCATGATCTTCACTACTTTTGAATAAATAAGGATGTCATCAATAAAGACGATCACAAAGTGATCCAAATATTCCTTGAATACTCTGGCTCATCATATCCATGAAGGCAAAGCAGGAGCATTAGTCAATCCAAAAGACATGACTAGGAATTCATAATGCCCGCATCTAGTTCGAAAAGTCGCCTTTGAATATCATCTGCTCTAATCTTCAATTGGTGATATCCTAACGAAGATCAATCTTTGAAAAGAATTTGGCGCCTTGAATCGGGTCAAACAGTCATCAATACGCGGGCAATGGGTACCTATTTTTGATGGTGACATGGTTCAACTCCCGATAATCAATACAAAGTCGATACTCCCATCTTTCTTTTTCACTTAATAGTAACATGAGCACCCCAAGGAGAAGTACTAGGACTAATGAAACCGATGTCTAACAATTCTCGTAATTGGGTCTTTAACTCCTCAAGTTCAATAGAGCCATTCGACATGGGCTTTGAAATAGGTTTTGTACCGGGTTCAAGGTCGATACAAAATTCAATTTCACGCCTCGGGGTAGGCCAGAAGTTCTTCGTGGAATACGCCAGAAATTCATTAACAATAGAAATATCATTCAAAACCGATTTATTTTTATTTAGATTCGTGATATGAGCTAAGAAAGCTTCGACATCCATTTTTCAATAAACGAATAGCTTTATGGCTTCGAGATGATAGTGATTGATTTTAATGGTTTGGTTGTTGAATTTCATAATAATAGGGTTGGTTAGAATATGAAAGCTAACAACCTTATTTAAAATAATCAATTTTTGCATGATGAGTAGTTAACCAATCAATCCCTAGAATTACATCAAATGCAAGTATTTTCAATGAAATAAGATCGATGTGTAATGTGAGGGTACCGATTTGAACTAAACAAGACTTATAAACAAGTGGATGTAATGAAGGTTTCTCCCAATGGAGTTTCAACAGATAAGTCAAAGTCCAATTTCTCCTGAGTCAAATTTAAACGTTGAGCGCAAGTAGAGAAATAAAAGAATGGGTAGAACCCAGATCAAATAAGGTATATACTTCGCTAGAGTTTATGATAAGCTTACCCGTGATGACCTCGCTCGTTCCTTGCTTTTTTCGGGAGGTCACAACAAACGCCTCCTTGAACTACCGATTTTGTCTTGTTTGGGATGGCCTTTGATGCCTCCATCCCACCGGACTTGTCTTCTGCACACGACAAAAAATCGGGCCAGTGTGACCTTCTTCCACATAAATTATAACACGCTTTGAGGCATCGCGCAATTTGGACCGATGTGTCCCTCCCTCCACATTTGAAGCATACGATAGGTGGTCATTCTCCTTCCTTAACGACAATGTGCCGATGTCGACGCCTTTCCATCATTGTTGAATCTCTCTTCTTGAAATGTCCATTCTTATTGTTTTGGCCATGATTACCATCAAGTGGTTACCATTTTCGCATGTTGATTCCTCCACGCTTATTGTCACCGCTTCACGATCGCTTTCACCGGTATTATCATTTCATTTTTACCGCTTCTTTTGGTCAGGTTGACTCATTATCGCGCTTCCAATAATCGAGCCCTATTAACAACATCCAATACAAACACGCTTTATGAGAGATAAGATATCGACGTATCTCTGTTTCAAACCTCTTAGAAACATTCGTGGTCATTCTCTCCTCATTATCAACCAAATGGGACGCAAACCGGACAACTCGGCAAACAAACTTGGCTTTCATCGCGACACACTGGCCATGTTGTTTTGTTCCAGCTTTAATGAACTCTACCTCTTTCATGTGATTTAATACTTTCTTTGAAAGTACTTGTCGTTGAACAGCTTCGAACTTCTCCCAAGACATCTTCAAGGCGGCAGTTGAGTACGCTTTTATGCAGATTCCCACCAAGAATCTCCCGCCGCGCGCAATATGAAGGTGCAAAAAAGGAACCTTTTGCTCTCTGAGCATCCCAAGACATCAAATATCTTGTTGATCCGCTTTATCCATGTCTCCGCCTTTAAGTGGTTTTGCTCTCCAAAAACTCCGTGGTCCCAGCTCCGAACTGCTTTGGTGGTGACCATCTCCGAGAGTTGCCTGTTGTTTCCACCGCATTTTGGACAGAGCCGCCTCACCGATGTTGCATGAATTACATGAAGCCTCTCTAACATTCCATCGCTCATCATTTGGTCGTTGTTGTTGTTTGCATGAGGATTGTCGCCTCCCGATGCACATTGTCTCGGTTATCGATCCGTGGAGACTCAATGGCTCTCCTCGTGGCTCCATTGATGTTCTCAACATTCTGATGCCATTTTCAAATATCGTCACAAAACAAGGGTTAATTAACATATCACATATTATCCCTATACTACTCGACCGACCAATTAAATACCAAATAAACTTAGGTAGGTCATACTATAAGAAATTCCCCCGCTCTCCCTCCTAGTTCTTGTCTCACATCTTAGCCAGGATCATATCCCTAAGCTTTGATAATTAATCGTGACGCCCCCAAAATAGGTATACATCACCTATTCTCGAGTCGCCAAATACATGGTATGTAATACAAATACAATCTTAAATATACAACAAGAGTCATGAGTTTTAATACAAATATTGTCTTCTGCATAATATCCACTCTCGTAATAAGTCCTCATTACATTTATTATCACACTATTTTATAGAATAGTGAGGACTACTAAGACACTATCTCGGACCGTCACTCCGTTCCCCGACTAGTCCCGGCTACGTTCTCATTTCCTGAAGAGAACAGTGAAAGAAAGGGTGAGCTCAACTAGCCCAGTAAGAAATATTATGACTAAGATAATGCGTAATAAATTATCATTAGTCTTCAACAATGTTAAACCGATAAAATACAATAGACATCAAGTTTAACTCGCAATGAACAAGCAATCCATTAAAAGAGTCAAGTAGAGAATAAAATCTACTATCTTTTATGATTTAAAAGGTTTTTCATCACTTTTTATCGCCGAGACTCAAACTTAATAAATAATCCACATCATCCCAAGACTACTACCAAGGATATTCATTAGTGGTCACGACCACAAATTATCCATGCACTACGGGCCAAGGATATTCGTATTCATCAATGGTCATGATCATGCCAACAACTCGTCCATCAATGCACTACGGGCCAATGAGGACTTTTACCACATCATTTGTAATATTACTACCATGATTACACCAATAATCCCTCGGTCATAATCATACCAAGTCCATCCATGCACTACATGTGCCACCATAGATGACTTTCAAAAAAATATAAACATGAGGATGATGACAATGATATAAGAATTCAATAAAACAAGTTCAAGAATTAATTTATTCAGAACTAATAAATCCAAATTGTCAACATGATACTTCTTTGTAGAGTAAAATTCAAGAATGCTCGTAAGAATATTTCCATGAAAAGATATCGATGAAGCGCAAATATCAAGGATATTCCACTAATTTCATGGAGTATAGAAGTCAAAACTTTAACCAACCGAGTATAATAAAGAATGGAATAACAAAAGAAATCACCATGCATGCTGCAGATTGCAGACAGAAAAGTTATTCCAATGTAATAATAAATAACGGAACCAGTCAAAGCGAAAATTCGCACCGATGTGATGATATTCCAAATGTAATAATAAAGAATGGAATAACAATGTAAATCACCATGCATGCGGTATTCAGATGATGATTGTTATTCCAATGTAATAATAAATAATGGAACCAGTCCGCGTGAAAAAATTCATATGATGATGATATTCCAATGTAATAATAAAGATTTTAACTGTGTCCTACAGAAATGCATGCATGTGATATTCCAATGTAATAATAAAGAATGGAATAATGTAAGAATTTCACCAAGTATAGGGTAGATCACAGATAAAAGTTATTCCAATGTAATAATAAAGAATGGAATAATGTAAGTTCTCTTCATGAATACAAAAGAAATAATACCCCTTACCTTAGAATAAAGTCGGATACTCGAATAGAAATGTAGTACTTTCTTCTTCTTTCTCTCTATAATTTTCTCTATAATAAATGCTCTATAGCTTTGGTGAATTGGTGAGAAATGAAGGAAGAATGAGCTTCTATTTATAGAAAAATATAGTTTTGATAATTGCACATTTTGGGGCTCGAAAAATTACAATACAATACCTCCAACTTTTCTTTCATTTTTAATTTAGTCCTGCAAGTATTATCAAACTTGCACCACCTCCCCTAATAGTAAATAATGTGAATCAATAGTTCAATCATGTGAATCAATAGTTATAATCATGTGAAAATATGAAATACAAAGATAAGACCTCCATCTATACCTCCCTTTTTAACTTAGTCATGCAAGTATTATCAATCTTGCACCAACTCCCCTAATAGTAAGTGAATGTGACTCAATAGTACACACATGTGAATAAATAGTTATATAAGCATGTGAATTAGTAGCAATTAATTGCTCATTTATCCGATAAATTACCCGATTTATCAATATAACCCCTGCACATCAATTATCATCTAATAGATGTCGATTTCAACTAACACCAATAATCCCAACATAATGGAACTATCAAATTCATCTTTAATCAACACTAACTTATTCATTATTAATATCATAACTCACAATATTTAACAACCTGTGTCGCTCCCAAGAAAGAGGGGCTTTTCAATAAGGATTTCTCCCTATCATCAGCAAGTAATTAGTGACCAAACCTCTCCTCGCGTAACTTCTAGACATTGTAAATATTGCAATTTAATAATATGAATAACTTTGTTGCCTCAATTATCGATTTAATAATATATCATATAATGCGTATGATATCGACAATAATCTGACAATAATCTAATCAATAATACGAGAGATATGATGCAACAACCATCAGTAGTAATAATTGAGTATAACCGAAAGTGACTTCTCACGTAAAAGCATCAATAATCAATACCATGCTGCTACTACGCAACTAACGCCAGACATCGCACGAATTTTACTACCGAGTAGTTCAACAAAGATAAACTGTAAAACTTCCCGCCGTTATTTTCATAAAAATATTTTTGTCTTTTTTCAATCCGACAATAATTTTGCTGTCTTGGGGTCCACTAATGATCATTTGCGTCTGTGCATTTAATATTCCTCGCTAAACGTAATATTCCCCACCAATCTAATATAATATAACAATTTTTTGAACATACTTTGTAAAATTTATAAATACTACCCACAACTATAACATTATAACAAATTCATTCCATAATGAAACCAACATTTCAAGTCTCAAGACAACTTTCGACTATTAATGTCTACGTTTTTGACGCTTAACGCCTAATTCCAGAAATTCGCCATAACAAAATTAGTGGATTGCTTCAAAAATGATAATTATAGAAAAATCATCTTTATTCATAAAAGTTGGGGTCATCGGTTCGATCCACTGCTCGCTTTCTTGGATCGGGCTTAATTAAACATAATGTTGGGCCTTAACTTGGGCTTAAACACATAATTCATTGGGCTTGATTACTCACTTACTTGGGCTTGATATAATCCAAATCCAATTGAATTATACTAAGTCTTAAACTCCAAGTCCAATACACCAATCGTATTCTACACTTATAATTCACGTATTCTCTTCGTATAATACTCGTACAATAATTGTATTGTACATCGTATTAAAACTTCACACTATACTCGTATACTAAATAGTATCACACTCATATAACGTACGCATAATCATCATAATTCATTATACGTATCTCATTTCCTTCTCAGAAATCATTCTTCTCAACCCTTATGTTTTTAAGTCCGCAGGCGAAAACTTCGTTTGCCATAAATAAAATATTATTACATATTTCATCTCGTCTTCATATTCTATCATTATGCGTTTCTTAGAATTTCAAACTTAATTCCCGAGCAGAAATGGATGAATAGTGTTTTTACGGGAATTTCTCGGAAAACATTTATTTTTGTCTTGGAAATTCAAAATAATTAATTCTAGCACATAGCCAGAATACTAACCACATCCGCACATTCTAGGTCATAGAACGACCTTCACATAGCTTACTCGCATAAATAATCAATTAAATTCATTTAATTCACATAATCAAATAAAAATTTAATTCTCATATAAATCTGATTTTCTCGGGCGTTATAGGGACCCTCTGATAATGTAAAACCGTCAACACCCAACAATGGGATATCAATGACGGGTGACTGCGAAACAAGCCAATAACACCTAGCAGGAGGCAAGATCGATATATGAATCTCTCCTGTGGTGCTCCTAATAGCACACTCTCCTAAGTAGAGCTCCCATCCTCCATCTGTGAAGAGAGGAATCCTACGGGTGGAAATCACGTGCTCAACTCCAGTCGAGTAACCATCCTCAAATCCAATGCTTGAATGATCCCTAGAGTAGGGAACCCACGTGATGACATCCGTTGTCAACAACTCCAACTATAGGCGGCAATGAGTGAAACCCTCTGCAACAGGGACCTCCGCCAGTATGGAATGATGTCATCTCCGTCCTCTTGGATAGGTATCTAAGCCTAACACACTCACAGGACGTAAACATGGAAACCTCTCATAGGCCCAGAACTGTCGATGTAAAGACACACATATGCTGTCAGTTAACACTCTTAACCTGTACATGGGAAAAGACTAGAGAAATACTCACCAGCAATAATGGGTAGAATCCTAACCAAGCCTCGGTCAAGCCCTGCGAGCGCATTCGCATTCCCCTGAGGAAGTAGGCAAAGGTTAAGGAACCTCAATCATATTCTCCAATATTATCCACGTGTCGAGTGGCGCTGATCAAACCGAAGGACACCATAGAAGAGTTATCTGCTATGAAGCAGCCCCTAATGATCATCAAGAACAATCACCGAAGAATGTGATCCCTAACTCTCACATCATCGGGTATGGGCTCACTCAACAGCCCGCTCATAGCATCTACGCTCAAAGGACCAGTACGAACAGTCCTGCCCTTGAGCGCCTCCGTCGCAACTCCTAGGAAGGATTTGACGGAAGTTGGGGTAATATCCACCGTAAAAGGCACTGGTACCCCTCCAAACTTCATACCTGTGATAAACCGCCAATCCATCAGCATCATCATCACCTCACAATCCAGCAAATGGAGTCACTGAGTCTGGTGAAACCAGCGCTCAGATAATGCCCTGAGGTAACCCCAGGGATAACGACGGGGAAGGATGGAAAAGAACGTCCTGAATCCTCAGCCATGTACAATCGCTCTATAGTCATTATGCAAAGCCTAATACATAGAGTGGATGCTGAACCAGTTCCCTCGAGGCTGTGTAAAGCCAGGAACCTACATCAAATATAGATCAACATCAGAATCCTTGACTCCTCATCAATAGGAAAGAAGGAAGATTAAGATCTAACTTTATACCTCGTTTGCGTGCATGTAAATTAAAGGGTATCAACTCAAATCACCCAGAAGCTCTGGGTTCGCTACCTGAATGCCTGGAAAACTCCTACGGGGAACAGATATAGCAGGAGCGGGAGTCTCAACCTGTACATCCTCCTCAGCATCCTCAACATCGGGCACATCAACCTGGACTGGACGTATCACCGCCTCCACCAAACGATGAGGCTGTCTAACAGAACGGGGTCGAGGCACTTTAGAAGCCCTTCTCCGTACACCAGAAGTGGACAATAAGTCTCCAAATCACCTTAGAAAGGGTGTGGTAAATTCTTATTTGGAGCTTTTCAAAATGCATTTTTATGACTACATGCATGCATGCATTATTTTAACACACATCTACAATAGAGTTAAAAATGCATAACTACCCAATGCCTACATTTTGAAATTTTTTTGCCATATTCCCCTTTGTAAATAGGACTATCCACATGCACATAGGCATGACTAGGTGGCCATTCAGTAGCACACCTACCCACAGTTATATACATTCTACATGCATTAATACATCATAGTAAAAAATCTGTAAGTGTAGTCTAATTACTATGATTATTTTACTTTTTAACCTTTACTCATTTGTCCTCAAATAGGATAAGAAATGACAGTAAAGGTGCCAATTTGACTGTTTAAAAATTCAAATTTTTTTCACATCATTATGTTCATCATGGTTTAATACAAACATTTACTATGTTGAATATTTTTTATAAAGTCATATCAGTATGCATATTCACTACTATCTGTCTAGATGCATTTCATGTGATAAGTCATTTTCCAACGGATAGAAACTGGAAAAGAATACACGCATACGTTACCAGGACAGTGTAGAACACTTTTACGGTGATAGAATTTATAGAAAGTCGCCCGAACTCAGCAGATCTAAAGAAGAGCTCTCAGATTTCCTTCGCGGCGCAACTTGAAAGTGACTTATAAAAGCAACATGCAGGCTTTATGTGACGCCCCCAAAATAGGTATACAACACCCATCCTGAGTCGCCAAATGCATGGTACAGAAAGTAAACTACAACTTCAATAATACAATTGTCGTGCAAAATACGACAACACATACTGTGAGTTTAAATACAAATATTGTCTTCTAGACAATATCCACACTCAAATAAGTCCTCATTACAATTATTCATACATTATTTTTAGAAAAATAGTGAGGACTGCTAAAACATCTTTCTAGAACCATCACTCTATACCCCGACTAGATCCTGCTATGATCTCACCTCCTGAGAAGAAAAATGGAACAAAAAGGAAAAGGGTGATCTCAACTAGCCCAATAAAGAATATTATGACTAAGATAATATACAACAAATTATCATTAGTCTTCAACATGGAAAAATCTGATATAATACAATAGACAACATATTTTAGATCAACAACTACAGCACAAACAACAATCCATTAGAAGAGTCACGTAGAGAATGAATTCTACTATCTTCTAAGATTTAAAAGTTCATCATCAATATTTTATCCCTGTAACAACAATCAATATACATCTTTAATCAAATATTCATCTTTGCACCTGTGCCAAAGATATTCATTTGTATCACCAATTGGTCATGCTCATCTCAACACTGTTCATCTTTGACTACGGGCGAGAGATATTCATCGATTAATCATTCATCTTTGCTACATGTGCCAAAGATATTCAAGAATATCATCATTTAAAGATCGAGGATGATGAAAAATATTTTTTAAAAAAAATGAATCTAGTGAGACAGAAGGACAAATATTAGGGATTCATATTACAGCTTATCCAAGATCAATAATACTTTATAATAACCAATTGAGAAGCAGAATTCAAAAATAAAGATCAAAACATGGATACAATCAAAGATAGTAACCATAATAGACATCTTGGACAAAAAGGAAAATTTTTATTTTTCGGTGAATAGTGCCGTATTCGTGAATAGTGTCGTATACGTGAATAATGCTTTATATGTGAATAGTAACCCCGACACAAAAGTTCCAAATTTGATTAAAAAGTTCAAACCAATATTTTGGCATAATGATATTGAAGAAAATAATATCATTTAAGAAGAAAATAACATCCCTTACCTCAAAATAACGGTACTTCTGATTGGAATATCGGATATAGAGTCGAAGGAAACTTGTACCGAACAACAACTCTCAAAGTATCAAAATACTCACAAAAATACGCTCGATAATCTAGAGAGAAAGAAAACTTATTTCTGGTGTGATTTTCAATTCTAACCTAAGCGTCTATTTATAGGAAAATGCTTTAACGCATATACAGAGACTAAAATAATAAAATATTATTTTATTTATTCTTCATTCTACGCATGCTAGCCATTAAAGACCAGCATGCCACTCTTGAAAAAATCCCAGCAGCCCTCATGCTTTAAATCACAAAAGTGGGTCCCACCCATAAATTAATAAAAATCATTTTATTTTTTGAAACTTCAATAATTCATAGAAAATAGCCCGTTTATAAGAAAATTACGAATTTTATGTCCATTCCACATGAAATCGAATTCTCTACAACTTTATAGCTTTGAGTTTTTCCAAATTCCAAACAGAAAATATCCAAAATCCACAAAACGGATGATTTTTAATACCTATATTCCGACAAAATACTGATAAAATACCTCAGCATTAATTCCTTCATTTATAACTATATGAATAAATAAATCCATCATTTATATCCACATCAAATAAATATTTCCTTATCATATAAATCAATAATTAATTATTCATAAATAATATTACAGAATCACAATTATGACAACCAGCAGTTGTGAAAGAAGGGGGCTTTCCAATAAGGATTTCTCCTTACTGACGCGCAATTAGGTAATCAAAACTCTCCTTGACAGAACTTTCTAGACATTGCCAATAATGCTATCTAATAATATTATTCAAATAATATGAATTATTGATCTGATAATGGGAAATATTATGAAGTGATAATTATTGAAACAATAATAATATAAACTATTAATGCAGCAATTATTGAATCAATAAAATAAAATATTAAATAGTAACTACTGTAACAATTATTGAGTAGTGCCTTCTTACGTACGAATCAATAATTCAACAATACTGTGCAATATCGTGTGTTATTGTGCAACCATGAGTATTACTGTATTTTAACCACCATGTATTCCAACAGTTTTAACGATAACAACTACGCCGTTATTTATAAAACTCATACTTTGTCGGTTTCCTTCATCCAACTATTTTCTATTATGGGGCCCACAAATGGCTGCGCTGTCGTACGAATATTCCTCGACAAAAAGAATATTCCACGACCAAACGAATATTCCCCGACAGAAATGAATATTTTATAACCAGTTGCTTATTTTGCAAAATTTGCACATTTCACCCATAACCAAAGTATTATATCAAATTGACACCTTATTAATTTAGAATAATGAATAGAAGAAAATTTTAATTTTATTTATAATAAGTTGGGGTCTTACAACCTCCCCTCCTTATAAAATTTTGTCCTCGAAATTGACGTACATACCTGGTGTTTCGAAAAGGTGAGGGCACCTCGCATTCTTTTCTGATTCCAACTCCCAAGTCATTTCCTCAATAGCATGATTCCTCCACAAAACCTTAACTTGTGGTATAATTTGGTGCGTAGGACATGATCTTTCCTATCCAAGATCTTAACAAGTACCTCCTCGTACGTTAAATCTTCGGCTATCTCATCTGGTTCTATCGCAATAATGTGGTTCGGGTCTTTCACATATTTACGAAGCATAGATATGTTGAAAATATTGTGAACACGAGACATACTTGGAGGTAACGCGAGTCTATAGGCCACATTTCCTATTCGATCAAGAATTTCAAATGGACCAACAAACCTTGGATTAAGCTTTCCTCTATTTCCAAATCTTATAACTCCCTTCCATGGAGCAATACGTAATAATACATGATCCCCAATATTAAATTCGACGTCCTTTCGATGAAGATCAACATAACTCTTTTGTCGATCCTGTGAGGTTTGAATACGTTGTCGAATCATTTGGATTTTTTCTGTAGTCATGCGTACCAATTTCGGTCCCAACAAAGTTGCTTCACCGACCTCGTCCCAACATACTGGAGAACGACACTTTCGTCCATACAATGCTTCAAATGGAGGCATTCCTATACTTGCTTGATAACTATTGTTGTAGAAGAATTCCACCAGTGGCAAGTACTTATCCTAACTTCCTTTGAAATCTAGGACACAGTCTTAATAGATCTTCAAGAGTTTGAATAATCCTCTCTGATTGTCCATTAGTTTGAGGATGGTATGCTGAACTGAATCATAAATCTGTGCCCATAGCTTTCTGCAAGCTAACCCAAAATCATGAAGTGAATCTTGGGTCACGATCCAAAACTATGGATACTGGCATGCAGTGCAATCTCACAATCTCGTTCACGTACATATGAGCAAGACGTTCAAGGGAATAAGTTTCATGTATCGGCAAGAAATGAGCAGACTTGGTTAATCTATCAACAATAACCCAAATCGCATCTATGCCTTGAGAAAATTTGGGAAGACCTGTAACGAAATCCATGGTAATGTGTTCCCACTTCCATTTCAAAATCTCAAGTGGTTACAACGGACCTTTTGGCACTTGATGCTCCACCTTTACATGTTTACAAGTTAAACACCTCGAGATAAACTCTGCAATCTCTCTCTTCATATTGTTCCACTAAAATGTATGTCGAATATCATAATACATTTTGGTACTCCCAGGATGGATTGCAAACGGGGTGTTGTGTGCCTCCATCATGATTATATGCTTCAAGTCAGAATCGTTAGGAACGCAAAGTCTAGAGTTGACTCGAAGTATTCCTTCTTCATCGATTCTTGCTTCCGGTATAGTACCTTCTTCCACTTTCTTCTTCATATGCATCAGCTCCAGGTCCGTAGCTTGAGCAGCTTTAACTTTATAGATTAAAGTCGGTTCTACTCGTATATTTGCCATCATCACATGGGTCCCTGGAGTCTTTAACTCAATCTCCATCCTTTGTAAATTGTACAAAATGGGTCTTTATGTTAACAACATCGCACTCGTACCCGCATATGATTTTCTACTCAATGCGTCAGCTACTACGTTCGCTTTTCCAGGATGGTATTGAATGGTATGATCGTAATCTTTCAACAGCTTGAGCCAACGTCGTTGCCGCATGTTGAATTTCTTTTGGGTGAAGAAGTATTTGAGGCTTTTATGATCCGTATAGATCTCCACTTTCTTCCCATACAAGTAATGTCTCCATATCTTCAATACGAAAATGACTGCTGCCAACTCTAGATCATGAGTAGGATAATTTCTCTCATATTCTTTGAGTTATCGCGAGGCATAGGCTATAACTTTCCCATGTTGCATGAGAACACATCCTAACCCTTTGCCTGAAGCATCGCTGTAGATAACAAATCCATCCGAACTAGATGGTATTGCCAGAACAGGTGCCGAAATGAGTCTCCTCTTGAGCTCTTGGAAACTCTTCTTGCATTCTTTGCTCCATACGAATTTTTTATCTTTTCGAGTCAGCTGAGTTAACGGAGTAGCGATTCGAGAAAATCCTTCAACGAATCTCCGATAATAACCAGCTAAGCCTAGAAAGCTGCGTACTTCGGTCACCGACTTCGGGTGCTCCCAACTTTGTATTGCTTCAATTTTCGCCGGGTTAACAGATACTCCATGTTTTGACACCATGTGCCCAAGGAATGCTACTTCCTCAAGCCAAAACTCGCATTTTTTCAGCTTGGTATAAAGCTTGTTTTCATGAAGCCTTTCAAGTATCAACTTCAAATGGTGCTCATGATCTTCACGGCTTTTGGAATAGATGAGGATGTCATCAATAAAGACAACAACGAACTGATCTAAATATTCCTTGAATACACGGTTCATCATATCCATGAAAGCAGCAAGAGCATTAGTCAATCCAAAAGACATGACTAAGAATTCATAATGCCTGTACCAAGTTCTGAAGGCAGTCTTTGGAATATCCTCAGTTTTAATCTTCAGTTGATGATATCCAAAAACGAAGATCGATCTTTGAAAAAAATTGTTCTCACTGCAACTGGTCGAACAGGTCATCAATGTGAGGTAGCGGATACCTATTCTTGATGGTGACATGGTTCAATTCTCGGTAGTCAATACAAAGTCGCATAGTGTCGTCTTTCTTCTTTACAAATAAAATAGGAGCACCCCAAGGAGATGTACTAGGATGAATGAAACCGATGTCTAATAAATCCTGTAGTTGGACTTTTAACTCTTGAAGTTCAATAGGAGCCATTCGATATGGGGTTTTAGAAATGGGTTTTGTACCCGGTTCAAGGTCAATAAAGAATTCAACATCATGTTCTGGGGGTAGACCGGGAAGTTCTTCAGGAAATACATCAGGAAATTCTCTAACAACAGAAATATTATCCAAATCTGACTTGTCTTTATTCAAATCCATAACATGGGCTAAGAAAGCTTGGCATTTGTTTTTCAATAAACGAATAGCTTTGTGGCTTGATATGACAGTGACTGATTTTAGTGGTTTAGTTGTTTGAATTCGTATGACAGTTTGGTTAGGAATATGAAAACTAACAACCTTATGAAAACAATCAAGTTTGGCATGATGAGTGGTTAACCAATCAATTCCTAAAATCACATCAAAAGCAAGTATCTTTAAAGAAATAAGATTAACAGGTAATGTGATAGTGCCAACTTAGATCAAGCAAGATTTATAAACTGTAAGACTTCGAAATTTTTTAAATAAAAAGGAATTTCCTTTATTTATTATTTTGAAATAGTAAGGGTTGATTTGATTAATGTAGATAGTTAAGGGTTAAATATGCAAATATTTCAAAATAAGCAAGTGGTTATAAAATATTCATTTTGTCTGGGAATATTCGTTTGGTCGTGGAATATTAAATCGCTTGGGAATATTAAATCGACGGCGTGGCAAGCCGCCATGTGTGGGCCCCATAACGGAAAGCGATTGGATGAGGAAAACGACAAAGTTTGGGTGGTTATAAATAACGGCGTAGTTGTTACCGTTAAGACTGTTGGAATACCCGGTGGTTAAAAATCAGTAATAGGCGTGGTTGCACAGTAGCACACGGTATTGCACAGTATTGTTGAATTATTGATTCGTACGTAAGATGGCACTACTCAATAATTTTCACGATGAATTCTTTGCTCAATATTTTATTTTATTGATTCAATAAATTGCGTTGATATTTTATATTATTGTTGTTCAATAATTGTCCTTTTGACAAGATTTCCCATTATCGGATCAATAATTCATATTATTTGAATAATATTATTAGATAACATTATTGGCAATGTCTAGAAAGTTACATCTAAGGAGAGGTTTGGTCACCTAATTGCGGCGCCAAGAAGGAGAGATCCTTATTGGAAAGCCCCTCTTTCTGGGAACTACTGGTCATTATAATTGTGATTACGTAATATTATTTGTGAATAATTAATTATTGATTCATATGATAAAGAAATATTTATTTTATGTGGATATAAATGATGGATTTATTTATGTGGTTATAAATGAAGAAATTATGTTGAGGTGTTTTATCAAGATTTTATCGGATTGGAGGTATTAAAAATTAAATCGTGGGTTTTGAGATATATCATGGGGTTATAATTTTTAATCCGACCGTTGATTGTGGTAATTTTTGGGTATGTTATACATACATAAGTTGAGTATATGTCCACAAATTTTGAACCGTTTAAAATTCACGAATGATTTGTTATGAATTTTAAGAGGTGTCTCGATTTAAATTAGGGTTATAATTGATTTTGGTGGAAAATTCTAGAATTGAGTGGGCCCCACTTGTGGTTGGTGAAAAAATGTGCTGAATTTTATTTCAAATGTGGTGGGTGGCAATAGTAGCGGTGTAAAGCCATCGAGTAGTAATGTGTAAAGTCTGCTTTTGGGCTAACATTTTCCTATAAATAGAGGGCTAAGTTAGAATTGAAAATCACACCGTAAACAAAGTTTTCTCTTTCTCTCTATATTATCGAATCGTATTTTGTGAGTATTTAGATACTTTGAGAGTTTCATTGGTCAAGATAAGTTTCATTCAAAGATCACTTGAGACCTTTCCTTCCGAAGTAATTGATTCTTTGAGGTAAGGGATATTATTTTTTTTTTCAGAATGATATTATTTCTTCAATATCATTATCTTTGAAATGTTGATCTCAAGTTTTTATCAAATTTGGAACTTTTTCATGCTCGGGGTTACTATTCATGAGTTACTATTCACGAGTTACTATTCATGAGTTACTATTCATGAGTTACTATTCACGAAGTTACTATTTATGAGTTACTATTCACGAGTACTATTCATGTAAGCGTGAAATGTTTTTTTGTGGAATTTCTATCTTTTGGTGTCTGAGTTACTATTCACGATATCAAGACTATTCACATATCTGACAAGACTATTCACGATACTCAAGACTATTCAATAGAAAAATAAAATTTCTTCTTTTCGTTCAAAATATCTATTCGAATACTAGCTTTGATTGTATCCATGTTTTGATCATTCTTGAATTTTACACCACTATGATTATTTTGAGGTATTGTTGGACATGGATAAAACAAAGTATGAATCATTAATCCTTAATCCTTGACATTTTGTTTCACTTTGGATTCGTTTCTTTAAAAATATTTTCATCATCCTCGCCTTAAATGATGATATTATTGAATATCTTTAGTGCAAAGATGAATGATTTCAAGAATATCTTTGGCTCAGAAGGCAAAGATGAATGATTTCAAGAATATCTTTGGCCTCAGTAGTGCAAAGATGAGCGGTGTTTAAATGAACATGACCGATCGATGAATATCTTTGGCCTTTAGTGCAAAGATGAACAGTGTTGAGATGAACACGACCGATTGATGAATATCTTTGGCTCAGTAGTGCAAAGATGAATATTTGATTTGAGATGAATATTGATTGATGTTACAGGATAAAATATTGATGATGGACCGTTAAATTCATAGATTATAGTAGATTTCATTCTCTACGTAACTCTTCTATGAATTATTATTTCAGCTGCGAATATTGATCCGAAACTTGTTGTCTATCAGATTCTATCGATTTTTCCCTGTTGGAGACTAACGATAATTTGTTGTATATTATCTTAGTCATAGTATTCTTTATCGGGCTAGTTGAGCTCACCCTTTTCCTTGTTGTTCCATTTTCTTCTCGTGGAGGCGAGAATGTAGCGATAGTACTAGTCTGGGGTATGGAATGAAGGTTCTAGAGAGAGTTGTTTAGTAGTCCTCACCATTTTGTAAAATAATGTATCAATAATTATGATGGGAATTTATTTTGCGTGTGGATATTGTCTAGAAGACAATATTATATTTAAACTCATTATATATATATTGTCGTATTTCACACGACATTTGTATTATTGAAGTTGTAGTTTGCTTCTTGTACCATGTATTTGGCGAATTCAGAATGGGTGTTGTGTATACCTATTTTGGGGGCGCCACAGTTGGTATCGAGCTTAGGGATATGATCTCTCCGGCGGAGATGGGAATAGAACTAGGAGGGAGAGACGAGTAAATTCTTTCGCTAGTGTGTCCTACCTAAGCTTATTTGTTAGTTGGTCAAGATATAGGGATATTATGTGATATATTGATTTCTTAATTAACCCTTGTTTTATGACAAGATTTGAGAATGTCGAATGAGAATATTAACAATGGAGTAAATGAGACCGTGGAGATGCCTCAGACTTACCAAACGAAGAGAACGTGCAACAAGATGACAATGTACCTCCCGTGAACAACACCACCGAATGCAGATGATGAATGAGGGATGTTTAGAAGCTTTTTGCAGTTCATGCAAAAATCGCACGAGGAGACTCGTGTTCAAAATACAGGAGGAAATGATAGCAATTCACGGGTGGTCACAGCCAAGCAAGATTCAAAGAGTTGGGACCACGAATTTAAGGGAAAGCCAGATCCGATCACGCGGAAACATGGGTCAAGCAAATTACCAAGATATTCGATGTCTTGGGATGCACGGAGGAACAGAAGGTTCCATTCGCCACCTTTATGTTCCGTGGAAGGCAGACATCGGTGGGAATCATGGAAGGCGTACCCCAAATTGCACTCAAGCATGTCGTGGGAGACGTTTCAGAAACAGTTCAATGACAAGTACTTCCCTGAAAGTATTCATCATATGAAGGAAGTGGAGTTTATTAGGATCGAGCAGAATAACATGGCGGTGTCCCAAAGATGCAAGGCGAAGTTTCATGAGTTATCCGTGTTTGCACCTCATTTGGTGGAGAATGAGGAACGATGACGCGGATGTTTCGAGAGGTTTGAAACCCCAAGATACGCCAAGATCTCATTTCTCATAAATTTTCTCTGATTGAGATGTTGTCAAGCAGGCTCGATTGTTAGAGCGAGATAACGAAGATACGTTCAACAAGAGGGACATATCACCAAACCGCCGCAACAACAGGTTTAAGGTATGTTATAATTGTGGAAAAGAAGGACATATCGCTTCGAGATCAGACGATATCGAAACCACCCCAATGGAATGGTGACTCAAAAGGATGTCCCGTAAAAGTCAAAGTCAACGGTTCTTGGAAGAGCGTTTGTCGTGACTTCGAATAAAATACGAGAACCCGAACGGTTATAGACAAGTTAGTTAATTATAAATTCTCATAAGTATATACCTTACTAGATACCCCGGTTCTACCCATTCTTTTATCTCTCTTGCTTGCGCATTTCAACGTTTGAACTTGACTACGGAGAAATTAGACTTTGACCTATTTATGGAGACTCCGTTTAGAGAAACTTTCATTACATCCGTTGTTTAAAAATCTTGCTTGATTCAAGTTGGCACTATCACATTACTCGTTAACCTTATTTCTATAGAGATATTTGCTTTTGATGTGATTTTAAGGTTAACTACTCATCATGCCAAATTGATTGCTTTTGTAAGGTTGTTAGTTTTCATATTCCTAAGCAACCGTTATTATTCGAACTCAAGCAATCAAACCATTGTAGTCAAACATTTTCATATCAAGCCATGAAGTCATTCGTTTATTACGGATGTCAAGTTTTCTTAGTCCATGTTATGGATTTGAATAAAGACACGTCGATTTGAATAATATTCTTGTTGTTATTGATTTTTCCCGACGTATTTCGAAGAATTTCTTGGCTTACTCCCAAAGTTCGATATTAAATTTTGTATCGACTTTGAACCCCAGACAAAACTCATTTCTAAAATCTCATATCGAATGGCTCCTATTGAACTTCGTGGAGTTAAAAATTCAACTATAGAATTTGGTACTGAGCCTTTATCTTGTGACTTCCTTTCAGGAATTCACCAAGCGAACTCTCTGTAAGGGACGTCATATTCGATGCGATATAGTAAATCGATAGGTGTCATTGTGACGCTATCCAAGGTTGGGATATGAGTCACGATTGAGAGCAACCTAAGTCAAGAATCGAAATACGTAGCTTTCTAGGCTTAGTTGGATATTATCGGAGATTCGTTGAAGGATATTCTCGAATCGCTATTCCATTATCGCAGCGGTGACTCGTAGAGATACAAAATTCGAATGGAGCAAGGAAATGGGAAGAGCTTTGAAGAACTCAAGAGGAGACTCATTTCAAAGACATGTTCTCGACCATGCCATCCTCGGAAAAGTTTAACGTGGTAGCCGACGTGTTAAGTAGAAGATCGATATAATACGAGTACGATATTGTCAAAGACTAATTTCAGATAATTTACAAATAATAGAGATGGAGATGAAAACTCTAGGTACCCACGTGATGATATACGAGTATAATCGACTTTAATCAATAAAGTTAAAGCGCGCCAAGCCACCGAATCTTGAAATGACGATGCGTATGAAGAAGAAAGTACAAGAAGGAGCTATTCCTAAGCAAGAATTGATGAAGAAGGAATACTTGAGTCCACTCTAGACTTTGTGTTCCTAACGACTACGATTTGAAGTACAAGATTATGATGGAGGTACACAATACACCATTTGCAATCCATCTGGAAGTACTAAATGTATCGTAATCTTGACATACATTTTGGTGGAACAATATGAAGAGAGAGATTGCAAAGTTTATCTCGATGTGTTTAACTTGCCAACGTGTAAAGACGAGCATCTAGTACCTAAGGGTCCGTTGCAACCACTTGAGATTCCGAAATGGAAGTGGGAACACATTACCATGGATTTCATTACGGGTCTTCCTACGGTTTCTTAAGGCATCAATGCTATTTGGGTCATTGTTGATAGATTAATCAAGTCCGCTCATTTCTTACCGATACGAGAGACTTATTCCTTGAACGCGTCTTTTCTCGTATGTACGTAAATGCGATTGTGAGATTGCATGGCATGCCAAGTATCTATAGTTTTAGATCGTGACCCAAGATTCACTTCATGATTTTGGGTTAGAAAGCTATGGGCACGAATTTACGATCTGATTTGGCATACCATCCTCAAACGGATGGGCAATCGTAAAGGACTACTCAAACTCTTGAAGATATATTAAAACTCGTGTCCTAGATTTCAAAGGAAGTTGGGATAAGTACTTGCCATTGGTGGAATTCTCATACAACAATAGTTATTAAACAAATATAGGCATGGTTCCATTCAAGCATTATATGGACGAAAATGTCGTTTCTCCAATATGTTGGGATGAGGTGGGTGAAGCAACATTGTTGGGACCCGAAAGTTAGTACGTATTGACTATCGAAAAGATCCAAATGATTCGACAACGATACAAAGCGGCACAAGATCGACAAAAGAGTTATACGGATCTTCATCGAAAGGACGTGGAATTTAATGTAGGGATCATGTATTGTTGCGAGTTGCTCCATGGAAGGGAGTTACAAGATTTGGAAAGAGAGGAAAGCTCAATCCACGATTTATTGGTCCATTTCAAATTCTTGACCGAAAGTAGGAAATGTAGCCTATAGACTTCACGTTACCTCCAAGTATGTCTCGTGTTCATAATGTGTTTCACATATCCGTATTTCGTAAATATGTGAAAGACCCGAACCACGTTATTGAGTTAGAACCGGACGAGATAGCCAAGACTTTTACGATGAGGAGGTACTGTCAAGATCTTGGATAGGAAGGAGCATGTCCCACGCTAAGAAAGGTCATACCACAAGTTAAAGTTTTGTGGAGGAATCATGCTATAGAGGAAATGACCCGGGAGTTGGAAACGAAATGAAAGCGAGGTATCCTCACCTTTCAAAACACACAGTATCGCGTCACGTCAATTTCGAGGACGAAATTTCATAAGGAGGGAGGTTGTAAGACCCCAAATTTTTAAATAAAAAGGAATTTCCTTTATTTATTATTTTGAAATAGTAAGGGTTGATTTGATTAATGTAGATAGTTAAGGGTTAAATACGCAAATATTTCAAAATAAGCAAGTGGTTATAAAATATTCATTTTGTAGGGAATATTCGTTTGGTCGTGGAATATTTGATCTTTGTCAGAATATTCGTAAATACGGACATAGTGACCATGTGTGGGCCCCATAACGGAAAGCGATTGGATGAGGAAAACGATAAAGTTTGGGTGGTTATAAATAACGGCGTAGTTGTTACCGTTAAGACTGTTGGAATACCCGGTGGTTAAAATACGTGAATACGCTGGCGTGGACAAGAGTACACCAGACAAGACACAAGATTGTTGAATTATTGATTCGCACGTAAGATGGCACTACTCAATAATTTTCACATGAGTTACCGCTCAATATTTTATTTTATTGATTCAATAATTGTGCGTTGATATTTTATATTATTGTTGTTCAATAATTGTCAACGCACAAGATTTCCCATTATCGATCAATAATTCATATTATTTGAATAATATTATTAGATAACATTATTGGCAATGTCTAGAAAGTTCGCTCTAAGGAGAGGTTTGGTCACCTAATTGCGCCAAGAAGGAGAGATCCTTATTGGAAAGCCCTCTTTCCGACAGGAACTACCTGGTCATTATAATTGTGATTACGTAATATTATTTGTGAATAATTAATTATTGATTCATATGATAAAGAAATATTTATTTTATGTGGATATAAATGATGGATTTATTTATGTGGTTATAAATGAAGAAATTATGTTGAGGTGTTTTATCAAGATTTTATCGGATTCGAGGTATTAAAAATTAAATTAGGGGTTTGAGATATATCATGGGGTTATAATTTTTAATCCGATCATTGGATTGTGGTAATTTTTGGGTATGTTATACATACATAAGTTGAGTATATGTCCACAAATTTTGAACCGTTAAAAATTCACGAATGATTTGTTATGAATTTTAAGAGGTGTCTCGATTCGTAAATTAGGGTTATAATTGATTTTGGTGGAAAATTCTAGAATTGAGTAGGCCCCACTTGTGGTTGGTGAAAAAATGTGCTGAATTTTATTTCAAATGTGGTGGGTGGCAATAGTAGTAGTGTAAAGCCATCGTGTAACAGTCAAGTCCGCTTCATGGGCTAATATTTTCCTATAAATAGAGGGCTAAGTTAGAATTGAAAATCACACCGTAAACAAAGTTTTCTCTTCTCTCTCTATATTATTGAGCGTATTTTGTGAGTATTTAGATACTTTGAGAGTCATTGTTTCAAGATAAGTTTCATTCAAAGATCACTTGAGACCTTTCCTTAGAAATCTTCGATTCTTTGAGGTAAGGGATATTATTTTTTTTCAGTAATGATATTATTTCTTCAATATCATTATCTTTGAAATGTTGATCTCAAGTTTTTATCAAATTTGGAACTTTTTTTCATATCGGGGTTACTATTCATGAGTTACTATTCACGAAAGTTACTATCCATGAGTTACTATTCATGAGTTACTATTCACGAGTTACTATTCATGAGTTACTATTCACGAGTACTATTCACGTGAAGCGTGAAAATGTTTTTTTGTGGAATTTCTATCTTTTGGTGTCTGAGTTACTATTCACGATATCAAGACTATTCACGATATCTAAGACTATTCACGATATACGGCACTATTCAATCGAAAAATAAAATTTCTTCTTTTCGTCAAAATATCTATTCGGATACTAGCTTTGATTGTATCCATGTTTTGATCATTCTTGAATTTTACACCACTATGATTATTTTTGAGGTATTGTTGGACATGGATAAAACAAAGTACTAATCATTAATCCTTAATCCTTGACATTTTGTTTCACTTTGGATTCGTTTCTTTAAAAATATTTTTCATCATCCTCGCCTTAAATGATGATATTATTGAATATCTTTGGCACAGTAGTAAAAGATGAATGATTTTGAAGAATATCTTTGGCCTTTGTAGTGCAAAGATGAATGATTTTCAAGAATATCTTTACCCCCAGAGTGCAAAAGATGAGCAGTGTTTAAATGAATATGACCGATCGATGAATATCTTTGGCCTTTAGTGCAAAGATGAACAGTGTTGAGATGAACATGACCGATTGATGAATATCTTTGGCTTTGTAGTGCAAAGATGAATATTTGATTTGAGATGAATATTGATTGATGTTACGAGGATAAAATATTGATGATGGACCGTTAAATTCATAGATTATAGTAGATTTCATTCTCTACGTAACTCTTCTATGAATTATTATTTCATTTCTGAATATTGATCCGAAACTTGTTGTCTATTGTATTCTATCGATTTTTCCTGTTGGAGACTAACGATAATTTGTTGTATATTATCTTAGTCATAGTATTCTTTATTGGGCTAGTTGAGCTCACCCTTTTCCTTGTTGTTCCATTTTCTTCTCGGGAGGCGAGAATGTAGCGTAGTACTAGTCGGGGTATGGAATGAAGGTTCTAGAGAGAGTTGTTTAGTAGTCCTCACCATTTTGTAAAATAATGTATCAATAATTATGATGGGGATTTATTTTGCGTGTGGATATTGTCTAGAAGACAATATTATATTTAAACTCATTAAGATATATTGTCGTATTTCACACGACATTTGTATTATTGAAGTTGTAGTTTGCTTCTTGTACCATGTATTTGGCGACTCAGAATGGGTGTTGTGTATACCTATTTTGGGGGCGTCACATAAACCGTAGATGTAACGAAGGTTTCACCCAACAGAGTTTTAACAGATAAGTTAAAGTCCAATTTCTCCGGAGTCAAGTTTAAACGTTGAGCACAAGTAGTAAAGATAAAAGAATGGGTAGAAACGATATCTGGAAAGGTATAAACTTCACAAGAATTCAAGATTAGCTTACCTGTGATCACCTCGTTTGGGTTCCTTGAGTTTTGGCCAGTTACGACAAATGCTCTTCCAGGAACCGCTGATATTGACTAATCCGGGATAGCCTTTGGAGTCACCATCCCCGCTGAACTTGATTTTGCTACAGAATACTGTCGGGCTATATGACCCTCCTTTCCATAGTTATAACATACCTTGGATTGTTGTGGGCAATTTGGGCTGATATGTCCCTCTTTCCCGCATTTGTAACACACGACCGGTGGTCGTTCTCCTCCCTTAGCAACAGTTGATGCTGGTGTTGCTGCTGATGTCTCCCTGTCATTGTTGAATCTCCTCTTTTTAAAATTTCCACTTAACTCACCTCTTCTATTACCATGGCCACGATTACCACCCGAGTGGTTACCACTTTTGTCCGTATTTTTCCCTCCTCGCTGGTTATCATCGCTCCAATGATCGCCATCACCAGATGATGACCGGTTGTGGTCCCTCGATTGAGTATACTCACTATCTCGCTCTAATAATTGAGCCCTGTTGACAACATCTGAATATAGAGAAAATTTATGAGAGATAAGGTATTGATGAATCTCGGGTTTTAGACCTCTCAGAAACATCCGCGTCATACGTTCCTCATTCTCTACCAAATGAGGTGCAAACTTGGATAACTCCGTGAACTTCGCCTCGTACTGAGACACTGTCATGTTGTTCTGTTCCAGTCTAATAAACTCTATCTCCTTCATATGATGAATACTTTCAGGAAAGTACTTGTCATTGAACAGTTTCTGAAATCTTTTCCAAGACATGTTGAGTGCGGCTGGCTGGGAACGCTTCATGGATTCCCACCAGTAATCTGCCTCTCCACGGAACATAAAGGTGGTGAATGGAACCTTTTGTTCCTTCGTGCAACCCAAGACATCGAATCGGATCGGGCTTTCCCCAGAAATCTGGTGGTCCCAACTTCTTGAACTGCTTGGCTGTAAAAGACCGTGAGTTGCCATCATTTCCACCCGTATTTTATACACGAGTCTCCCTCGTCTGATTTTGCATGAACTGCAAAAAGCTCCTAAACATTCCATCATTCATCGTTTTCTCGGTAGCGTTGTTTACAGGAGGAATATTGTCTTCCTCTTGCACGTTCTCCTGGTTTGTGACTAAAGGTTGTTCCACAGTCTCATACACTCCATTGTTAACGTTCTCAGCAGCCATTCTTAAATACTGCCATAAAACAAGGGTTAATTAAAAAAATTAGCATATCACATAATATCCATATATTATGACCGACCAACAAATAAGCTCAGATAGGACACACTAGCGAAGGATTTACTCATCTTTACCCTCCTAGTTCTATTCCCCGATCTCCACCAGAGACCATATCCCTAAGCTTTGATACCAACTGTGACGCCCCCAAAATAGGTATAAAACACCCATTCTAAGTCATCAAATACATGGTACAGAAAGCAAACTACAACTTCAATAATACAATTGTCGTGCAAAATACGACAACACATACTGTGAGTTTAAATACAAATATTGTCTTCTAGACAATATCCACACTCAAATAAGTCCTCATTACAATTATTCATGCACTATTTTACAGAAAATAGTGAGGACTGCTAAAACATCTTTCTAGAACCATCACTCCATACCCCGACTAAATCCTGCTATGTTCTCACCTCCTGAGAAGAGAAATGGAACAAAAAGGAAAAGGGTAAACTCAACTAGCCCAGTAAAGAATATTATGACTAAGATAATATACAACAAATTATCATTAGTCTTCAACATGGAAAAATTTGATAGAATACAATAGATAACAAATTTGAGATCAACAACTGCAGTGGAAACAGCAATCCATTAGAAGAGTCACGTAGAGAATGAATTCTACTATCTTCTAAGATTTAAAAGTTCATCATCAATATTTTATCATTGTAACAACAATCAATATACATCTTTAATCAAATATTCATCTTTGCACTACAGGCCAAAGATATTCATTTGTATCACCAGTTGGTCATGTTCATCTCAACACTTGTTCATCTTTGCACTACGGGCCAAAGTTATTCATCAGTTAATCATTCATCTTTGCACTACAGGCCAAAGATATTCAGTAATATCATCATTTAAGACTGAGGATGATGAAAAATATTTTTAAAAAAATGAATCTAGTGAGACAAAGGAAAATATTAGGATTCAGATAATGCGACTTATTCAAGATCAATAATACTTCATAATAACCAATTGAGAAGCAGAATTCAAAAATAAAGATCAAAACATGGATACAATCAAAGATAGTAACCATAATAGACATCTTGGACAAAAAGAAAAATTTTCATTTTTTGGTGAATAGTCGTATTCGTGAATAGTGTCGTATACGTGAATAGTGTCGTATACGTGAATAGTAACCCTGACACAAAAGTTCTAAATTTGATTAAAAAGTTCAAACCAATATATCGACATAATGATATTGAAGAAAATAATATCATTTAAGAAGAAAATAACATCCCTTACCTCAAAATAACTGTGATTTCGATGGAATATCGGATATAGAGTCGAAGGAAACTTCATGAATCTAACAAAGCAACTCTCAAAGTATCAAAATACTCACAAAAATATGCTCGATAATCTAGAGAGAAAGAAAACTTGTTACTGGTGTGATTTTCAATTCTAACCTAAGTGTCTATTTATAGGAAAATGCTAGAACGCCATAGGAGACTAAAATAATAAAATATTATTTTATTTATTCTTCATTCTACGCATGCTAGCCATCAAAGACCAGCATGCCACTCTAGAAAAAAATCCCAGCAGCCCTTGTGCTTTAAATCACAAAAGTGGGTCCCACCCATAAATTAATTAAAATCATTTTATTTTTTGAAACTTCATCAATTCATAGAAAATAGCCTGTTTATCAGAAAAATACGAATTTTATGACCATTCCACACGAAATCGAATTCTCTACAACTTTGTAGCTTTGAGTTTTTCCAATTTCCAAATAAAAAATATCTGAAATCACAAACGGATGATTTTTAATACCTCCATTCCGACAAAATACTGATAAAACACCTCATCATTAATTCCTTCATTTATAACCACATAAATAAATAAATCCATCATTTATATCTACATCAAATAAATATTTCCTTATCATATAAATCAATAATTAATTATTCAAAAATAATATTACATAATCACAATTATGACAACCAGGCAGTTCCCAAAAAAGAGGGGGCTTTCCAATAAGGATTTCTCCTTACTGACGCGCAATTAGGTGACCAAACCTCTCCTTGACAGAACTTTCTAGACATTTTCAATAATGCTATCTAATAATATTATTTAAATAATATGAATTATTGATCGATAATGGGAAATATCATGCAAAGTTGACAATTATTGAAACAACAATAATATAAACTATCAACGCAAAGAATTATTGAATCAATAAAATAAACTATTGAATCGAAAAATCAGAACAATTATTGAGTAGTGCCTTCTTACGCATTTAATCAATAATTCAACAAATACGCGTAATACCGTGTGCTACTATGCAACCATGCGTAGACATCGTATTTTAACCACCGTGTATTCCAACAAAGTGTTAATTCAGTAATAACTACTGTTGTTATTTATAAAACTCATACTTTGTCGCTTTTCCTTCATCCAACTGCTTTTCAAGTTATGGGGCCCACAAATGGTTATACCATCGCATTTAATATTCCCCGACAAAAAGAATATTCCACGACAAAACAAATATTCCCCGACGGAAATGAATATTTTATAACTACTTTCTTATTTTACAAAATTTGTACATTTCACCCATAACCAAAGTATTATATCAAGTTAACACCTTATTAATTTAGAATAATGAATAGAGGAAAAATTTAATTTTATTTATAATAAGTTGGGGTCTTACAACCTCCCCTCCTTATAAAATTTTGTCCTCGAAATTGACGTACGTACCTGGTGTTTCAAAAAGGTGAGGGTACCTCTCTTTCATTTCTGATTCAAACTCCCAGGTCATTTCCTCAATAGCATGGTTCCTCCACAAAACCTTAACTTGTGGTATAACCTTGGTGCATAGGACATGCTCTTTCCAAATCTTGTAACTCCCTTCTATGTAACTCCCTTCTAGGTACATCTGCGGCTACCACATGTATACCTGCTGCCACCAACTCTATAAATATAGAGCTTGGGGTGGCCATATTTAAGAGAGAAAAAGGCGAGGAAGCCCTGCCAAATTTGCTCTATACACACCCCCATATTAAGTGTTTTGTCATTATAAACACTTGTTAGATCACATATAGCTATATTTTTACCGACGAGAGACGAGTGTTCATCCATTTAGAGTCATAGAAGTCTTCTTTGGCAGCCCGCTGTAAGCCTTCTTACACTCTATAAAGCCTTTCTCTTCATCTTTGCACACACTATTCTTCACATTGAGAGTCGTGTTGTGTGTGTATGCCCAGACTTCGGTCCGTGGTTTTCATGTCTGTCTGTATATATATACTTATATATATATATATATATATATATATTTATATATGGACTAACATTATCGAGTTATGCCTCGATTGAGCCTAGACTTATGTCTGGAGCGTTTATTTGCTTATATATATATATATGAACTGTTGTCGGACTCTATTCGATGAGCCTGGATTTTACATCCGGAGCGTTTACTGCTTTTATATATATATATATATATGAACCGTTGTCAAACTTTGTTTGATGAGCCTGGATTTTATATCCGGTGCGTTTACTGCTTTTATATATATATATAGCGATAAATCATTTGAAATGATAAACCAAATGGTATCAGAGCCAAGGTTATTTTTGTTCTAGTTGCCAGTAAGATCTCACAATTTGTTCATCTACTTACTATTTTCAAAATTTCTCTTTTACTCTTATTCCGAAGTCACCTAACTTACTGTAGTCCACCTTGTTCACGTCTAACCTTTGTAAGTCTCTTGAGTGAGCAGTGTTTGGTTAAAGAACATAGGTATGAGTCTGCTTAAGGTAAGAGGGTATGAATGGAAGAATAGCGAGTGAAACTTTATTTTGAAAATAGTAAAAGATGAGTAGATTGTTCAGATCTAACTCCTCAGCTAGTAACCGGTCAACTTTGCCCCCCGTCCCTGACATAGTTAACCAAGAAATGAACAGTTATGAAAATATCCATCAAGCTTTACACAATTGGAACATACCTAGGGTTTCCCCTAAAGAAATTTATCAATCAACATTTTTAGATAATTTTAAAACAGATTATAATGTTAAAACTGTTGAGAAAGTTTATGCAATCAATAAAGAATATGAAAATTGTAGTCTTTTATCTCCTGATGTCATTAAAAAACATAGGAAGAAAGGTTACAATTTTATTCACATCGATCTTGTTCAAGTTGCAGTTAAACCATTGAACATTAAAGGAATAAATTTGAGTATCTACCTCTATCTTAGAGATGCTATATTCTTGAATTATTATCCCAGTATGATCGGTGCTATGGAATCAAGTCTGCACAATGGACCTATCCATTTCAATTGCTTTCCTGATTTCACATTAAGCCTAAGTGATCAACATTTATTAAAAGCTTTGACATTAAACATTAAAACTGCTGGAGAAATTACTCATATGATTGAGGGTTCTCAGCCCATAGCTTTGATTTATAGGATTTATTATAAGACCATGAAAACAAACTTAAAAGTTCATGCTCTTAATAAAAGTCCTAAAGATCAAATTGTATTAATTCAAAGTTCAACTAGTGATGCTAATATTCAGATCCCGAGAACCATCCTCTGGAAGGATATTATGTTACCTAATCAATGGACTTTACCCAGTGAAATACCTCAACAACCTGTAGTTAACAATTTGTTAAATATTGAAAATGTTAAACAATTTCCTGATGGAACAGTCAAGATAAGTTTTGAGCGTACTAGAAGGCCAGTTATTATTGAAGATTTTTCTAGTTTTTCAGCACCTTTAGTTCACACTCGAAGAGATACTAAAGTACTTAGTAACCCTTCTATCAGGGATATTAAATTAAAATGTATCCTTAATCGCGGTTAAGCTAGTCACCCTTGTTATACTCATAAGGACCCTGTAGAAGAGGAATGCTCTTCTTCTCCTACCACTTCTGAGTATCCAACTCAGTCAGATTTTGAGATTCCGATTAACAATCAATTAAGAGTTATTAAAAAAGAGTTCAAATTAGATTAGGACAATCTTGTTAAAGATTTTAATTCCAAATCTAATAAAGAAAAAAGGCATTTATTTCGTTCCAATCACTCAGCTGAAAAAGAACGAGATAAAATTATTAATAGATGGAAACGATTCATTAATAGTGAAAAGATAAACATTACCTTTTACGACTGGTATGATCAATATCAAGGTAAATGTAATGTTATAACTAAAACTCAATAGATTAAAGAAGATAAGTCAAAGGTCTCTTCTAGTCATCCCCCACTAGAAACAGTCCTACTTCTAGTTAAAAATACATCTGTTGTTTCCAGTCCTTTTAAGATTTCAGATGGTAATAAAGATGATAAAAAAATTATTGAACAATTAAATTTTAGTAATCAATATCTAGCAACCGTAGGAAGACAACTAGATAGAATAGAAGAAAAATTTGAAGAAACCACTGTTAAAAAACCCGATTCAAAAATTGAACAACCTCTATTAAAATTACCAGAAAATAGAAGTAAATTAGGTTTACCTAATAAAGATGGTGAACTCACTTGAGCTATTGATAAGTTATTTAAAAAATTAAAAATTGAGCCTGAATCAAGTGGCACTATAGCAATCATTGATCAAGTTGAAACCGACAATGAAAGCAATAGCAAGTCAGATCATTCTGATACTTCTTCAGTCCTAGATTTTAATGACCAATTAAATAAATTAATAGTTAAAAACACTAGTATAACCAGGAATTGGTATTCTAGACCTACTCCTCCGGATCTATAATTCGAAGAGAGAAATCTAGATAAACAATTCTCTGTTTCATCCAATAAAATTTATGAATGGAACATAGATGGTTTCAGTGAACAAGAGATTTTAAACAAGTTAAATCACATGTCTATGGTAGCAAATAGCTATATAACTAAATTCAACAATCTGACTCAGCCAGATATTGTTGAGTTAATAGCTAGTGGATTCACTGGTATTCTCAGATCTTGGTGGGAAAAACATCTCACTAAAGATACTAGATTATCAATAATTCATGTTGTCCAGTTAGATGATGACGGCAACCCCATCTTTGATGAGGATGTTGGTATTGGACCACCTGATGGAGTCAATACTCTAATATTTACCATAATTAAACATTTTATTGGCACTCCGAGTAATATTACTGAAAGAATCCACGATCAGCTAAGTAATCTCACTTGTCCCACCCTAAGTGATTTTAGATGGTACAAAGATGTATTTACCTCTAGAGTTATGATGCAAAATGATAGCAATAAACCATTCTGGAAAGAAAAATTCGTCAATGGTTTACCTTCATTATTCGCTCATAAAGTTAGAGAAGAGCTAAGTAAAAATTTAGGGTATATTGATTATGATAACCTAACTTATGGTGACATAATCAGTTATATTCAAAAAATTGGATTAATTTTAAATTAGCCAAGCAAGCTAGTAAAGATAAGAAAAAAGCTAAATACGAGTTAGGAAGCTTCTATGAACAATATGGTTTACCGCCAATTGCTCCCTCTACAAGGAAGCATAAGAATAAACATATTGATCATCCTAGAAGTCATAAGAATCGTAAACACAAACACAGTCATAAAAAAGATAAAAATCAAGATGATTATTATACTAAACCCAAACCCATAAATAAAAAATACAATAAAAAATCATCTAAAAAATTTGATAAAAGTAAAATAGTTTGCCACAATTGTGGACAGAGAGGGCACTACAAGAATGAGTGCAAAATAAAGAAAAAATTATCTCAGTTAAATATTTCTTGTGAAGATACTGAACAACTATTAGAATTAATGAGAATAGAGAACACCATCAGTAATGATGAAGGTTCGATATTCCTTATTCCTCTAATAAAAGATTAGTAACCACTTAAAAGATAGATAGTGACAATGAAGAAGTCACTATTTGTGCCGATAATTGCAATAGAAAAAGTGTTGCAATAAAAGAGTTAATGTAATCACTAAAGAAGATGAAGAAAGTTCTTTGTTAATTGATTTAATTAGTAAGATTTTCGACCCCGAGTTAAAATCTCAATACACTAAACAATTAAAAGATTTATTAACCAAAGATAATAGAGTTAAAGATAAGATTATTAAAGCTAAAAGAAAACCAATATTTAGCCTTAATAAAACTCTTGAAAGATTTAAAACTCAAGTTAAGGAAGTTTCCCTTCCAAAGTTGAATCAAGAAGTTAATAAACTGAAAAGAGAAATTTCTAACTTAAAATTAGAAGTTTCTAATTTAAGAAGAGAGTTTGATGACAAAAAATCTAATCTTCAAGTCCATGATTCCTCCTCTAGTGATGAAGATCACGATGAGCCTGAATCATCGTGGAACAAAAAAGAAGCGCGATCTCTTTGTCCAAGGTCTTTTTCTTAAAAGAATTAAAGATATCACCATTTAAAAATGGTATATCTCCATTAACTTAGTTATTGATAAAAACTTTTCAATACAACTTCCCGCCTAGTGGATACCGGCGCAGATCTTAATTCAGTATTCAAGAAGGTCTAATCCCAACTAAATTCTATAAGAAAACTAATGAAAAATTAAATTCAAATTAACGGTAGTCAAATGGAAATAAAATATAAACCGCCTAAAGTTCATATATCATCAAGATAATATGTTTTAAAACATCATTTGTTTTAATCCGCAATCTTACCGATAAGATCATCTTAGGTTACCATTTATATATTTATTATACCCTTTTACTACCAAAGAATGAAGGATTAAGTTGTAAACATTTAGGAAAAGAATAACATTTAAATTTCTTATTAAACCTAAAGAAAGAGATTTGAAATTTATTCAAGAAGAATCTATTTTCAAATCATTAAATTTATTAAATTGTAAATCCACCCATTTAAATTTCTTAAAGGAAGAAATTAAATACAAACGAATTGAAGAACAACTACAGAATAAAGAAGTTCAAGAAAAAATTGAAGAGTTAAGAACTTATTTAAAAGATAACCTTTGTTTTGATTTTCCTAATGCCTTTTGGCATCTGAAGAAGTATGCAGTAAGGCTCCCTTATGCTAAGGAATTCAAAGAACACTTGATTCCTACTAAGGCCAGGCCGATAAAAATGAATCATGAACAAATGGAGTTATGTAAAAAGGAGATTAATGATCTTCTTAGTAAAGGTTTAATCAAGCCTAGTAAATCCCCATGGTCATGTCCCGCCTTTTATGTTAACAATGAAGCAGAAAAGGAGAGAGGTGTTCCCCGTCTAGTAATCAATTACAAACCATTAAACAAGGTCTTAGAATGGATTAGGTACCCTTTACCTAATAAGGATGACCTCATTAATCGATTGAGTAATGCCACTATTTTTAGTAAATTTGACCTTAAGTCTGGTTTCTGGCAAGTTGCCATTCACCCCGATGATAGGTACAAAACAACCTTTACAACCCCATTTGGCCATTATGAATGGAATGTTCAGCATTTGGCCTAAAAATGCTCCTAGTGAATTTCGTAATATCCTCAATGACATTTTGAATCCTTTTTCACCATTTTGTTGTTGTTTACATTGATGATATTCTCATTTTTTCCAATTCCATCAAGAACACATTAAACATTTGAAATCATTCTTCAAAATAGTTAAAGATAATGGACTTGTTCTTTCACCTTCCAAATGCACTTTTGTTTCAAGCTAAAGTTCGGTTTCTTGGTTTAAATATTTATCTTGGACTCATACAGCCTATTGATAGAGCTATTCAATTTGCTGACAGATTCCTAGATAAAATTACCAATAAAACCCAACTACAGAGGTTTCTGGGCTCGCTCAATTATATTGGCAAGTTCTATAAAAACCTCAAGAAGATTTGCAAACCTCTCTTTCAGCGTTTGCAAGACAATCCTCCCCATGGACTGACATTCACACTTCTGTCGTTCAACAAGTTAAAAAAATATGTCAAGGCATTGCCCCGCCTTGGTATTTCTAACGATTCTCGCATTCAAAATTGTTGAAACCGATGCCTCGGATATTGGATTGGAGGTATTCTCAAGCAAAAATTAACACTCACTTCTCCCGAGCAAATTGTTTTTTTTTCATTCGGTGCATGGAATAGTACACGCTTAAATTACAACACTATTAAAAAGAAATACTTTCTTTAGTATTATGTATTAACAAATTTCAAAGTGACTTATTAAATCAAAGTTTTTAGTTCAGATTGATCGCAAATCAAGAAAATATGTTTTAGAAAAGATGTTGAAAACATAGCCTCTAAACATTCCTTTGCTAGATGGCAAGCCCTATTAAGTATTTTTTATTTTGAAATTGAGTACATTAAATGCAGTAACAATTCAATTCCTGATTTTCTCACTCGAGAATTCATTAATACAGGTATTGTCCATCTATTATGAGTGTTCGAGGAGCATCATCTTCTCATGGTCCGGGTCGCCCTATTGGCCCGAATATTCAACCAAGAGGAACTTTGGTTTCTCATCCAGTAAACCCAGTTTATCAAACCACTAACAAATTTACTGTCCTTGGAACAATGCCCAAGCCCTACTGATTCAAATTCCTTAGCCAGTAACCCAACTCCAGTTGACCCTTTTCAGTCTAAGGCTTCCCTTTCAAACCCCAGTCATCCTCCTTCTGAGTACATGCTTAGATGGACTAATCACCTATTTCATATTGAACCTCATATGAAACCTAATGATGACCCAGTCAATCTGGCCTCCCAATTCTTTCCCTTTGGGTGGCACTTCATGTCCCTTGCTCCTTATAAATCCCTTGTGTATTATAAGGATATCCTCCTTGAAACCGAGTCAATCTTTATAAAACCTATTTATGCTAATAACGATAAATCCAAAGTTCTTTATCATTCATTATATATTAAACAGTTTATTCTGATGTCCGATTGGGGAAAACATCCCTCTGATCTTATACAGCTTTCTAATCAAAATAACTCTTACTGTTATTATGATTACATGGAAGCTTGGTATAGAGTTTTCCTTCATCAAAATGAGTCAAACAGTCATTCATGGTTTCTTCAGTTCGATCATAAATTCAAAAGTCAATTCCCTTATTGGTTTTCTCACTGGTGGGCAAGGTTTGGTTCTACTTACGACCTCCTTCCTGATCCCTTGAAAGTCCAACTCAGTCATTTTTGTAACCACAGTAAAAATAATCCAAAAAATAATGGTGTCCCTGTCATTCTTCAATTTGTGAGTAAGTATAAGATTCCTTGGATTCTTAAATGGCAATATGACATTCAGACTCCAACTAAAGTTACCCATCCTCATGGTGAAGAATTCAATTACCTTGCTTCTCCCACAGCTGATCCATTTCCCCTTGTCTCCCGTCAATGGTTCATCAAATGGTGGGATAAATTTGATGTTAATAGAATTATTGGTCAGGTTCAGTTAGAGTTTCCCACTGTCCCTCTTAAGGTTCTTCCAGTTACAACTAAAGAGCCTTACAGTCAAGAGTCAAAACCAAAAGAGTCCAAAGTCAGTCCTACTGGTTCATCCTGTTCCCGTGATATTTTTGATTTTAAGAATTGTTCCGGTAAAGAGTTAAAATTAATTGCTCAAGCATTAAATAAAAGAATTGATGAATTGCATGAAGAAGCCTCTGCAGGTTCTTCATCTTCTTCAAAGAATGCTTCTCCTAGTAAATATGGTGATTATGATGACCCATACGACACCATCGATTTACAAGATGCTCAGGACCCATTTGCCTGACATCTCATTTCACCACATGCACCGCTCCCGCAGCCCGGTAACTTCAAAGATGCTCTTCAAATTAAAGTAGTCCTCTACCACTTGAGTATGTTCCTGCTTTTCCACCGAAAGCATTCTTCAAGTCAAAAGTTTTGGCCACTTCATCAAAAGTTGCCATACGCGTCCATGAATAGTAAAAAAGTCAGCACTGTTTTACTGTTCATCAATAGTAAATCTTGTCTGTAATCATTTACTTTTGTAATAGTAACTTTGTAATAGTTCTTTCCTTATTCTATAAAAGGAAATTGAACTTAGTTATCGAGAGTGAGACTTGAAAAGACTCGAGTTCCTTCTCGCATTTAATCTTTAGCCTCACCACTGTTAACCTCTCTTAACCCCTTCTTCTACTCTTTCTAATGTTCTGAATAAATTTGTAAGTCAATTTTAACTTTCAGTTTTGTAAATATTTTGCAATTAGCAATAAAATTATTTATGTTTAGTAATTAAATTGTGTAATTTTTTTCTGTATATATATATTTACTGACTTTTATATATATAACTGCTTATTGCTTTTCATAAAAATTGCGGCATCATGTGAGACTAGGAATCTTGTGATCACAGATTCAGTCCACTGAATCTAGATTCGGTTCCCGTCATGGACATTTTCGGCTGTAAGCAGCTTGTAAATTATTCACGGTGTTTGAATTTCCTTAGATGACTTTCATGCCCATGAGGAGTTCGGCACTGCTATATATTATTTTCTCGAAGATGTTTCGCATCTCGAAAATAAAAGCAATCAAGACAAACATTTAATAATACAATGGAAGTATGAAAAGATCTTAATTACTATTGAGCACAGGGTTTGAAAAACCTCTTTTACAAAACTTCACTGCTATATCATGTTTAAAACTGATTTTTTCATATAAATTCAAACCCTTTATATATAGGTGTGAACGAGGCCTTGCACTAGTTCCAAATAATAGCACATTGACCCACACATACATTCATATAACAGTTTCTTGAAAAGTGACGGTTACTGTGGTAACACGGATGTCGGGGGGTGCCTAACACCTTCCCTTCGCATATTCAAGCCCCCGAAACCAAATGAATCTCGGTTTCACAAACCCGTTTAACAGTGTCACATCACTGGGTCAATGTGAAAACCATTTCTCGGTTGTGTTGGTGCAACCAGTTAAAAAAATCAACTGGCGACTCTTACAGTCAAATCGTCGACATATACATGTCGGACCTTTTTCACTTATTTTTTCAAACAAATCTCACATAACATGAGAACACCAAAGAACAAAAACATAAAAGGGACAAATAAAAATCCCGACGTCGATAGTTGTAATACAAACTTATGATCTTAAACAAAAGAACTACAATTTTATAATTCTTATTCACCTTATGAACATGGTGCAACCTGACTTTCTTTGCATACTTATAGAAGCAACTTAACATCTTAGTATAAAAACACAAATAGCCTTCAAATGCAAACAAATTTTATTTTTTTAAAACCTGCATTACTTAATAAACACATTTATCTCACATCAATAAAGTACTAGTCCAATAATATTATAAGAAAACAACACCATTCAATCATTAGTCATTTTTAAAATAATAAAAATCTTTAAATGTGAGATAAATGTGTCATTTTTAAATTATTAAAAAAGATTTTTTAGTCATTTATAAATGTGAGATAAATGTGTCATTTTTAAATTATCTGCATATGTAGACAAAGTTTCAAAAATTTATCCTCTTTTTGTGTCAAAAAATTTTAGCTTCATTTTCAAGAGACCTCAACCTCCTCAACAGACTTAATTTGTTTATTCAAATGCTTGAGCAAAGAATGAAGGGTCAGTTCCATAAACTAGAATAACAAATACACGTGTTGGTTCTTGCTGCTACACTCCCGGGATCAAATGTGCTTCTCATTGAACAACATGAACAGAAACACAAAACTGATGTACTCATCCAGTAAGAGATTTCACGCCCCTGACATTGTTGAATGCATTCAATTTACGTGGTCCTGCGTTGTGTCATCATGCTCATCCTCAATAGATTGTATTTGTGTTTGACTTTAGGAGCTACTATGTATACTACTTTTGTCGTATAAGTTGTTGCATCAGGACTGCTAAAATGCTACCCAAGATTGAGTTAAATGATGGCCTACCCATCTAAAACCTTCCTTTTTTTTAGAGTGCAACACCTATCACACTTTCGCTAAGATTAGCAATCTGGACAGCTAGAACATATAACATCTTTGGGAACATTTATCTCCTCCCCCAAATTTTATGAAGGGAAAACAAAGGAAAAATTGCATTTGTTAAAGTAAGAGATAAAATCGTTCTCCGAAGAAAATTATATGATCAACTAAAAGTGTAGTATTATTAAAACAATAAACATAAACACAAACACAAACGAAAGCCCTGATGTACACACACTCAGATGCATCAGCATACCTGATCATAATCCTACAATTCCTATAAATGCCTAATTGGGGTCATATTTGTTATTAGGCCTTTCCTTCTGTACTAAGGTTTCTTTTTCCAAATTTATTCTTGTCAGATATTCACTTGTTCAACTAGAATAAATTCACAATTTCCCAAATAGCTACTCTTCATCGTATCACAAGATCAAACCACAGTAAAAGAAAAAAAATTATTTTCCTTCCATCTCAACGGGTATCAATGGCCTCTAATTTATGTTTCACAAGGGCCAATCCAAAGAAAATATGAAGGCAATGATACAGAGGATGAGTAGTAACTGACCAATAAATGGTGATGAAAAATTTAATTGAAAATAAAAAAGAGTAAGTATATCATACCTCACCCATTTATTTTCAATTAATTTTTTCTTCACCATTTAAAAAATTGTTTTCCTTCTCTCTAGCCTTCTCTTCGTCCTTTTTATTCTGGTAAACCCAAAAGAAATCCAAATCAATAAAGTGAATCACTAGAATCATAATTTTCAAAGATTTAAATAAAAAAGTACCTTGGCGGCGAGTTTGGAAGGGTCGGGCTTTGGTTGCGCAGACTGTTCAAGTGATTTAAAAAATTTTTGAACATTTTTGCTCTTGTTCTTATTCTTCAACCCAAACGTCTTGTATTCCACTACCTTTTTCTTCTTCGCTACACCGGCCTTCAATTGCATTGGAGGCATTCTGTTTGATTAAATCTATTCAACTGCTAATCCTACTTTATTATGTATAATTCAAACAATTAGTGATTTTTGAGATTGATTAATACTACTAGGGTTTAATCAACCCTATATTCTAGATTTATATGGAGTACAATATATAAATATCAAATCAGAGATGAGATACTTCAAGGAAGTCGAGATCGAAGAAGTCGAGATCAAACTGATGAACTAGGCGTTTGATTTGGTCTGAAATAGTTGGATTCATACTTTCCCCCTCTACAACTTCTTTGTTTTAGTCTGGAACGGGAACAGGAGTTATGTTTTGGTGGAAAAAACGACGTCGGAGAGAAGCCTTACACAGAAGCCGTGTTTTTTTTGTTTTCAGCCAAAACGACGTCGTTTTTGGCCGACTGTGTAAACAAAAAATTTGCACGGCTGTGCAACCCATTTTCCATATATATATATATATATATATATATATATATATATATATATATACCTGCAGCGGCCGATTCAACATATATATATATATATATATATATATAAGATATAAAAAAATCTAAGAAGGGGAAAGTGATAAATAAATATTATAATATTGTTATTACAATTAAAATGTATCTTTTGATTACAAACAGAATATAGTATATTAAGATTATTGAATTTATGAAAATATAAACTATATAAAGTCATAATTTAATTATATGTATTATATGTTATTTTGATAATTATATCGGTTTGAGGGAGTCTAACGGGTGTATTTGGATTCGGCGAATTATTTTGGTACTATATTAAGGTACGGATTTTGTACTCCTTTAGCGATAATCCTTTCGATTTTGAATTTTTCGTTTAGCTTCTCGTTAGAAGTTAGTTATTATTTCCCACGATTGTTCCATCTCGAATTCACATGTTAGGTTCATGTTGGAATTAGTATATGTAACTCATATTTCTACTCTTTAAACTAATTATTTATGTCAATATATTTTGGAAACTTTATTCGTTTGTATCATTGTTCGTATATTTTCGTTCACATTAGGGAGTTATTTTGACAATTGATATATTGTGATGATTAAGATTGTTTGTATTCGATAATTCGATTTCATTTGAAGATGGTTATGTAAGTCTTATGATTTGAACCCCTTTTGGCTTACATTTTGTAGTTTGATCCTTAGGGTATACTTGAGCTAACCACCTGTGGGGGTACCACAGGCATGTCCTCTTGACACAAGGGCATGACACCTTCCGTGGTGGTATGATCAGTCCAGCATATCCTTTTGTATGCTCTGGGTATGGGCTTTGGCCATTTGATATATTTGTTCAAGATACGTTTGGGTCGACCCAATATTTGATTTGATTCAATTTGTTTGGCAGATTAGTGACATATGTGTCGTGCGTACTATACGATTTGATTTGTATACATCATGGTACCGATGTATTTTGTTAGCCTTTGGCTATTTGTATTTGAGCTCAATATGAAATTATTACCTTATAATCATTTGATTCAGCCTTATTTTGTTTAGAATTCTTTTGACTATAGTTGTTGGTTCGACAGTGTTAATCATTTGTACCTTATCTCACCAAATTAAATATATTTATATTTGGTTAGTAGTTGTTATTGTTCGTTCATTCAGTTCCTTTGGTACATATATATATTGTTTATATATGTGCATTTTTTTATCCGTACTTGGCAATTGGCTCACGCTGTGTTCTTTTTCTGGCAGGTAATCAGGGGTGATCAGGATATGTGGGATGAGAGCTACCTTTGATCCAAATGAGTAGATTAGTTTTTGAGACTTATCATTAGACTTGGTTTTCTTAATATTTTGTATATGGATGTTTGGGCCATTTTGGCATATATTTTTTTAAAGTAGAGACTATGTAAATGTGGAGTTCCATCTATTTAAATTAGAGTATGTGACATTTGGTGTTCAATTTTATTGGAGATATTTTAAGATTTATTAGAGGTTTGTATTTATTATGTTTGTACATGACATCCCTTTTTCCTTTTCTGAAAGGGGGTGTTATAGAGTTGGTATCAGAGCTTAGGTTATGATCTTGTAGATTACCTTTTAACCTGTGAGTTATGGGTAGACCACTGGGTAGTTATAAGATTTGTATTGCATTTGATTTTCGCTATGCATAAATTTGGCCTGATTATTTGTTTTGATTTTTTTGTTCTCGTCTATTTAATTTTGTATCATAGATGGCTCGTAAATCTTCGAGAATTGCTGGGAGCCAGGGTAATAATGGTAGGAGGGGTCAGAGGTAGCCCCAAGTTGAGGCTGTTAACCATGGTGGAAAAGATGGGACTTAGAGTAATGCAACAATAACCCTGGCTATGGTAGCAGCAATGGTGAATGAGGCAGTTACCCAGGCCGTGGAATAGGCTATGTAGGGTATCCCGCAAATATTGTATGGAAATCATCATGCAAATGGCATGGGGAATGATGCAGATATACCGCAACATGAGCAAAATGTTCCTCCAAAGGATTAAGTGGGAAAGAAAGTGTAGCCATTGTATGTGTCACTTGAGAGGTTCATTAAGCAAAAGCCCAAATCTTTTCATTTTTCTCCGACTCCAATTGATGCGGAAAACTGGATCGCCCACTTGGAGAAGATTTTTGATGTGATTGGGTGTTCAGAAAATCAGAAGGTGAGATTAGCAGTTTATAAGCTAGAGGATGATGCTCAGCGATGGTAGAAATTGTTGAAGGCTACACAGGTAGATGGATTTATGGATGGACTCATATGGAGCAGTTTTTGTGACCTTTTCTATCAGCAATACTTCCCAAATGCTGATAGGGATGCATACATCAGGGAGTTTGTATCCATTCGACAAAAGGAGGATGAGACTATTACCGATTTCTTAGCGAGGTTTACTAGATTGGCTGGTTTTGCCGGTTCAATAGATGGGACAGTTACATAACAGGCAGAAAAGTTTAAATGGGCTTTGAAATATTAGTATAGGAGATCGATCATCCACACCATATTTATAGATGTATCACAGGTGGCTAATGTAGCTAAGAGTGTGGAAATGGAGCACAAGGACTTTCGAGCTTTCAATTTAGAAGGGAATCGAAAGAGAGAGAGAGAGAGAGATGATCAGCAAGGGCAAGGAATGGGGCAGTTTGGAAGGAATCAGAATAGAAGGCAAAATAGTTTGAATGAGCCTCCATCGGGTCAGCGATTTAATCCTCGAAGGGATTTTGCTTACCCAAAGTAGCAGGGTGGTCGTGGAGGTCAGCAGCAGGGTCAGTGGCAAGCTGGAGGGAAGTATCAAAATAGGGGATTTCAACAGAACAGAGGTTTCCAGCAAAATCAAAATCAAGGTCAGCATCGCCAACAGGGTCAAATTCAGGGGCGGTATCCAGGACCGGCAGGTGGGGGCAATCCGAACCTTTTTCCACTTCCACATGGTCCATGTGCTACTTGTGGTGGGTACCATGCTGGTAGGGCGTGCTATAGAGAGACAGGGGCATGTTTCTTATGTGGACAAATGGGACATAGAGCAAGGGACTGCACAGTTCAGCGTGGTAATGGGGGAGGCGGTAATGGTGGTCAGTGCAACACCGGTGGGAGAGTATTTGCATTGACAGCTAATCAGGCGGCCCAAGCACCAGGTACTATTTCAGGCATCCTTCTTTTAGGAAATCGTGAGGCATCGATTTTGTTTGACACTGGATCTACACACTCTATTGTTGCACTTTCATTTATTCGTCATCTTGGAGTGTCTTCTCATATATTAGATCCTCATTTATCTATTGCTACCCCGATGGGGAATTTTGTGATTATTTCTGAGCAATTTCGTGAGTGTCCTTTGAAGTTAGGGAGGAGGGTGTACGCAGCTAACTTACTTTCGATGGTGATGCATGATTTCGATATCATCTTGGGTATGGATTGGCTGAGTAAACATAGAGCCACTATTGATTGTTAGGCGAGGAAGGTTATTTTTGGAAACTTAGAGGCTTCAGAATTTGAGTTTCAATGTTCAAAGTCGAATGGTGTTGTAAAGTTGATCTCAGCTTTGAAGGCGAGCAAAATGATTGCTAAGGGGCGTGATTGTTATTTGGCTTATGTGACGGATACCTCGAGGGATGAGCTCCAACTTAATGACTATCCAGTTGTGCAAGAATTTTCTGAGGTATTTCCTAAGGATCTTCTAGGATTGCCACCGCCAAGGGAAGTTGAGTTTACTATTGAGCTCATTCCTGGAGCGGAACCTATCTCTATGGCACCCTATAGGATGGCTCTATTAGAGTTAAAGGAACAATTACAGGAGTTGTTAGATCATGTATTCATTAGACCGAGCGTATCTCCATGGAGTGCTCCAGTCTTGTTTGTGAAGAAGAAGGACAGATCTATGAGATTATGTATAGATTATAGGGAGCTAAATCGGATCACTATCAGGAACATATATCCATTACCACGGATAGATGACCTTTTTTATCAGCTCCAAGGGGCAAAGTTCTTCTCAAAGATAGATTTGAGGTCGAGGTACCATCAGTTGAGGGTGAGGGAAGAGGACATTCCAAAAATAGCTTTTCGTACTCGGTATGGGCACTATGAGTTTTTGGTTATATCATTTGGGTTGACTAATGCTCCGGCAGTGTTTATGGATATGATGAATCGGTTTTTAACGAGTACTTAGACCAATTTGTCATTGTCTTCATTAATGACATTTTGGTGTATTCCAAGTTTAAGGAGGAGTATAAAGAGCATATTCGTATTATTTTGGAGGTTCTGCAGAAGAATAAGTTATATGCTAAGTTTTCTAAATGTCAGTTTTAGTTAGAACATGTAGCATTTTTAGGACATGTCGTGTTCACTTAAGGTATTAAAGTCGATCCTGCGAAGGTTGAGGCTATCACTAATTGGACAAGACCTACCATGGTAACTGAAGTAAGGAGTTTCTTGGGTTTGGCAGGGTACTACAGGCGATTTGTGGAAGGTTTCTCTTTGTTAGCTTTGCCATTAACTCAGTTGATGAAGAAGGACACAAAGTTTGTGTGGAATAAGGAACTTGAGAAAAGTTTTGAGGAGCTTAAGAAGAGGCTTATGTAGACTCCAGTGCTTAATTGCTTATGCTTCTAGACAACTTAAACCTTATGAGGTGAATTACCCTATCCACGACGTGGAGTTAGCAGCAATTATTTTTGCCCTAAAGATTTGGAGGAACTATCTATATGGATAGACTTGAGACATTTACACCGACCACAAGAGCCCTAAATATATTTTTACTCAGAAGGAGCTTAACATGAGGCAGAGGCGTTGGTTGGAGCTTCTCAAGGATTATAATGCCAGGATTCAGTATCACCCCGGTAAGGCTAATGTGGTTGCAGATTATCTTAGCCGGAAGAGTTCGGGGAGTGTAGCTGCCTTGGTTACACAACCTCAACTTATCTCAGATATGGAGTGTGTGGGTTTGGAGCTATATGCTAGAGGTTCTGATGGGTTGCTAGTAGGTATGAGGGTGGAACCTTCTCTTATTATATGTATCAAAGAAGCCTAAAAGGAGGATGGAGAGTTGAAGGTTACAGCGCAGAATATGGATGAGGGTAGGCAGCCAGAGTTTTGCATTGATGAACAAGGTGTGATATGGTTTGGTAAATGGTTATGTGTTCCAGTGGATCCAATGATTCGTGAGGCAATGCTGACTGAAGCTCATAGTTCGCCATTTTCTATTCATCAGGGGTCTACAAAGATGTACAAGGATCTGAAGGAGAATTTCTGGTGGAGTGGAATGAAAAAGGATGTAACTGAATTTTTGAGCAAATGTCTTACTTGTCAGCAAGTGAAAATAGAGCATCAGCGGCCTGGTGGTTTGTTGCAACAGTTAAAGATTCCTGTGACAACCCAGAGAACCGGATTGTCCAAAATCTAAGTTTAAAGAATTAGTTATTAATAAAATGAACTTTTATTAATAATATTATGTGCTATGTGTTTATTAATCGTTTTAGAACCTAGGATGATTACAAGACGGGAGGATTCTGGCTACGAGCTAGACTGAACGAGTAAGAATTTTCAAGATGAAAATTAAAATTTTCCGAGAACAAAAATATTTCTGGGGAAAAAGACGAAATAGGCACTATTCACCTAACGAAACCCTAAGGGTTAGGGTTTGAATAACCTAAGCCTTTCTGAGAATTTGGTATGTCGAAATGACATTCTGTCAAAAGATTCGACGATAATATGTCGTAAAAAGTAAAGTTAGCCGATAAAAGTTTTTCTCGAAAAATGTGTAGAAATCAATCGAAATAAAAATGACGAAAAGTATTGTTATGTACTTTTCATTTATTTAACTACATTATGGGGAATGTGAAGGAAAACTCTTATCATCAAAAAGTGTTTTTCAGTTTTTCAAAGATCCGAAGAATGCGTAAAAGTTAATCTGTAAAAGAAAATTGAAATATCCAAAAATATTTGGATTCTGAGAATCTCAGTTTTTTGAACTGTCGGACGAATCCCGAAAAAAAAACCACAAAGCTTCCAAGAGAAGCTTCGTGAATAGTAAGGAGGTGTGAATAGTAAGGAGGTGTGAATAGTAACTTTAGGTCAAAATAACTATTTTGCCCCTAGCCTCGGTTTTCTATATAAAGAGAGCCTTAGCTCATTTGTTGGTGATTTTGAAAATCACCAACACTTGAGAAAGAGGGAGAGAGAGAGAGAGAGAGCTCGGATGGGGAGGAAAAGGAAGAAGAAATGCTAGCCCGAGTGCAAACTTTGTCTAATGGAGGAAGATTAAAGAAGAAAGGTAATCCAAAACCTAGTTTAATATAAATTTTCTTTAAGTTTTCAATGTTAAAAGCATGGATTAATGAGAATAGAAGTAGAAGATGTTGAGAATGAGTTTCATATGGTTGAAATCATGAGAGAAAAAAAAAGAAGAAATAAGAATTAGAAGTTTAGTTTGTAAATTTCTTAAGAAAGTATGAATTTCGCAATAAAATTAAATGATCCGAATGAATCATATGAACGATTCACTAATATAAGTAAGGAATGGTATCTTATAACACCAAATTTCAAGAAAAAGTGAAATCATAATCAAAGTATGGATTAAAATGAAGAACGAACGAAAAACACGAAGAACGTTATTGATGGACAAATTTAAAATCATCGTAGTTAGAACTTGTTGTTGATGGATAAGTTTAAAATCATCGCGTATAAGTTAGATACTTATTTATTGGTTAAGAACGATAGAAACGTTCATGAAGAACAGATTAAAACTTAGCTATAACGAAGTTATGGCAAAAATTTCGTAAAAGACGAGCAAAAAGTAAAAAGTATGTAAATGAACCCGAAAGTGTAGGGTTTCATAAGAATGTAAGAAAATGTAGAAAACGTGAGTCGTGGACACAAAAATGAACAAATTCTGAGTTGGGATGACCGAATTACGGACGAACAAACGAAGAACGTTAATAACGTAAAACGAACTAATAAAGAAATTTAAGCCAATTAAATGGCATGTTAACGGATACAGAATGAATTTTTGTCTGAGGGAAGTTGAAGTATGTAAGATAAGAAAGGAAAGGGCTTTGGAATAACCTCGTTCCAAGTTATAATGAAGAAGTTATGAGATTGTGAAGTAAGCGTCTCAAACATGTTCAACACTTAGAATTTTTTCTGAGTTTTATAACTGGCGCCGTAGCGCCAGTTATGCTTTGGGAAGCAGCGCCGCAGCACCATCCCGAGGAGAAAGTTACTAAAGAGTGGCACTGCAGTGCCAGAAATAATAAGGGAATCGGCGTCGCAGCGCCGGTGCAGGGCAAAGCCTAGAGAAGTGCTTTTAATTGCTCAACTCCTGGGGGAAGTGTAAGGAAAGATAATAAACATATAGTTCACATAATCTAACACTTAATCAAGTGAATTAAACCTTTAGTAAAGGTTGGACGGGAGTAAAAGACAGACAATGTAAACGTAAAATACGTAACCAATATCCGGGGACCGTAGTTGCGATAAAATGAACGTGTGGGATTGTTGTGACTGTGATTCCTTTGACGTTGGGAGATGAGGTTTTAGTATATGCAAATATTAAACGAGTAGAACCTACACACCATGTATGGTTTGACCATAAGGTAATGAATAATAATGATTAAACCTGTGAATAGTGAAGAAACTAAATTAATGACAATGACATATAACGTTAAGAAGCCGAGTTAGTAATATTAATTGGGATAACGTTTCGAGTCGAATGAACCGGACGTTATAAGATATGAATAAAGGTAATATAAAATGCTTAACGTTATGAAGGCATAGTATTAGCAATGAACGATTGCTCTTAACATACTAAAAACTGTATAAATTAGACGATAAGAAATAAATCCTGAGGTATGGCAATTAGTTGCCAGAAAGCCATAAAGAATGAGAAATTAACTTAACGAACGTTATAGTTTTAATGGTTCGGATAAGTTAAGCTAAGTTTAGGTTATTGTACAATCGTAATCTTTAATGATTGACATATGGGAGTCGGGCTAAACAATTCCTTCAGAGAGCGGAGGTATATACAAAATTGACAACCGATCTAACTCACTATGAAAAATAGTGTAGATGAGACGGGAAACTAGTTTATTGGTTGTTTGTGGGAAACCACTCAGAGTACCATATGGACTATTAGTAGAGATTTGATGTGTGCTAAGTCCTGGAAAGGTTATGAGAAGAAGATAAGAATATAAATCATCAAAGATGATGATAGTATGATTTAAGACATCTCCATATGTCATAACGTTGTAGACAATAAAGAAAGATGGTTACGTGAACTTAGGTTATAAACACGAATCATAAGGACTAAGGTTAAGTTTAACCAATGCATAAGTCAAGTATATGACTAATTGGTGCATGTATTCCTTATGTGTTATATAGGGATTGGAATGAGCAGTTCAGCGTAAACACTAAGTTGTAGCTGTACGTAAGGCAAGTTTCCTAAATTCATTCATATTTTAAATGAATGCTAGTTTCTTAAACTTCTCAGATGTTGAACATGAGAAGTTTTATCTATGTGCAAATGTGTGATATTTGTATAAGGTGGTAAAATATATGAGGCCTTCTGCCACAATTTTAACATTTTTGTGTTTTTATGAGATGAAATGTTCTGTGGTTGAATTGTTCAATATGAAAATGTTCTATTTATCCACGAACCGTTATTGTTAAGTCTGTGCTAATGATTCTAACCAGACATGATGTGTATGAAAAAGGTAGAAGAATGAAAGTTTTTCAAAGTGAATGTGACTAATATCTTAAAATGACAAGAATTAGTATTATTCCTATTATTCAAGCTACTTCATAACCTTTGTTCGGTTATTGAAGTCTTAAAAGAATGTTTAAATTCTTGAGGTTGTTTATTCAACTGCTATGACTTGCTGAGCAATTGAATGCTCACACTTACTTTAAATAAAAAACATTTTCATCATACGAGTAGAAGAACTTAAGGATCCCGTAAAGATCAAGTTGACCGGTATCCAGACGAAGTGCCATTTAGTATATGAATGAGCGTGAAGATCAAGCCAAAACTTGTAATGTAGAGTATGGTAATTAAACTGTAGAATAATTTAATGAACTGTTATGTATCCTTGGTGGCGGATGAAAGTCACTCTTGTAAGATGTAAAGAATAACGTAATTATCATTATTTGTAATGAACGAGATTATAAGGTATTAGAATCAGGGATTTGAGAATGTATGTTGTTATATTTAACTATATAATGATGTATGCTTGGAAGAAGATGGAACCGTGACGTACGAAATTTGGGTGTAAAGATAGGCCGGATTTCAGGGAGTGACAATTTCTGTGTGGAAATGGGATGACATTTCGATGGACTTTATGATTGGTTTATCGACGACTCTTAAAAAGATGATGCTATTTGGGTGGTAGTGGATTGTTTGACCAAATCTGCACATTTTCAGGCTATTCGTGAGGATTTTTCGCTAAATAAGTTAGCAAATATTTTTTAATGTGAGATTGTTTGGCTTCATGGGACTTCAGTTTCTATTATTTTGGATCGGGATTTGCAGTTTACTTCTCGATTTTGGAAAGGATTTCAACGAGCTTGGGGAACGCGACTCAACTATAGTACAGCTTTTCACCCGTAGACAGATGGACAATCAAAGAGAACTATTCATACGTTAAAAGACATGTTGCGATCTTGTGCTTTAGAATGGACAGGGAACTGGGATGATTATTTGAGTTTGGTGGAGTTCTCATATAATAATAGTTGGCAAACTAGTATTGGTTTGGCCCCTTTTGAAGCATTATATGGAAAGAAGTGTCGAGCTCCGACTTGTTGGGATGAGGTTGGAGAAAGGGTACTAGAAGGACCTTATTTGATTAAGATTACTATGGAGAAAGTAGCAGTGGCTAAAGAAAAATTAAAAGAAGCTCAATCGCGGCAAAAGAGTTATGCTAAAATTCATATGAGGGTTCTCAAATTCACGCATGGTGAACACGTGTTTTTGAAATTTTCTCCATGGAAAGGTGTTCAAAGGTTTGGTTTGAAAGGGAAGCTTAGTCCGCGTTTCATTGGCTCTTTCGAAGTCCTTAAAAGAGTTAGAGAAGTTGCATATCGGGTGGCTTTGCCTCCAAAGTTATCTCATGCACATAATATCTTTCATGTTTCGGTGTTAAGGAAATATAAACTATCATCCGCTTCATGTTGTGCAATACTCATTACATAAGATTCAAGAAGATCTTACTTGTGAGGAAAAAGCTGAGGCAATTCTAGATCGTCAAGAACGAATTATGAGAAAGAAGACAATTCCTTTTGTTAAAGTTTTATAGAAAAACCATTCGGAGCGGAAAGCTACTTGGGAAATGGAGAAGTTTATTCGAGCGGAATATCCACATCTTTTCGATAACTAGGTACATTCCATCATTTTAATTCCGGGGACGAAATCCTTTTTAAGGGGAAGACGATGTAATACCCAATAAAATAAATAAAATAAAATATTTAAGTAAAGTTAAAAATATTTAATTGGGCTTTTCTTATATTTGGGTCAAACTGTAGTTAATTTATTTGGACCATAGCAAATAAATGATTACGTTAAATTGGGTCTTTTAATTAATTTGGTATAATTTATATTTGCGTAATTTTAAATCCTAATAAAATTAAGAGTATTAATAAAATATATTAATTAATAAATAAACTAAAACCTAACTGCTTCATTATATCTAATACGAATCACTAAACAAAAAGAAAAAAATAGAACTCAGCCGCCGCTAAACAAAAGGAAGTGGGGAAAACGGATTAAACTAGTAACTTATTATTTTTTTTAATTGAATGAGAAGCTTTCTTTGTTTGATATTGCATTAGAGATTCAAAGTAGTTAAAGTTTGTCCCAATATGGGAGTCTCTAATATGAATCTGAAGAGGCATGACAATGATCATTATATGTATATATATCTTATATATATTCAAGTATATTTTTAATTGGACCCTCCTCTTCCTCTTGGATTATATCTTATGTTCATCAATATTTTTTTTAATCCTTAAATTAATTTATTGAGAACGAGCAAAATCTTTGTTGATTTACTTAATTGAGGGATATTTGATTTTTTATGTTTGATATATGCTTGTTCATACACTTTCAGATTTGTCTTATTATTATTTTTTGAGATAATTTTATTTTATTAAAATAATTATTTTAAAAGTATATTTTTGACTTCATTTGACCAATAAAATGATTATTGAGACAAATAAAGAAATTGGTACTCTCATTTTTCATACTAATAGCATTCTAATTTTGTAGATGCAACTAATGTGAAACCGTAATCGATAAGATAGAAGATTAAGTGAATACTATTTTTACATTTATTTTTGATATTTTCATATAATTCATTCTCATCTGAGAGTAAGATCCGTTGTATGCTCATTATAGAAATATAAAAAAATACATGTAGAAATATTAATTCTCAAGATTAATGAATTTTACATCTCATATGAGTGAGAAATTATGAAAATAACAAATTTTATATGAAAATATCAATTTATCTTTTTGTTGTTGTGATTCAATAATCTACATTTTAGTGGTATTTAATACGTATAGGACCTGGGCTGTTTATGCGGGGAAAAACTCTATGTAAACATAAAAATTAGATTGTATTTGAATTTTATCTATTTGTATTTTGATTATATTATTGGATAAAAATACAAATAGGTAAAATTAAAATACATTCTTATCTAATTTTTTTTGTCCAATTTTCATGTACGCCTAACAGAGCTCTTAGGTGGAATAATTTAGGAGGGTGTATTCAATTAAAAAATTTAAGACTTTTAAATTTTGGTTGTATTCAATCAAGACATTTCAAGAGTTTATAAAAGTTTACTGTTATTCAATTACAACTTTTGTAATGTCTTTAAAAAGTGTATTAAATTGAGGCTTTTATAAAGTATGTAAAAGTATTTTGATATTAAAAAAGTCGTAGATTTTTCATATTTCTATCAAATGGTAAAATTTGACCGACTTTAGAAGAAGATATACACATATCCAAAGTCTGACGTCATTTCTAAAGACTTCCAACGACTTCCAAATATTTGAGAAAGAGAAAAGGTGAACAAACGAGAAAGAGAAAGAGATAAAGGAAAGTGATATAATATATATAAGATATACAAAAATTTAAAAAGGGGAAAGTGATAAATAAAAATTATAATATTGTTATTACAATTAAAATGTATCTTTTGATTACAAACATAATATAGTATATTAAAATTATTGAATTTATGAAAATATAAACTATATAAGTTCATAATTTAATTATGTGTATTGTATGTTATTTTGATAATTAGATCTGATTGAGGGAGTCTAGCGGATGATATTTGGATTCGGTGAATTATTTTGGTACTATATTAATGTTGGATTCCGTACTCCTTTAGCGATAATCCTTTCGATTTTGAATTGTTAGTTTAGCTTTTCGTTATAATTTAGTTATTGTTTCCCACGACTGTTCCTTCTCAAATTCACATGTTAGGTTCATGTTAGCGTTAGTATATGTAACTCATATTTGTACTCTTTGAACTATATAATTATGTCAATATATTTTGGAAACTTTATTCGTTTGTATCAATGTTCGTATATTTTTGTTCATGTAACATCCCGAAATTCGGTCTATCTTCACACCCGGATTCCGTACGTCACGAGTACATCATTCATCCCAACATACATCATTATATACTAAAATATAACAACATATATTCTAAATTCTCAGGTTCTAATACCTTATAACCTTGTTCATTACAAATAATGATAATTACATAATTCTTTCCATCTTACACGAGTGACTTTCATCCATCACCAAGGATACATAACAGTTCATTGAACTAATCTAAAGTTCATTTAACTTATTTTATATTACAAGTCTTCACTTGATCTTCACGCTCATACATATACTGAATGGCACTTCTCCTGGATACCGATCAGCTTGATCTTTACGGGATCCTTAAGTTCTTCTAACATCGTTCGCTGAAAATGTTTTTCATTTAAAGCAAGTGTGAACATTCAATTACCCAACAAGTCATAACAGTTGAACAAATAACTTTAAGAATTCAAACATTCCTTTAAAACTTTGATAACAGAACAAAGGTTATGAAGTAGCTTGAATAATAGGAATAATTCTGATTTCTATCATTTTAAAACATGAAACATATTCACTTCGAAATACTTTCATTCTTCTACCTTTTTTATACACATCCTGTCTGGCTAGAATCATTAGTACAGAATTAACAATAACGGTTCATGTATAAACAGAACATTTTCATATTGAACAGTTCAACCACAGAACAGTTCATATCATAGAAACACCGAAGTGTTCAAATTATGGCACAAGGCCTCATACGTTTTACCACCTTGTACAAATATCACACATTTTCACATAGACAGAACTTCTCAAGTTCAACATCTGAGAAGTTTAAGAAACTAGCATTTATTTAGAATATGAATGAAGTTAGGAAACTTGGCTTTACGCATGCTTATAGCTACGACTTTACGCTATTTGAATCGCTTCATTCCAAATTCCTATAACACATAAGGAAAAACACGTATATATTGACTTACACATTGGTTTACTTAACTTTACTTCTTAGGGTTCGCATTCTTTCAACCTAAGTTTACGCGACCACTTCCATTACCGTTCTACGGCTTCATGACATACAGAGATGTCTTACTTATACGTTCATCATCTTTGATGATTTATATTCTTATCTTCTTCTTATTACTTTTCTAGGACTCAACACACATCGCTTCTCTACTAGTAGTTCATATGGTACTCTGAGTGGTTTCCCACAAACAACCAACAAACTAGTTCCTGTCTCATCTACACTAAGATCACAATAAGTTAGATCGGTTGCAAGTTTCATATATACCTTCGCTCTCTGAAGGAATTGTTTAGCCCAGCTCCCATATGTCAACCATCAAAGGTTACAATTGTACCACAACCTAACTTATCTTAACTTATCCTAACTATTAAACTATAATGTTTGTTAAGTCAATTTCTTATTCCTTATGGCTTTTTGGCAACTAAATGTCATACCTCAGGATTCATTCATTATCGTCCAAGTCATACAATCTTTTGTATACTCAGAACGATCATTCAAGTTAATCATTAACTCGGCTTCTTTATGTTATGTGTACTTATCTTTAATTCAGCTTCTTCACCGTTCATAGGTTTAATCATTGGTCTTCATTATCTTACGGTCAAACTATGCACGAGGTGTAGGTTCTGCCCGTTTAATATTTGCGTACACTCAGCCTTCACGTCGGTTAAAGTGTTCAACGCTTATATTTCATTCTAACATTCTCATCCGACTAACATTCGGCTTCTATTAATCTTTATACCATTCTCTATGGCTTTCTTAATACCATTCGTTATTCTTCTTTAATGTCGAAGCCATACGATTCGTTATATGCTAAGACCGATCATTCAACACAACTGCATTGCGTTCACAGCTTCTATACACTTTATACTTATCTCTCATTACCACAACATAACATCGAAATGTTATTCATTAACCTCGTCACTCAACGTCTAAGGAATTACAATCATAGCAATCCTACACGTTCATTTATCGCGACTACGGTTCCCGGATATCGGTTCCGTAACCCGCATTCACATTCTTTTAATCTCGTTTAATCTTTCTGCTAAACCTTCATTAAATGTTTAAAACACTTGATTAAGTGTTACATTCATTGAACATTATGTTATTTATCTTTCTTTACGTTTCCCCCAAGAGCTGAGTAGTTAAAAGCTCTTCTACGGTGTTTTTTCCCCACCGTTGCATTGCCATTACTCTCTCTTCTCTCTCCCACCACACGGTAGTGAGTCTGCGATGCCCGGCTCCACAGTGCGTAGCTCGCAGAATCGCCTTCTAAGGCATGGTGGCGCCTACTTGTCACAAGCCCTACTTCTCAAAAAATTTTCTAAGTGTTTACACTAGTTTGAAATGGTTATTTCCCACTTCCATAACTTCTTCGTTATAACTCGGAACGAGGTAATTCCAAAGTCATTCTCTTCCTTATCTTATGTACTTCAATACCCCTGGAATAGAACTTCATTTTGAATCTATTAGCGTGCCATTTGATTGGCTTGATCTTCATCTTTTGTTCATTTTTATGTTATTAACGTTCTTCATTCGTTCATCCTTAATTCGATTATCCGAACTCAGAACTCGATCGTTCTTGAGTCCACGAATCATGTTTTCTACGTTCTCTTACATTCTTATGAAACCCAACATGCTCGGGTTCATTTACTAACTTTCTAATTCTCGTTTGTCTTCTACGAATTTTTCGCCATAACTTCGTTATAGCTAAGTTTAATCCATTCTTCATGACTGTTTTTACTGCTCATAACCAAGCAATAAGCATCTAACTTATACGCGATGGTTTTAAACTTGTCCATCAACAACAATTATCCTACGATGGATTTAAATTTGTCCATCAACAATGTTCTTCGTGTTCTTCGTTCGTTCTTCATTTTTAATCGATATTTTAATTACGATTTTACTTTTTCTTGGAATTCAATGTTATAAAACACCATTCCTTACTTATTTCACCGAGTCATTCTTATGATACATTCGGATCGTTCCAATTCATTACGAATCTTACACTTCCTTAAGAAATTTATAAAATAAACTTCTAATTCTTATTTCTTCATTTTCTCATAATTTAAACCATATGAAATCATTCCTAACATCTTTTACTCCTTATTCTTATTAAGCTATGTTTTAACATAGAAAACTTACAGAAAATTTATTAGAAGCTAGGTATTCAGATTACCTCTCTTCTTTAATCTTCTTTCGTTGAACAAAAGCGTGCTTTCTGCTAGCTTTTTCTCTTCCTTCTTCTTTCTCTTCTTCTCATCCCATCTCTCTCTCTCTCTCTCTCAAGTTGTAGGATTTTCAAAATTCCATTTAAATGAAATTAGCTTCCTATTTATAGATTTTCAAGGCTAGGGGTGTTTTCGTCATTTAGCCAAACTTCCTTACTATTCCCACCTCCTCAATACACCTCCTTACTATTCATAAAATTTCTCATGGAAGTTTCGTGGTTCTGTCTTTTAGGTTTCGTCCGACAGTTTTAAAAACTACGATTCTCGGAATCCAAATATTTTTGGCTATTTCGTCTTTCCTTTAGCGATTAACTTTTACGCATTTTTTGGATATCCAAAAAACTAAAAAATAATTTTTGGTGTTAAGCATTTTCCTTCACGTTTTTCCCTAACGTAGCTAAACGAATGAAAAGTACATAGCAGTACTTTTCGTCATTTTTATTTTGTCCAATTTCTGCACGTTTTTCGAGAAAAACTTTTATCAACTTGCTTATCTTTTCACGATATATTATCGTCAAATCTTTCGACGAAATGTCATTTTGACATACTGAACTCTCGGAAAGGCTTAGGTTATTCAGACCCTAACCCTTAGGGTTTCGTCGAGTGAATAGTATATATTTCGTCTTTTTCCCCAGAAATATTTTATTCCCAAAAAAAATTTATTTTTTGTCTTGAAAATTCTTACTCGTCCAGTCTAGCTCGTAGCCAGAATCCTCCCGATTAATAATCATCCTAGGTTCTAGTACGATTAATAAACACATAGCACATAATATTATTAATAAAAATTCCTTTTATTAATAACTAATTCTTTAAATCTTAAATTCTGGATAATCCAAATTTCCGGGTTTTCACATTCTTCCTCCCTTATAAAAATTCCGTCCTTGAAATCTCTAAAACCACACCCATTCCCGGGTGATCACTTTCACCCCTTCTTCACAGAATTTCGTCATCAAAATTTTAGCCTACCCATCTTCTCAACTTCTCTTCAAAGAAGTTCTTATCTTTAAAACATTCTCTCACCTTTATAACTTATCAAGAATTATGAAGTAGAATGAACAACGAGGAATATAATAATTCCTTTAAAACATTTCATACTTTTGCTGAGGGGTCAAATTGACCATGAACTCTTACTAGATTTAACAGCATGACGCCGTAACCTTTCTTTCCACGGTCACTTTACAATCACCAAGAAGGTAAACTACCTCTTTCATACGTAGGCGATCATCCCATTGTATAACCCCATTCTGGGGTGTGTTCACCTCAGACTTGATCATTTGATTCCGTACCAAAATAATTTGGTTTGGCATAACTCCTTCAAAGAAAGCTCGATTTTCTTTTAAACATGACATACCATTTGTCTAGCCAAATCAAGTAGCTTAGACCATACCAATAAATTAAATATCAACTTGAAACATTCGTCTAGTCAAATCAATTGACATCGACTACTTCTTTAAATTCTTTTCGCAATACATCAAAACGTTTTATGACGTCATGATACCGTACTTTTCATAGTACGTTGAGGACTTCGTCAGTTTGTGACTTCATCAGTAAACATCATACCATAGTGGGTTGTTGATCCTAAGATCACATCCAACACCAGGTTCAATTGCATTAATAACTCCATCCTTTTACCATCCTTGCATCAAATGCATGGATGATATAAAATTTATTTTGATATTTCAAATCAATTTATGTCTAGCCTAAACAATTAGCATAGACATACCAAGAATAGTTTGTTTAAAATCTATTGGTTCCAAAAGTTGAACCAATTCTTTCATTTTCAAAACGTGCACACAAAGCACGATTTCAAGAAACTGCAAAATCTAGCAAAGCTAGATGACTTGGAATATCCTATTCTCCATCTTCCTTCATTGTCTTACTTGCGACAATACTTAATCTTCTCTAGCACCTTAAAGGCTAATTCTACTAAAAATACTTATTTTCAGTCTAAACATTCCTATACCTTAGTACAGTCCATCAACTTACCACACCTTATGAGTTCAGGAACTTTTCACAATAATATGAGTTTAAGAACTATCCCAGTTAGACCATAGGCATCCATTCGCTGAGAAGTTCAAAAACATACTATATCATTATGAGTCACGAACCTACCATAAGTATGAGTTTCAAGAACTCGCACCTACCTTATCGTTCTCTACCTATCAAGTATATACATGAGAAATGATTCACCTTCTCGTCATATACATCTTAATAGCCCAACCAATTCCAATGATTATCACTGTAATAAGTTAGGCAGTTATTACACCAAGCACAAACCTCTGCCCATAAAAAAGGTTCATACAACTCAGCTATCACATGAGTCCTCAATTAAAATTTTATAACTTCTAAATTTCTCTTTACTTAATATAAATTTTCTTTAATTCATATGTTATCCTTCACAACTCAATCTGAGTTATTCTTCCCGTACTACTTCATAGTACCATTCATTCATAGCATTAGCTATAAATCATTCATCATTTAGCAGCTCATATGTTACTACAATTTACTATGATCATGTGGTGATCTTCTTATCCTTCTCTCTACGATTATAATCTTAGGTACTCATACCTAAGATTTATAACCTATCAGCTCTGATACCAATTTGTAACATCCCAAAATCTGGTCTATCTTCACATCTGAATTCCGTACGTCACGATTATATCATTCATCCCAACATACATCATTATATACTTAAATATAATAATATACATTCTAAATTTCCAGGTTCTAATACATTATAACCTTGTTCATTACAAAAAATGATAATTATATTATTCTTTACATCTTACACGAGTGAATTTCATCCGCCACCAAGGATACATAATAGTTCATTAAACTAATCTAAAGTTCATTTAACTTATTTTATATTACAAGTCTTCACTTAATCTTCACGCTCATACATATACTGAATGGTACTTCTCCTGGATACCGATTAGCTTGATCTTTACGGAATCCTTAAGTTCTTCTAACATCAATCGCTGAAAATGTTTTTCATTTAAAGCAAGTGTAAGCATTCAATTACCCAGCAAGTCATAACAGTTGAACAAACAACTTTAAGAATTCAAACATTCCTTTAAAACTTCGATAACCGAACAAAGGTTATGAAGCAGCTTGAATAATAGGAATAATTTCGATTCCTATCATTTTAAAACATTAAACATATTCACTTCGAAATACTTTCATTCTTCTACCTTTATCATACACATTCTGTTTGGCTTGAATCATTAGCACAGACTTAATATTAACGGTTCATGTATAAATAGAACATTTTCATATTGAACAGTTCAACCACAGAACAGTTCATATCATAGAAACACCAAAGTGTTCAAATTATGGCACAAGGCCTCATACGTTCTACCACCTTGTACAAATATCACACATTTGCACAAAGAAAGAACTTCTCAAGTTCAACATCTAAGAAGTTTAAGAAACTAGCATTCATTTAGAATATGAATGAAGTTAGGAAACTTGCCTGACGCACAGCTACAGCTTACGTTGAACTGCTCATTCCAGTCCCTATAACACATAAGGAAAAACATGTACACCAATTAGTCATGTATATTGACTTACGCATTGGTTTACTTAACTTTACTTTTTTGGGTTCGCGTTGTTTCAACATAAGTTTACGCGACCACTTCTATTATCGTTTTACGGCTTCATGACATACGGAGTGTCTTACTTATACGTTCATCATCTTTGATGATTTATATTCTTACCTTTTTCTTATTACTTCTCTAGGACTCAGCACACATCGCTTCTCTACTAGTAGTCCATATGGTACTCTGAGTGGTTTCCCACAAATAACTAACAAACAAGTTCCCTTCTCGTCTACACTACCATCACAGTGAGTTAGATCGATTTCCAGTTTCGTATATACCTTCGCTCTCTGAAGGAATTGTTTAGCCCTGCTCCCATATGTCAACCATCAAAGGTTACGATTGTACCACAACCTAACTTATCTTAACTTATCCTAACTATTAAACTATAATGTTTGTTAAGTCAATTTCTTATTCCTTATGGCTTTCTGGCAACTAAATGTCATACCTCAGGATTCATTCATTATCGCCCAAGTCATACAATTTTTTGTATACTCAGAACGATCATTCAAGTTAATCATTAACTCGGCTTCTTTATGTTATGCGTACTTATCTTTAATCCAGCTTCTTCACCGTTCAAAGGTTTAATCATTGGTCTTCATTATCTTACGGTTATACCATACATGGGATGTAGGTTATGCCCGTTTAATATTTGCGTACACTCAACCTTCACGTCGGTTAAAGTGTTCAACACTTACATTTCATTCTAACATTCTCATCTGACTAACATTCAGCTTCCATTAATCTTTTTACCATTCGCTACGGCTTTCTTAATACCATTCATTATTCTTCCTTAATGTCGAAGCCATACGATTCGTTGTATGCTAAGACCGATCATTCAACGCAACTGCGTTGCGTTCACAGCGTCTATACACTTTATACTTATCTCTCATTACCACAACATAACATCAAAATGTTATTCATTAACCTCGTCACTCAACGTCTAAGGAATTACAATCATAGCAATCCCCCACGTTCGTTTATCGCGACTATGGTTCCCGGATATCAGTTACGTAACCCACATTCACATTCTTTTAATCTTGCTTAATCTTTCCGTTCAACCTTCATTAAAGGTTTAAAACACTTGATTAAGTGTTACATTCGTTGAACATTATGTTCTTTATCTTTCCTTATGTTTCCCAAGATTTCGAAAGCGATTAAAAGTTCTTCTACGGTTTTTTCCACACCTTGTCTTTATGGCGCCACTCTCCTTCTATCATCACTACTTATTTGTGGCACGTGTCTACATTACCCAGCTCCCTAGTCTGGCACTGTAGCACTACCTTACAAGGCATGGCTGGCGTCGCAGAGCCAAGCCCTACTTCTCGAAAAATTTTCTAAGTGTTTACACTGGTTTGAAACGGTTACTTCTCGCTTCCATAACTTCTTCGTTATAACTCAGAACGAGATCGTTCCAAAGCCATTCTCTTCCTTATCTTATTTACTTCAGTACCCCTCAAACATAACTTTGTTATAAATCCGTTAACATGCCATTTGATTGGCTTCATCTTCATCTTTTGTTCATTTTTACGTCATTCACATTCTTCATTTGTTCGTTCGTAATTTGGTTATCCGAACTTAGAACTCGTTCATTCTTGAGGCCATGACTCACATTTTCTACGTTCTCTTACATTCTTATGAAACCCTACACGTTCGGGTTCATTTACTAACTTTCTAATTCTCGTTTGTCTTTTACAAAATTTTTGCCATAACTTCGTTATAGCTAAGTTTAATCCATTCTTCATGAACGTTTCTACCGTTCCTAACCAAGAAATAAGCATCTAACTTATACGCGATGGTTTTAAACTTGTCCATCAACAACAATTATCCTACGATGGTTTTAAATTTATCCATCAACAACATTTTTCGTATTCTTCGTGTGTTCTTCGTTCGTTCTTCATTTTTAATCGATATTTTGAATACGATTTTACTTTTTCTTGGAATTCGATGTTATAAAACACCATTCCTTACTTATTTCACCGAATCATTCATATGATACATTCGAATCGTTCTAATTCATTGCGAATCTTACACTTCCTTAAGAAATTTTTAAAATAAACTTCTAATTATTATTTCTTCATTTTCTCATAATTTCAACAATATGTAATCATTCCTAACATCTTTTACTCCTTATTCTCATTAAGCTATGTTTTAACATAGAAAACTTACATAAAATTTATTAGAAGCTAGGTTTTCGAATTACATCTCTTCTTTAATCTTCTTCCGTTGGACAAAGCGTGCACTCGGGCTAGCTTTTCCTCTTCTTTCTCCCATCCGAACTCTCTCTCTCTCTCTCTCTCTCTCTCAAGTTGTAGGATTTTCAAAATCCCATTTAAATGAAATTAGCTTCCTATTTATAGATTTTCAAGGCTAGGGGCATTTTGGTAATTTGGCCAAACCACCTTACTATTCCCACCTCCTCAATACACGTCCTTACTATTCACAAAACTTCCCTTAGAAGTATATTGGTTCCGTCTTTTGGATTTTGTCCAAAAGTTTTAAAAACTGCGATTCTCAGAATCCAAATATTTTTGGATATTTCGTCTTTCCTTTACCGATTAACTTTTACGCATTCTTCGGATCTCCAAAAAACTTAAAAACACCTTTCGGTGTTAAGCATTTTTTTTCACATTTTATCCTAACGTAGCTAAACGAATGAAAAGTACATAGTAGTACTTTTCGTCATTTTTATTTTGTTCGATTTCTGCACGTTTTTCGAGAAAAACTTTTATTGGCTTACTTATCTTTTCACGATATATTATCGTCAAATCTTTCGACGGAATTTCATTTCGATATACCGAACTCTTGGAAAGGCTTAGGTTATTAAAACCCTAACCCTTAGGGTTTAGTCGAGTGAATAGTACTTATTTCGTCTTTTTCCCCAAAAATATTTTATTCCCAAAAAAAAATTATTTTTGTCTTGAAAATTCTTACTCGTTCAGTCTAGCTCGTAGCCAGAATCCTTCTGATTAATAATCATCCTAGGTTCTAGAACGATTAATAAACACATAGCACATAATATTATTAATAAAAATTCCTTTTATTAATAACTAATTCTTTAAATCTTAAATTCTGGACAATCCAAATTTTTGGGTTGTCACATTCTTCCTTCCTTATAAAAATTTTGTCCTCAAAATTTCTAAAACCACACCCATTCCTGGGTCATCATATTCACCCCTTCTTCACAGAATTTCATCCTCAAAATTTTTGCCTACCCCTCTTCTCAACTTCTCTTCAAAGAAGTTCTTATCTTTCAAACATTCTCTCACCTTTATAACTTATCAAGAATTATGAAGTGGAATGAACAACGAGGAATATAAGAATTCCTTTAAAACATTTTATACTTTGTTGATGGGTCAAATTGACCATGAACTCTTACTAGATTTAACAGCATAACGCTGTAACCTTTCTTTGCATGGTCAGTTTACAATCACCAAGAAGGTAAACTACCTCTTTCATACGTAGGCGATCAACCCATTGTATAACCCCATTCCGGGGTGTGTTCACCTCAGACTTGATCATTTGATTCCATACCAAAACAATTTGGTTTTGCACAACTTCTTCAAAGAAAGCTCGATTTTCTTTTAAACATGACATACCATTTGTCTAGCCAAATCAAGTAGCTTAGACCATACCAATAATTAGATATCAACTTGAAACATTCGTCTAGTCAAATCAATTGACATCGAATACTTCTTTAAATTCTTTTCGCAATACATCAAAACGTTTTATGACGTCATGATACCGTACTTTTCATAGTACGTTGAGGACTTTGTCAGTTTGTGACTTCATCATTATACATCATACCATAGCGGGTTAATGATCCTAAGATCACATCCAACACCATGTTTAATTGTATTAATAACTCCATCCTTTTACCATTGTTAATGCCAAATTTTGTACGCCTGACAAAATCACCAAAATAGCAGGCCAAAATTGCGCTAACGGTTGATTGTATTGTTGTGAAATCAAACTCACAAAATACACTCACATAAACATAAATAAAGTGATATAAAATATGAACACAAAAATTTAAGTGGAAACCCAATTGGAAAAAAACCACGGGTAGAGAGAGTAATCCACTATAATAATATTGGAAGTACAAGTTGTGTATTTCTGTTGTATCTCTTTTGTTCCATCCTCTGCATGTGTCTCCTCCCCTTATTGTTGTATTTATAGATTGTAGGGATTTCGGCACAAAAATGTGGCGAAAATAAAATAATCAAAGAAATATCCGAAACCCAACACAGGATCCATGCGAAAAATCAATTAATTCAGAGGTTTAGATATTATACCGAAAATGAAAGTGTTTCTGAAACGGCTTTGAATCCTTAACGCAATTCCTCACTAAACTACGTCTCTATGGTATCCACACGAACGCCGCACGAACCATCGAACGATTCTGCAATAAGAGAGACTTGCGGTACTAGCCACCAAAGGAACCTTTATGAAACTGTATGTTTTCTCTCTAGTCTCTCTCTAAGAGCGGCTAGGGTTTTCAAGTTATGATCTAACCCTAAGTAGCTGCTATATATCCTATATATAGTAGTTAAATGGAATTAATCAAAACCTAATTTCATAAAATCCGAATTCATATATATAACTTAATTAAGTCTTACTTAATTAATATACATATATACAAACTTTCCTTTTAATTTAAATTCGTGATTTAAATACTATTAATCATATTAATATATTTAAATCCTTAAAATTTAAATTTATTCCTTTAAATTATGTTATGTGTGTGACCTATACGTTATTATCACGTTGGCAATAATTTTAAAATCATATTATAAAATTATAAAGCATTGGTGAGCGGCATCTAGTAATGTATCACTTTGCTACCCAAGTAATAATAAGATCGATGATTGATTGCAACCTTTTAGTGACCAATGTTTCAATGTAATTTAATCCTTTTAACCTTAATATCCTAGATTAAACTCGAGTCATGGAATGTGTCACTCTTCATAATTTAATCTGAGTTTTCTTGATCAATGAGTAGACTATATGAAACAAATCACTATTTGAGCATGGCCATGCATTTCATAGTCCTACTTAATCAAGAGGCCTATGGATATCACCCCTAATAAATAGGAGGGTTAAATTTCATCTATATCACTCATATTCCTCACACGATTCATGATGTACCTAATAATCACCTTTATAGTCCACCCTATTAAAGGTGACATTTGATGATATCAAAGTACATAAATTCCCGTGTAGTAATATAGTGATTTGGTGTCGAGGACCATTACATCATTGTCACTATGAGAATTGCTAATGACACTTCGCATAATGCTCCACATAGAATTCTCATGGTGGGTCCATCCAAAGACCTTTCGTTCTCTAACATGTACCTATGCATTGACTTAATATCTCATATATTTATGACCAATGAGATTTGGTCATCAGTCAATCCACATACTAGTCTCAATGCATCATTGTTATCCCATCAACAATGATACTCGACTAGGGACATTTAAGAATAATGATACTAATTATAATTATATAATCTCATGTTCAAGTCACATACTTGAAACTATATAATTTGTATCACTATTCTAAGGATTTTTATTATGTTAACATTTATATAACGCAATAAATAAAACCATAATAAAATCATTCATTTATTCAATCAAATATAATATCAAAACGTTAATCAATTATATCAAATAATTGGCCTCTAGGGCATAAACTCTAACAGTCTCCCACTTGCACTAGAGCCAATCACTCATGTATCTAATACCCATGGAACTAGTGTGACCGTCGTGCTTCTGCTGCGCCAAAGCCTTGGTCAGTAGATCTACAACATTATCATCTGTTGGCACTCTTCCTATATGTACATCTCCTCTATCAATGATTTCACAGATGAGATGGTACCGCCTAAGTATATGCTTGGATCGTTGGTGAGATCTGGATTCCTTAGCCTGTGCAATGGCTCCATTATTATCACAGTATAGAGCAACCGGATCAACAATGGTTGGAACAACACCAAGTTCAGTGATGAACTTTTTAATCCATACAGCCTCCTTGGCCGCACTAGAAGTAGCAATATACTCAGCCTCTGTTGTAAAATCGGCTACTATCTCTTGCTTCGAACTCTTCCAGCTAACAGCACCACCATTAAGGCAAAACACAAAACCAGACTGAGACTTATAGTAATCATTGTCAGTCTGGAAACTAGCATATGTGTAACCCTTTCTTCGCCATTCGTCTTTCACCTCCATATACCAAGAATGAATCCTTAGTCCTTTTTAGGTACTTGAGGATATTCTTAATCGCCGTCGATGACCTTCACCGGATTCGATCAGTATCCATTCGTCATGCTCAAAGCATACGAGACATCCGAGACGAGTAAATATCATTGCATACATGATAGATCCAATTCTTAGAAGCATAAGGGATCTTTCTCATACGCTCCTCATCATCTTATGATTGAGGACATTAGGGCCTTAGAGATCTTTACACCATGAGTCATGGGTAAGTGTCCTCTTTTTGCCTCTTGCATGTTGAACTGTTTCAAAGACACTTTATCAATATATGTACTCGACTTAAAGCCGAAAGCATTTTTCTCGATCTATCTCGATAGATCTTGATACCTAAAATGTAGGCTGCATCGCCTAAATCTTTCATGGAGAAACATTTTCCTAACCATGTTTTTACAGCCTATAATGAAGGAATGTCATTCCCAATAATTAATATGTCGTCAACATATAATATCAAGAATACAATATGACTCCCACTAACCTTCTTATATATACAAGGTTCATCTTCATTTTTAATAAAGCCAAACTCTTTGACTGCTTCATCAAATCAAAGATTCCAACTCCGAGAGGCTTGCTTCAATCCGAATGTTGCAGCTTACATACCTTTCCAGCATCCTTTGGAGAGACAAAACCCTCAGGTTGTGTCATGTACACATCCTCAAGGAGATTTCCATTAAGGAAAGCAGTTTTGACATCCATCAGCCAGATTTCATAATCATAAAAAGCTGCAATAGCAAGTAAGATCCTGATGTATTTAACCATTGCCACTGGATAGAAGGTGTGACGCCCCCAAAATAGGTCCATTCCATCCAACCCATTCTGAGTCGCCAAATACATGGTAGAGAAATAACTACAACTTTATTATTACAACATATAAACTGTGAGTTTAAATATAGATATTGCCATCTAGACAATATTCACACGCAAATAAATCCCCATCATAATTATTGATACATTATTTTACAAAAATGGTGAGGACTACTAAACAACTCTCTCTAGAACCTTCATTTCCATACCCTAAGTAGTACTCGCTACATTCTCGCCTCCGAGAAGAAAAAATGGAACAACAAGGAAAAGGGTGAGCTCAACTAGCTCGATAAAGAATATTATGACTAAGATAATATACAACAAATTATCGTTAGTCTTCAACAGGAAAAATCTAATAGAATACAATAGACAACAAAATTTAAATCAATATTGGCGTGAAATAATAATTCATTAGAAGAGTTAAGTAGAGAATGCAAACTACTATCTTCATGTATGAATTTAAAAGTTCATCGCTCATCTTTTATCCTCGTAACATCAATCAATATATATCCGGAATCAAATATTCATCTTTGCACTACGTGCCAAAGATATTCATCGATTAGTCATGTTCATCTAAACACTGTTCATCTTTGCACTACTGGCCAAAGATATTCTTGAAATCATTCATCTTTGCACTACGGGCCAAAGATATTCCATAATATCATCATTTAAGAATGAAGATGATGAAAATATTTTTAAAGAAAGCGAATCCGGTGAAACAAAATGACAAGGATTAAGGATTAAGGATTAGTACTTTGTTTTATCCATGTCCAAAAATACCTCAAAAATAATCACAATTGGTGTAAAATTCAAGAATGATCAAAACATGGATACAATCAAAGCTAGTATCCACAATAGATATTTTGGACAAAAGAAAAATTTTCATTTTTCGATGAATAGTGCCGTATTCGTGAATAAGATCAGATATCGTGAATAGTGCCGTATACGTGAATAGTAACTCCGACACCAAAAGATAGAAATTTCACAAAAAAACATCTTCACGCTTCGTGAATAGTACTCGTGAATAGTAACTCGTGAATAGTAACTCGTGAATAGTAACCCCGACATGAAAAAGTTCCAAATTTGATAAAAAGTTCCAACCAATATTTCAGCATAATGATATTGAAGAAATAATATCATTTGAGAAGAAAATAACATCCCTTACCTCGAAAAGAGTACTTCTAGTTGAAACAACAGGATATAGGCTATGACTTGAACTTGCACCAGATATAGCAATACTCAAAGTATACTCAAAATACTCACAAGAATACGCTCGATAATATAGAGAGAAAACTTGATTTCGGTGTGATTTTCAATTCTAACCTAAGCACCCTATTTATAGGAAATTGCTTAGAACACCAAAGCGTAAAATTTAATATAATAATAATATATTATATATATATTCCTACGCCAACCAAGACTCTCAAATCAAAGCATGTTTACAACACATGGGGGCCAACCAAAACAATAAAAGCGTTTTTGTTGATATAAATAATTAAAACTTCCAAAAATCAATTATTTCAAGCTTGTAACTTCAATAATTCATAATAAATAGCTCTTTTATCGGAAAAATTGAATTCCAATTCTCTACAACTTTTCGTAAGAAAGTGTTTCCAAATTTCAAGCGAAAATTGGCCAGAAATCCACAAACGGACAATTTTATAGGCTATAATCAAATTTCAATAATAAATGGGGTCCAATGAGCATGTTTAACATGTTTTAAACATTTATTGCAACAAAATATTCTTCCTCCTCGATACTCATATATCCCACATTCGTTGTAAAAATATCACCGTTATTAATATATTATTAAAATAATATATTTAAATGAATTATTTTATCGAAAAAGATAAAATATTAATTTTCAACAATTGTCACATTAAAATTTTCTCCATCTATATCACATAAAATCAATATTTTCCTCATCATATAAATCAATAATTAATTATTCACAAATAATATTACGAGAATCACGAGATCGTGCAAACGCACTGTTCCTCAGAAAGAGGGGCTTTCCAATAAGAATTTCTCCTTCTTGGCGTATGCAATTAGGTGACCAAACCTCTCCTTAGAGCGTAACTTTCTAGACATTGCCAATAATGTTATCTAATAATATTATTCGGATAATATGAATTATTGCTTCGATAATGAAAAATGTGTAATGACAATTATGAAACAACAAAGAATATAAAATATCAACGCAGCAATTATTAAATCAATAAAATCTTTTGAGCATTAATTCTTCGTAATAATTATTGAGTAGTGTCTTCTTACGTAAGAATCAATAATTGGTGCAATCTGGCGTCATACCGATTCAACAACGCGTATTAGTGTGTTTTAACCATAGGGTATTCCAACGAGATTAACGGTAACAACTACGCAGTTATTTATAAACAACTTATATTTGTCGTTTTCTTCATCCAATCGCTTTCCGTTATGGGGCCCACAAAAAGACCGCGGTCGTCGCATGCGAATATTCCCCGGAAAAGATTTCTGAATATTCCACGACCAAACGAATATTCCAAACAATAATGAATATTTTATAACCACTTGCTTATTCGAAATATTTGCGTATTTTACCCATAACTATCCACATTAATCAAATCAACCCTTACTATTTCAAAATAATAAATAGAGGAAAATAAATTTCATTTATTAATAATTTGGGGTCTTCTAACCTCCCCTCCTTATGAAATTTCAGACTCTAAATTGGATGACGACACAGTGTGTTTGAAAATATGAGAATACCTCGCTTTCATTTCCGTCTCCAACTCCCAGGTCATTTCTTCAATAGCATGGTTTCTCCACAAAACTTTAACTTGTGGTATAACCTCGGTACATAGGACATGTTCTTTCCTATCCAAGATCTTGACAGGTACCTCCTCGTATGTAAAGTCTTCAGCTATCTCGTCCGGTTCTAACTTAATGACGTGGTTCGAGTCATCCACATATTTACGTAACATCGATACGTGAAAAATGTTATGAACACGCGTCATACTTGGCGGTAAAACGAGTCTATAGGCCACAATTCCTATTCGATCGAGAATTTCAAATGGATTAATAAATCGAAGGTTTGAGCTTTCCTCACCTCACCGATTCTCGCTTTTGAAATAACAACTTCTTGCACCTCCTTCTTCAAATTCATCAGCTCCGGTGTGTAGCTTGAACAGCTTTAACTTTATCGATTAAAGTCGATTATACTCGTATATCATCACGTAGGTACCTAGAGTTTTCATCTCCATCTCTATTATTTGTAAATTATACGAAATGAGTCTTTGACAATATCGTACTCGTACTTGTATACGATCTTCTACTCAATACGTCAGCTACCACGTTCGCTTTTCCAGGATGGCATGGTCAGAACATGTGCTGAAATGAGTCTCCTCTTGAGTTCTTCGAAGCTCTTCCCACATTCCTTGCTCCATTTGAATTTTGTATCTCTACGAGTCAGCTGCGTTAATGGAATAGCGATTCTAGAATATCCTTCAACGAATCTCCGATAATAACCAACTAAGCCTGAAAGCTACGTATTTCGATTACCGAGAGCTTAGGTTGTTCTCAATCTGTGACTCATATCCCAACCTTGGATAGACGTTACAATGACACCTATCGATTTACTATCATACGAATATGGTGTCCCCTACGAGAGTCGGCGGTGCATTCCACAAAGGTAGTCACCAGATAAAGGCTCGGTACCAAATTCTATAGTTGAATTTTTAACTCCTGAAGTTCAATAGAGCCATTCGATATGAGATTTTAGAGAAATGAGTTTTGTCTAGGGTTCAAAGTCGATACAAAATTTAATATCGATCTTTGGGAGTAAGCCAAGAAATTCTTGAAATACATCGGGAAAAATCAATAACAACAGGAATATTATTCAAATCGGCGTGTCTTTATTCAAATCCATAACATGGACTAAGAAAACTTGACATTCGTAATAAGCGAATGACTTCATGGCTTGATATGAAAATCTTTGATTACCATGGTTTGATTGCTTGAATTTGAATAACGAGTTGCTTAGGAATATGAAAACTAACAACCTTTATTAAAACAATCAATTTTGGCATGATGAGTAGTTAACCAATCAATCCCTAAAATAACATCAAAAGCAAGTATCTTTAAAGAGATAAGGTCAATGTGTGGTGATGGTGCCAACTTGAATCAAACAAGATTTATAAGCGAGTGGATGTGATGAAAGTTTCTCCTAACGGAGTTTCCACAGATAGGTCAAAGTCTAATTTCTCCACATCAAGTTCAAACGTTGAGCGCAAGCAAAGAGATATAAAGAATGGGTAGAAGCAGGGGTATCTAGTAAGGTATAAACTTCGCAAGAATTTATAATTAACTAACCCGTACTAACTTCGTTCGGGTTCTTGCATTTTAATTCCGGCCACGACATAAACGCTCTTCGAGGAATCGTTGACTTTGATTTTTACGGGACAATCTTTTGAATCACCGTCCCATTGAACTAGGCTTTTTCTAAATGACAATCCGAAGCGATATGTCCTTCCTTTCCACAATTATAGCATACCTTGAACTGTTGTGGGACGGTTTGGATGATATGTCCCTCTTTCCGCATTTATAGCATATAATACCCATGGTCGTTCTCCTCCTTAGAACCGATTCTTTGCGCAAGACATCGTCTTCACATGGTTGTTGTTAAATCTCCTCTTTTAAAATCTCCTCGACTCGCTTCTTTTATTTTCATTGCCATGATTACCACCAGAGTGGTTACCATTTTTGTCCGTCATTTCTTTCTCCACTTTGGTTATCATTATTCATTGTTGACCGCTATCTCAGTGCGATCCTGGTTATGGTCCCTTGGTTGAACATACTCGTTATCTCGCTTCTAACAATTGAGCCATGTTAACAACATCTTAATAGAGAGAAAATTTATGAGAAATGAGATATTGTCGTATCGGGTTTCAAACCTCTCAAAAACATCCGCGTCATCGTTCCTCATTCTCCACCAAATGAGGTGTAAACACGGATAACTCGCAAACTTTGCCTCGTCTTCGAGACAATGTCATGTTGTTTTGTTCTAATCGATGAACTCCACTTCCTTCATATGACGAACACTTTCGGAAAGTATTTGTCATTAAATAATTCTTCAAACGTCTCCCAAGACATGTTGAGTGCAATTTGGATGGGTACGCTTCATAGACTCCCACCAGTAGTCTCGCCTCACCACGGAACATAAAGGTGGCGAATAGAACCTACGTTCCTCCGTGCATCCCAAGACATCGAATATCATGGTAATTTGCTTGACCTATGTTTCCGCCATGATCGGATTCGGCTTTTCTTTAAATTGCAGTGGTCCCAACTCTTTGAATCGCTTGTTGTGACAACCCGTGAATTGCTATCATTTCCTCCTATATTTTAAACACGAGTCTCCCTCGTCTAATTTTTCATAAAGCGTAAAAACTTCTAAACATCCCCTCGTTCATCATCGCTTTCGGTGGTGTTGTTCACGGGAGGAACATTGCCATCCCTGTTTAGACGTTCTCCTCGTTGGTGAGTACAAAGCGTCTCCACGGTCTCATTTCCATTGTTAATATTCTCGATCGACATTCTCAAATCACCGTCATAAAACAAGGGTTAATTAAGGAAATCAATATATCACATAATATCTCTATATCTTGACCAACTAACAAATAAGCTTAGGTAGGACACACTAGCGAAGGATTTACTCGTCTCTCCCTCCTAGTTCTATTCCCGATCTCCGCCGAAGAGATCATATCC